>CAOKZL010002808.1:0-155536 GCA_948472985.1 Iguana delicatissima | reverse complement strand
TTACTGACATTATCCTGAAGAGGAATTTTCTGTTGACTCCAGAGATTTCTCTCCTTGTACTGATGAAATCTACTGGGCACGCAGACATTCTCGATACTGAGAGGAAGACTTACCAGTTCACCATCGGTACAGAGAAAAGACTAATAGATGATCTCATGTTCCGGGATCATCTTCTAAGTCTCTGACTCCCTCCTGTCGTAGAGTGTTGCCTGCAATGTCTAGATCTAAACATGGCAAGGACATGGAGAGGACTCACCAATATTCCAGTCGCAGTGTGATCTCTCCTGAAGGGGTAACCGGCTCTTGGTACCGGTGTCCTCATTTACCATACTGTGAGATCTCCATCTGTATCTGAGTCAGAGGTATGTCATGTATCCTATGTGGCTGAACAGTCTAAAACTAATTTTGTATTGAAAGTGGAACGCATTTCACCTAGTGATGAGGTCCACTCTTTCTGTGATTTAGTCCTCAGAATGTCCAGATCTCTAAATCTTCATGTTGAGGTAGTCAAAGAAGATCTCTAAGACCCTATTTTTCAAGAGTTGCATGATAGAGCACCGATACCATCCATTATTGCACCATTGCCTTACCTGTTAAAGGCAGTCAAGAAATCATGGGATTCTCCATCCTCCATTCCTTCAACATCTAAGAAAGTAGAAGCACTGTACCAGCTGATTGAGAATGATCAGGAATGACTGACTCAGCATCCAAAGCCAAATTCGATAATTGTTGGCGCAGCTCAACCCAGACAATCCCAAAAGCTTCGTGTGTCACCAACTGATAGAGAAGGAAGGAAATTGGACAATTTGAGGAAGAAGGCATATTTGAATGCTGCTTTGTTGTTCAAGATATCGAACTATGCAGCGCGCATGGGTGCTTACCAGCAATTCTTGTGGACTAGAATGAAAAGGTTCAAAGATATGTTGCCGGAAGAAGAAAGAAAGACGGCTACTTCGTTGTATGGTGAGGCTTATCATTTGTTTTCTCAACAGATCACAACATCGAAGCATTTTACAGACTGCAGTGGGAAAGCAATTGCTAGTGCAGTAGCTTTGAGGTGACATGCTTGATTAAGGTCACCGGTTATGTCTCAACAAGCAAAGATTATGATTGAGGATCTCCCTTTTGATTCTGCAGGTCTGTTCAATGAGGATAGACACCAAATTGGAACACACACAGAAGATGTGCACCACTGCCAAAAAATATGGTTTCCCAGTACCATCATGTTCTTCCATGTATCGATACCATCATTACCAACTGTACAGTAGAAGAACTAGAAGCCCAACTCCAACCCAGCAACAACGTCAAACAACAGGACAACATCAGCCCTCTAGGAAATTTCCGATGTCTAAGCTCAGACAACCTCAATATAAAAAGAGACAACAAGACCAACAAAAACGTTGAGTTTGACAACCAACCGAAAGATACCTCACTCATGCACCATCACCATTGTTCTGCCGTTGCTACTGTCAAAGGCCAAAAATTTTCTGTTCAAATCTCAAACGTTGGTACCACCATCGATACCTGTTCTATTTGCGATATTGATATCACACCAACACAAGGTACCATCACCTCTATCGATGTTGTTACGGATGTAGATACAAAGTACTGGGACTCACAGGACAGAAGGGAAGCCCTTTGGAGACAGACTGATAAACTTTATCCACATCTGGACTTTGATAACAACAGACTCGTGGGTGTTGGATGTAGTGAGAATGGACTACATGATAGAATTTCGCTGTCTACCACCTGTAGGCCGAGTTCATGTCACACCTTCGTCCCCAGAACTGGAAGAAGAAATAACAACACTGTTGCAGAAAGGAGCAATAGAGAAGATCTCATATCATCAACAAAGAAGGAGTTTCTCTTCCAAATACTTCCTGGTACTGAAGAAAGATGGGGAACTTCGACACATTTTGGATCTGAGAAGTGTCAACTATTACATAAGAACGAAACGGTTTTGAATGGTAACACTGGCGTTGATAATACCACTTCTGAAGAAGGGGAACTGGTTTGTAACATTGGATTTGAAAGATGCGTACTTCCACATATTGATAAGGAAGAGACATAGAAGGTATCTAGCCTTTGTGTTGGGAGAACAAGCTTATCGATTCAGAGTCCTCCCATTCAGCATAAGCACGGCGCCGAGAGTGTTCACAAATGTATGTCAGTAGTGGCGGCATATCTGCATCAGAGAGGTATCGTACTTTTTCCTTACATAGATTGGCTTATAGTGGCTTCAACAAGGGAGAAGGCATTGCAGCGTTTGAAAACTACAATAAATCCACTGAATGCACTGGGGTTGATGATAAATTACAAGAAATCTCACCTGATACCGCAAACAAGAATGAAGTTCATTGGAGCCATATTGGACTCAGGCAAAGAAATGGCTTTCCTGCCAGACAACAGATGGCAAAGAATACGAAGCACCCTATGACATTTGATGATAATACCAAGGGTGAGAGCCAGATCTGTACAGGTGGCCCTAGGGTTAATGGCTTCAACTACTGTGGTAACTCCAAATGCAAGACTAAAAATGAGACCTCTACAGTATGGTTCATAAGGAATTTCAGTCCACTTTGACATCATCAAAAGAAGTTCTTGACAATTCCAAAGGTGGCACGTTTGTCCCTAATCTGATGGTTGAAAGAAAGAAATGCTCTAAAGGGTATACCATTTTTACCAGATCCACCTGTTGTGTCTGTCACAACAGATACTTCCATGGACGGATGGGGAGCACACATGGAGAATGTAACTATAACAGGACATTGGACACTGTGGGAGAAAAACCAACACATAAATATTCTGGAGTTCCTCACTGTCATCAAGACATTCAGAGCTTTTCAGGTGCACCTGCACGGTCTCGCAGTGCAGGTGAGAACAGACAATACAATGGTAATGTATTATATTAACAAGGAGGAACTCATTCTGCTGAGCTTCTGAAACTGACAATCAAGTTCTGGAACTGATGCCTCTCCAGAGAGATAACCCTGTTAGCAATACATGTGCCAGGGACAGACAGTCTTCCGGCAGATGCATTAAGTCGAGCTCCAATGTCCTGTCATGAGTGGAAATTGGATGACATTGTGACCAACAGTTTGTTCAGTCGGTGGGTGGTACTGTCAATAGACTTGTTTGCATCCAAGGACAACAGGAAATGCAAAATGTACTTCTCTCGTCAAAAGACAGACGACATAAGTCTGGACGATGCTTTTCTGTACAGATGGACGGGACCACTCCTCTACACATTTCTTCCGTTCCCACTTATAACAGAAGTGATATCGATAAGGCAGGACCACATGAGGCTCATATTGATAACACCATGGTGGCCGAAGCAACCTTGGTTTTTGCCTCTTCTGAAAATGTCGAAACATCGGTACCAGAAGTTACCATCAACACCGAACTTGCTGACAATACACAATGGTACTGTGTTTCATCCGGATGTGCAGAAACTTTGACTGACTGCATGGAAGATAATGTAGATTCTGCCTACCCAGAGGAAGTTAACCACATATTAAAGTGGCTCACTAACCATCTACTGTTAAGTCATATGCCTACAAATGGGACAAGTTTTGTAGGTACCTAAAAAATGTCGGTACCCAACCTCGGAACTGCGGTACCACTGATATACTTTCTTTTCTAGCACATCTCAGTACCAAGGGACTATCATTGTCTTCTGTTAAATGTTATTTATTAGCAATTTCTTCGTACCTCCAGATCAGGGGAAAGTCTTCTTGTTTCTTGAACCCAACAGTTAAAAGATTTTTAAGAGGCTATAAACATGTATACCGTCCAATTCAATCTCCGGTACCAGGGTGGGATTTGAAATTTGTGTTGCTGCAACTCACACATAAACCATTTGAACCAATGGTTACATGTGACATGATATTATTACCTTGGAAAACACTCTTTTTGGTAGCTATAACATCTGCAAGAAGGGCAAGTGAGCTGGCAGCTTTTAAGATCTGATGCACCTTATTTGAAATTTCATAAGGAAAAAGTAGTGCTAAGGCCAGATAGCATTTTCTTACCAAAGGTGGTATCATTTTTTCATCTGACCCAGGACATTATTCTGCCAGCTTACATGCAGAATCCTGAAACTGATATGAAGAAAACGTTACATTGTCTCGACATGAGAAGGGCTTTGGCATGTACAACATACTGCTACTGTAAGGAAAACTAAACAGTTGTTTGTCTGTTATTCGTGTCAGAAACTAGGTGAGCCTGTTTGTAAGAGCGTACTCCACTAGGTCAATGTCAGCTTCAACTGCTTTCATGCATGGTGTGCAATTGGAAGAGATATGTAGGGCTGCTACTTGATCACAGCCACTAATATTTATTTCACATTATAGGATAGATGCAAGAGAAAGGAGTGACGCAGCCTTTGGGAGAGCTGTTTTGTTTTCTTCTGTTGGTTAATGTAAAAAAAAACAAGAAAAGAGGATAAATTCTCATTGGCTTAGGAAAATGTTAAATTGTTGAAGAAACACAACATGAATGTTCTTTCTGATAAATATTTATTGCTGAATTATTGAATACATGTTTTCCAGGGGGAAAAATGAAAAGGAGATAACAATATATATCTCAGTATCAATGGTAGCAAAAAAAACCAAAACCTAAAATTATTCTGATGCAAGTTTTGTTATCAATCATGTATGTTTACAGTCTTTAATACTGCCAGTGTTACATCTCCCACCTCCTTCTTGACAGCTCGCTAATCTCCCTATTGTGTGATTTATAGAGACCATGAAGAAGAAGAACATGTTGCTTACCTGTAACTGTGGTTCTTCAAGGGGTCTTCTGTGAAGTCACACAAACCCACCGATCCTCCCCACTTGATGTTCTTTTTGGTTAGTTTCTATAGCTGCTACTATGGCGACGAAGGAACCGACCGTTATTCGGGAAGGTGCCTTATATACCCTAGGGGTGGGGGGGATGGGCCAGCTGCCAAAACGTCTCTTGTTAAGCTTCCAGAAGGTTCCAAATGCTGTATCATGCAGGCGCGAAATACTCCATTCTGTGACTTCACAGAAGACCACTCAAAGAACCACAGTTACAGGTAAGCAACCTGATCTTGTCTTGAGTGCTTGAAGAAATGTGATTTGTAAACATGAGTGGATGAACAAATAGCTGCCTTGCCCACCTTCTTTCCCTGCCTCCTCTACTTCTTTTTTCTTTTTTTTTCCATTTTGCAACTAAGCCTCCCTATCCCCTGCATTCATCGGCATTTCTTACTTCACCTGTGGCTATTATTTTGAAGAGGTATTTACGAGAGTTATAAAACAGAGAAATCTTTTTCTTATTGCTTTAATGACACATACATACACACACATCTGATGTGCTGTCCTCTATATAGGTGCAAAGAAATCCATCCTCTTGCTTCTTACATTCACTAAAAAGTTTTTAATTGAAGGTGCTCATAAGGACAATCCCCATCACCCACACGCCCAAGGCAGGTTCAGGTATGGAGTTGCTTTTTCTTGCCTAAGGCCACAACACTTTATCTCAGACTCAACAGCTTGAGATAAAGTTGCACCATTTTATTCCATCTCTGCCAGGAGCAGGCTTTTTTTAAAAAATAATGCTGATACACCTTAATTACCTATTCAAGATCAAGCCATCCCCAAATATTTTCCATTACAACAGGGATAGTTCATAACAGTACACTGTTGTTCGGAAGATTCACCAATCCCCACCTCTCTGCCCATAAAATACATACTCAGCTACTGTGAGGACTGCACTAATCTGAGTGAATTAGAGAATGCTAAAGAGGGTGACAGGTCACATCATCTTCCCTGCCTATTAAAACAATGGCTGCTTCAATCTTATAAATTAAGAACAGGGAAAGCACAGCCTCCATGGTCATTTTTGTGCCCTCTGGGTCCAAGAAGAATGGGAGAATTTTTTTGGGGGGGGACTCAAATACCCTCTAGGTCTCTAGGACATACGGAACTTTGTGTCATGTTCCCCTCCCCAGGGAAGCCTTTTTTTCTAACGGGAAATGGCCTAGAATGTGACTACCAGCTCACTTCCTGTTGTTAAAAAAGGTTTCTCCTATGCTTTAATTGACCCAAGGGACCAAAACAAACAAACAAAAAAACGCTCCCAGTGAAATTCTTCCCATGTCCAGTAGGGGTGTTTGGGGCAAACATGTTATTGACTTTTTTTTTTTGCGGAGGATGATGGTCTTTGTGGTAGTCCGAGAGGCCTGTGTAGCCGCTTAGTTCCCCCCACAGTTGCTATACATCCTGGCTCCTCTACACCGTTCTTTGTCTCTCCAACCCCACTTTTCTCATTCCTCTCTCACTCAAGCTCTTTGTTGTTTGCACAGTATTCACATAAGTTTCACTGTCCCTGTTTCCTAACTACCCAGGCCCTGCGCAGCTGTGCCAAAAGCACCAAGCCTGTGTACATCTCCGTGGGCCACAAGATGAGTCTTCCATCAGCCATGCGCCTGGTCCACTTGTGTTGCAGATATCGGATTCCTGAGCCCATCCGTCAGGTGCGAACAATTCTCCTCTTCCTGCAGTTAAAAGGCAATGGTGGTTCTGGCAGCCCCTAGCTAAGGAATTTAGATGAGCTGACAGGGTGGCCTACCTTGCTTCTCTGCTGCAGGCCAGCTTAATGCTTCCAGTAGTAGTCAACACAGATGCCTCTGGGAGGTCACAGGTGTAGTTTTTTTCTCCAGTATCTAGTATTCTGAGCTTATACTGATTCTCTAATATGTGGAGATTTTCACATAGATACCTTGTTTGATAGCCATTGAGAGATCTTTGACTGTGTTTAATCCTTAAAAAAAAATCCCTTAGCCTTCCCCATATCTAGTGGTAGTGAATTTCACAAGTGAGAGACATAATGAAGGATGTTTTTCCTATCCTGGGCAAGATACGGGCTGTGAAGTAGTTCTAAGTAGTCAAAAGGAGGGTACCATTTTGGTGGGGATGAATGAGAGACAGTGTTTCATAATGATTAGAGAATTAGACCAGGGCTTTGGAGATTCAGATTCATGGCGTCACCTTTGGTCAGTCACTGTTTCTCCAACTGACCTGCCTCGCAAGGTTGCGAGGAGGAAGATTGCTCATGAACCCTGACTTCCTTGGGTGGTCTTGCTGATGGGAAAGGCAGAGTATAAATAAGAGGGAACATAGCTCTGTTAGGAGTTCATTAATAGACTACATTTATTCATTAACAGACAACATGCAGTTTTACTGTCTACTACTTTTGGGAGGTTGGGGTAGACTCTGTGATAGAAGCAGAACTGAACCAGAGACATCAGTCTGCAAGGGGAATGAGAACGACATTTTCTCCCTTTTGTGTCTTGTTCAGTTTACTTTATAAGTACTGCTTAAGCCTGTACAGTTGTTTCTCTGTCCTACTTTTGCCCAATCTACTGCCTTTCAAGCATGTTCTACAACTTCAGCCATCATGGACAAGTTGGCTGCAGTGATGGGATTTCATTCCAATACTTTTAGAAGGCTACTTGGCTGGAGGAACATGATTTGATCACATTGGCATCCCATTCTTCCTCCAGCGGGGTTAGGGTGGCATTCTTGAGGTTCTTTGCATTTATTCAAACAAGTCTGTGAGAGAGGAATCAGCAGAGAGCTTGTGATGAGCTGTCGCCAGCCTCATAAATTGGATGATGATTTCCACCCAGACTTTCCTGGTCCAGGCTTAAGATTCTAGCCATTGTACAACACTGTCTCTCCTTCCTCCTATCCAAGTAGATGATTGTTATGATTATTGGAATTCTGTTTGCTAGCAACTGCTTTTGGAGTGCCTCCATCTGAATTGTGTTAGCAGCTTTCTCATAAATAATACTCTTGTTAAGAAAACATGAAGCCCGTTTCCCAAGGGATGTCCTCTTTTTTAGGATAATTTTTCTTCCTATGATTTCCTCCCCTCTCTCTCTCTCTCATATTAATGACAGCAACAATTTGCATTAAAAAGAAATGTCCATTCCCCCTCCCTTATCATTATAAGAAATTTCTCTAGCCAAACAGCACACCTGGACTTCTCAGGCCTGCATTCCATGGGTGTATGTGGATGTCCCTTTGTGAAATGCACATACAACAGGTAGAGCCTGCCAAGGTAGCATGCATATACTATTAGCTCCCAAGTGATGGTTGCTGAGGAGATGAAAGATACAATCCTGTACAAGAGGCACCCTGGGAATAAGGCCTGTTAAACTCAACAAGCCTTACTTCTGAACAGGCGCATCTCCAGAACTGGAATAAACACACGTTTGCATATCAAGAGGGTTGGGGAATATGTGGTCCTCCAGCTGTTGCTGGACTGTTCCTCCCATAATCCCTCACTCTAGGCTAGTCACCCTAATCCCTTACCACAGGCGACGTGTAGGCCTTCACTGTCAATTCCCCCTCCCTGCCAGACTAAGCCTCCTCTTTCTGTGATATGTTCCAGTTTTCAGTGAACTAGAATTCTGTGCCAGCTGCAGTTCCAATGGGAAACTCATTGCCAGCGCTTTACTGGCATCACTCACAGTGCAGGCAGTTCCTGTACCTACTGCAGTGCTGATGCCCTAACTCTGCTTGAGGCTCTGCAAGAGGCTGCAGAGCCCGCCAGTCTGAAAAACCACCAGTAGATGGCAGCACTACACCATTCTTCTTTACCTTGAGGCACAGTGAGGCTTGGGCAATGAATAGAGAGCTTGTAGCATAAGGTGGATATTGGCATCTGACTTACCAGTAGACCACCTTATAAGCGTGCAGCTGTACCTTTAATGACTGCGTGGCAGAGGGAAGTTCATGTACAGGAGCTTCTCCTCTCCCTGCAGCACCTAATGCCCAATTACCAAAGCTACAGAAAACCATTTTGAGTCTGTGGATGACCATTTATACCTTGCTTCAGCACTGTGATGCCTGTCAGCATCACCTTCCTGGAAAAATGGCAAAAGTGTTCTGAAAGTAGCCCCAAAGTGACAAGGGACAGCCTTTCCCCAGCCAATGGGGAAGCACCCATACTTTGGGACACTGTGAGCTTTGATAGGCTTTAAGGCCAGTGGGATCTCATGGCTTTACCGTTGAGCTAGGACCCTGGTAGACCAGGGTTTGTATCCTTGCTTAACCAGTGAAACCCACTGGGTGACGTTGAGCAAGTCACACTCTCTTAGCCTTAAAGGTGGCAAACCTCCTCCGAATAAATCTTGCCAAGAAAACTCTTGGGATAGGATTGACGTAATTCAGGCTTGACTTAAGGGTGCAGAACAACAACAACAAATTACCAGTAAGAGATTCTCAGAACTTAGGGAAGTCATATTTTTTACTACCACTCCCAGAATACCTCAGCCAATATGGCTGTGCTGTCCAGGGAATGCTTAGTCTGTAAAATTAACTTTTTTTCAAGCTCTGGGTAGTCTCAACTGTTTGTACTTCCACCCACACTGCCCCATGAGAATTACTGAAGTAAATAATTGAGCACTGAAATTATGGCTGCTGGTATATATGTGGCGGGTGGAGAGAGTGAGGTGGGTAGGTTCCTTCTGGTTCGCACACACATCTGTTATCAGCAGTACTTCCCAGCTGCAGCATCTACAAAGGAACTGTAGCAGACCAAGCATTTGTGGGAGGGGGTGTTCCCATTGCCTCAGATCACCTCAGAGAACAGCATTTTTCTGTAGAAATGCTTTGTGCTTCCAGTTATGAGTCATCAGAGATTCAGTAATCCAGTGGTTTCCACACATGTGTGAACCAGCTCTTGATGAAGTTCATTTGAACCCAAACTCAGAACCTTTCTGTTCTTTGTGCCTATTTCTGCTCCTTCTCTGTGGTGTGTCCCACAGCATTCACAGCCCTTTAGCTTTGGCAGCCTTTCCTGTTCCAAAAAGGAATGGGAGCACTGAATGCTGGAATTTTTTTTTCCAAAGCAAACCCCAGACCAGCTGCTGGCCTTTTCTGTATGCTGTGGCTAACGAACTGCAAAGCCCCTGAAACCTTTTCTTGTCCATCCCCACTGCATCTAGCCCAATGTGTTCAAATCTCTTCCCAAAATACTCCCAGCATAACCTCCAACTTCTAATGCCACTGCTAGTCGACTCCAAAAATAGATGTGATCTGGGGAGATTATTAAGGCAACATGATCCATCTTATTGATTAGCCTCTTGGTTTAATAAGCTGGGTTAAGCTGTCTCTTAGCACAGCATCAAGAGTGAAGACTGGCAAGCATTTTTGCCATCTAATGATGCATCAGCTCAAGTAGTTTGGGGCTCTTTCCACAGCCCCACCCTCTTCTCCACTCTACCCATGAAAGTGAAATGAATATCACCCTTGATGCTGCAGCTGCTGTAATCCTTGAGCAACTGAGCGAGAATATGCAGCCTCCCAGATATTATTGATGTGGGATATGTTCAAACTCTCTGATAGTGAAGCCAATTGAGCAATCATGGATTGCAATCCTCTGGTCAATGAAGCTCATCAGGAAAGCAGCCCCCTCTTTTCCCAAACCAGCAGAGGTATTTGTCAGCTGCGTTGAAGAAACTGATTGTTTAAAGGGGAAGGAAATTCTTTCAGTGAAGCAACCCCCTCTGAAAACCATTTTTTTCACCCAGAATAGCTCTGGTTTACTTCATGAAGGCATATGGTAAGAGGGTCCGTGGGAGTGTCTAGCCCTGAAGGGATCTTTCTTGCATGAAGTGAGACCCTCCCAAGTAGCTGTGTGGGGATCTTCAAATCCAGGAAACATATTCAAGGGTAGTGTGTTGGCCATGCATCAAAATACATTAAAATCCACAAAAAAGCAACACTGTTATTGGCCAACCAAAATCCAGAAAATGCATCATGGAAGCTTTCACAGGCTCACTGCTTCTTCGTCAGACAAAGATGTTAAAAATCATATTGGAGAAGAAAGGTGATGATGTCAGTGTCACTGGCCTACGTTTTGTGTCAAACGTTGTCAGTTACAGTGGTCTGGAGGGATCTCAGTGCAGTTATAACTTACATCTCCAAATAGTGCACTTCCCTTCTTTGCCATGTGGGGACCAGGGACAAAGGGCAATAAAAGACAGGGAATAAAATTTCAGGTTTCAAATTTCAAAATAGCTTCTCTTGACATCCAGGTGTCCCCTGTCCTGTGTGAAGCTAATAGTCTCTTTTTAGGCAGAGAACATTGAATTTCTCAAGAAGTCCCTGTATTGTTACATTTGGGAAAACTGTTGGTGTATAGGTAAAACTTGCCAATTGTAGTCCAAATGAAAGAATGTTCTCGGGGTTGGAGCTTAAAGTCTTGTCCCTTGGCCAAGGAGGGGAGTGGCATCTTCCTTCACTGAGATCCCTCAGTGTAACTGACAACAGAGCAACATGGAAGACAAAATGTAGGCCTGTGATTCTAAGACTGTCACCTTTCTTCTGTATGATTTTTAACATCTTTGCCTCATGAAGAAGCCAGTGAAGCTTTGAAAGCTTGCATGATGTATTTTCTGCATTTGGGTAGGTAGGTATTGCTCTTTTGTGGATTTTGGATTTGTTGTGTGGGGATTTCAGGGAGACTCTCAGCTCTACTGTGGAAGCCAGTCAGCAGGCAGCCACAAGCCCTGGAACATACTATCATCACACCTCAAAGGTCTAAAACAAAGATGAGGAGAATGTGTGAACTTCCAGAAGTTATTGGACGACACATTCCCCTCAGCCTTCATTATTGGGTTATGTAGGTATATGATGAAGTTGAAGATGATGATGAAGAAGATGATGATGCCGATGCCACTTTCTCCCAGAGTGGGACCTAATGTAGCTCCAAAAAAAGTTAAAAACATTAATAAAACATTTAAAACAGAAAAACAATTAAAAACTTTAGAATTTGTGTACCTCAGTTGAACAATGCCTCTGATAAAGAAAAGGAGCGTCTTGCCCACCTGGTTCTCCTTTTCTTCCTTGTCCTCTCTGGAGCTGGAAGTTTTTAAACAGTATGAGCATTGGGAAGATGATGAAAGAGAGTTGAAGAAACACAGACTATTGCTGTCAGGTTGGCGCAGAGTGTCTGCAATAATTAGAGTAACAAATATTGAGCTTGGAAAGAATAGAATCCCACAGTTGCTGTGTGTGCCTGTCTACAACAGGGGAGGTAAACAGCAGTTACCTCCAGAATCTGTTACTAAGCATGCATGAAAACTGAAAAATACAGAGAAAAGTGGAAAGCAAATAGGCTTGCCCCACCAGGTACTCACTGCCTCTCCACATGTTAAGAAGCATAGGTCTATAAGTTTGGCCACTGAAATGGGAAACATTAGAAAATCGCAGGCGGTTGAAATAAAAAAGTCATCACTGGATTCATTTTGTCATCACTGGATTTATCTACGAAGGAGGTTTTCAAGTAGTCTTTAGAACAGCCATTCTCAGCAGTGGTCATATAGCCCTCAAAGGGGCCCTGGAACATTTGAAGGAGGTCGTAAACCAAAAACTGTGAGAAGGGGAGCCCCGAGGGTTTATGGGGAACCGGTAACTGAACCGATGAAATCTCCGAGCCGCAACCTTAACTGGGCTCAGTAGTTTTCCTCATGTTTATAATATCTTTTCAACACACCATTTGACAGTTTCCTTGACGAAATCCAAGAACAGAATTGATATCATGACAAGAGGTGACCTCCAAATGTCATTGTCTCACTTGGAGCACAGTATCATGAAATTTGCAGAAAAGCACTAAGCTCAAGGATCACACTTGGTCTATGGATGCTTAATTTTTTAGAGTCTCTGAAAAAGGGTTTGTTCTTGTTGTTGTTTGCTTGTTTGTTTTTTTGCAATATGTCAGAATGTTCAGATTTTCAGGTTATTCAGTAATAAATGATTTTGTTTGCATTGTTTCCATGTTTGTCGGGGGGCACTGGAATCTGAGAAGAGCTCCTAAGGCAGTGGTTCTCAACCTGTGGGTCCCCAGATGTTTTTGGACTTCAGCTCCCAGAAGCCCTGAGCATTGACCATAGTGGCTGGGGCTTCTGGGAGCTGAAGTCCACAAACATCTGGGGACCCACAGGTTGAGAACCACTGTCCTAAGGAGACTGTGGCCAGAAAACAGTTGAGAATGACTGATCTAGAAGGTTCAAAATGTTGTATGAAGTTTATCTAATATTGGTGTCTCATTTCACATGTGCTTATTGGTAGTTTAAGTTTGCTGGAACATGATGAACTGCTGTTCTTTTTTGTGATGTAGGAACCTATCCCAATTCTTTCCATGCTATTTCTGCCTCTGGTAGCACATTTTCTGTTAAAGAAATCACATGCAGGAACACATCTACTTCATTAATGGAGATGTACGTGTCGTGGTTATGACTGATGGGAGTTATTGTTCAAGAGGGCCACACATTCTTTAAGCCTGGTCTGTTCTAAAGTTATGGAAATGTGCCATGGAATTTTGTGAATGTTTCCAAAGCACTTTTTAAAATTCCACAGGATGTGGAAATCCATCATAAAACTGGGGCATGTTTCTGTATTTGGCAGTGATTTTGCTGGGCATTGCGGTATTCTAAGGTCCCCAAACAGGCTACAGGAATGAGCAGGGCAAAAGATAAGTTTTTTTTTTCTGAAAAGAGCTTTCAGAGCTCCTCCTGTGCAATAGTATAATAGATTTCTTGATAACTAGCAGCCTTTGCCTTCCTGGCAAATTCTAGATTACCAGCTCCTCAACACTCTGGGAATGTCACCAAATTTAAAAAATAAAAAAAGAAATTAAAAATTCTTACCCTTGCAGTCACTCTGCCGAAAGGCATGCCCAAAGCAAGTATGATGCCCATGAAAGAAACTTGTCCTCTCATTGCTTCTTGACTGTGTCAGTCAGTTCAACATGAAATGTCATTAAATTTCCTCTGAACCTTCTCAGTTGGCATGATTGCTTTCTGACCTAGTGATGAGACCTGCATGCCTAGGCACATGTACATTGGGCTAGGAGAGGCTAGGGAAAACCTCATTCTTCTTTTGGCAGCTGCTTGCTTAAGGACGTCTTTCTCACACTTAAAGGAGCAACACAGAAGAGAGGTTTCCAAAATTATATATAATGTAAGTTTTCTTGAATCAAGAAACAAATCAGCGGCAGAGTGCATTCTTTGCATACAGAAGCAGAATGTGGAAAAGGTGTCTTTTGGACTGCAGCTCTTAGAATCCCACAGCCTGCATGGCTGTGGAAGTTGTAGTTAAAATAAGCAACATTTCCAGTTTTAATCCTTACCAAAAGGAGACCAGGGCATGCGGGAAGATGGAAAGCTCTCCCTTGGAAACTCTGCTACAGGACAGGCTAGACACTCCTGAGCTAGATGGATACACAGGGTCAAATGATGTGATTTTAAAACTGTTATTAGCAGCTATGTCTCTTTCTCTTTTACCCAGACAGGGGACTCAATACAGGGTGGGGTGGGAAATGGGCTGTTTGACTTGTTGTCTCTGCCTGTTGTCCCAGTATGGTTGCTGGGCCATAGTAGTTCAGATGATCAAAAAGTAATCCATTGACAAATCTGTCATTTTTTGGTAAAATAAATTGAAGGTGCAGTGCCACAAACTGTGCTAGAACCATATGAGAGATGAAGAATTGAAGTTCCCTCATAGTTTAACCCCAAAGAATGAAGAGTCTTGTGCCACCTTATTGGGCACAGTCTTCTGTGGATTCCAACCACAATGAAACAAGCTGGGGGCCACAAAAACCTATGGCCCAGAAAACTTGCTTATATTTAAGTTCTCACTAGGTTCCTTTTTGTTCTAACAGACTAACATGGCTATCCTGTTTTGAAACCTACATACCATACTGTCCGTGTCTGAAACTGGATTGGGTTTCCTTTGCTTATTTTTGAGGTAAAAAGAAAGAACACATAGTTGCCAGCAAAGTGTAGCTTAATGAAGAGACTGATCTGGTATCAGATAACTTCTTATGTGCTTTCTCTAACTTGCTTTCACTACTTCGGCCTTCAAACTACAGTTCATAATAGTAATTAGATGGCAAGGATGTGCCTTGCTCCTTAAGTATACGAGTCATCTTGAGAGGATGCTGCTGTGGCAATCATATCCTCCTCATAGGCTTCCCAGAGATGATTGATTGACCACTGGAAACAGAATGCTACATAGACCTTGGTCTGATCAAGCAGGGCAGTTCTTCTAACTGAACAGAAACGTGGCAGGAGTTCAGTAGAAAAGAGAGTTGTGAGTCCTTCTTGATGCCTGTTATGCTGAGAATTGCTTTGCATCTGGCCTAAATGTGTGTGGGATGGGATTTGGGCTATAGTTCTTAATTTTTGTTAAGGTGAAGAGTAAAGGAACATTTGGCCCTCCAGACATTGTTGACCTCAACTCCCATCATTTCCACAATTGGCTTTTGGGAGTTGCGATCAAACAACACCTGGAAGGCCACACATGTTTATCGTCCCCCAGTCTACCTGCCAGCTCCCAAGAAACAACCATAGGCATCAGCCACCCTGAAGAGGACTGCCCAGCTAATGTTCTTCTCTTTTTTGGTTCCAGGCAGACATAAGATCCAGAGAATACATCCAGAAACATTTAGAGGCCACCCCTGCTGTGTTACCTCAGCCCAAGACGTAAGTGTGTGGGAGTGGTGGCTACGTGTCCGTGCGTCCTCTTTGGACAATCTGCTTTTTAATGCTCTTCGGTAATGGCATTAAAGGGACAGTTGGGGTAATAAGGCAAGATAAAATAACAACAGGACCCGCACAGCGCTCTGGGAGCTGCTATTTCTAGCACAGTGCCGTGTTGTGCCACGTGCTCCCTGCGAGTCACGTGGTTTCCATGGCCAAGGCAGAAACCTTGGGAAGGTTATGGAGTATTTAGCTTCAGGTGAACATACCAGAAGCCATTTTGGCAATGCACAACTGTTGGTGCTGAGAAGTGTGTTCCAGAAATTTGGAAGGGTTTGGTTGTTCCAGTATTGGTTCCATTGTATCATCAGTGCTGTCTGCTAAATCCACAGTCATCACAGGAACAGCATTTTAATCCCAAAAACTAACCTACTTGCAGTCAGGGCCAAAGCAGTGTTGCCCAACCTTCTGCCTAAGGTGAAGGTTAAGATGGTGCCCTCTCCCCAGTCCACGTGCAGAAGCTGGCTAGAATGGCTCTTGACTTTACTTCAACATTGGCAATAGGACAAGGTCATCCAACACCTCTGAAGACAATACAGAGTGTCCTGGAGGGGGAAGACCAAGGACCGTAGGAGAAGCATTTGGGGGGGGGTTCACTGTTGCTCCCCAGTATCTGCCCTGAGTCAGTTGCTTCTTGCTGCCTAATAGCAACACTATCCCTGGATTCAGGGGGTGGAATATAGAAGGATAAATGAGAGCAGGAACTGGTCTCTGAATGATTGTGGGGGGGCACCATTTGGCAGTATCGTGGGCTGGCACCCAGAGGCTAAATTCTTCTTTCCTGTTTATTTCTGCTTTCCTGCGTCTTCTTTTTAAAAACACTCCTTCTCTTTCTTGGTCCCACTCAGCAATAATTCTTACAAGAGTATTACTATGCTATGCTGTGGTTACCTCCAATCTGTCTTAAGCAAGCCTTGCCTGGGCAGTAAGGACAGCCCAGGAAAACTGTTTTGGAGAGACTTTTCCTCACCTGCTTGATAGTTGCCTTCAGTCCCGGGGTCAGGAATCATGTACTGACATGAAGGAACTGGCATTTAAATATGATCCCTAAATGCTGCTCTCTGTGTATTCCATACAGCTCTTGCCCTAATGTGGCCGTTTTCTGTCTCCAGAGCCACATGCTGCAACCTGGCTCCATTGCTTCTGCCTGTCGGGATCGTAATATTTCCAGCAACACTCCTGCCGAAGTGGAGGAGCTCAGTAGTTGCCAGCCTCTCAGATCCCCAACACACCACCCACCTTGTGTTCTCCCTTGGAGACATGATAGCTGCGACATTCTTTCTGTAAAATTGTTCCCTAGACAAGAAATAACCCACTGGGTTGCACATCACTCTAGATTACAGTCCAGGTTACACTCTAGGATGTTCTCACAGCTGGGGGGGGGACATTGTTTTGGATTAAAATTCCCCAAATCCGCATCTGGTATGGGTGTGTGCAAGAGTTGGAACCCACCCCGCCTCCCCCGCAACTCTCCTTCCTCTCCCCCTGCCCCCAGCTCTGGTGGCTCTTTAATTGGGGCTGCCATTTCAAGACTTTTGTTTTGCTGGAGACATTGAGACTTTTGTTCTGCCACTATAACATTCCCCTAAGGAGGAGAACTATGCCTGGAGCGGCAGGAGCTGCACAGTCTGCAGGCTGGTGCTCCTGCTTCCTCCCTCCCCCAGAGGGTTGGTGGTGATAGCTGTGCTAGTCTGCAGAGAAGCCAGTTCTCCTCCTGGGTTCAGTGGTGCTTACTAGAAAGCCAGGACTGCATGGAGGACTGGAGCTTCTTGTCCCTTTAGGCATTGCACCATCCGCCTACGAGTGCAGAAACTGTTACTGTTAATAAATAATTTCCAGATAGTGCATTTGTTGAGATACTGAAAATGTTACTTGCATTGGCTAATTAATTGGGTAACAGTGAAGCTGTTGTTGAGGGTTTTTTTTTTTAATCCTCTTGGTTTATTGGCAGCCCTAGAAGTTTTCTTGCTCTTTTTTTCCCTCCTCCTCTCCAGAATGAATGAAGACACAGACTCTGAACAGTGATGTGGCATCAAAGATGTTCTGCAAGATGCCGTATCAAGAAAAGGTGCCACTCAACCTTCTGGATGGATGGCTTCCAAACACCACTGATTCCCCTGTGGAGCAGGGTTGCAGCTGAGCAGGGTGGGGGTGAGGAGGCTCTGCCAATCCTCCCCAACCACCTTCCAAGGGTACTTCTCCCCATTTTGTGGCAGGAGATTGGATCTTCTGCATGTGGAGTGATGGGCAAACTGGATGTGATGTTAATTATGGGATAACAACAAGATGTGCACTTCAGTTACAAAATAAATAGCAGCTGCGGTGCACCCTCAGTTGCCTGTGGGGTGGCCCTTGCCCAACCCAACCCCTTCCAAATGTAAAGGATTCCATGTCTGATCATCCCCAGCCAGCATAGCCAGTGGGCAGGCTTCCTGGGGATGATGGGGATTGTAGTCTGCTCCGGTTTGATGGGAAGACTGATTTAGTAGTTGGAGAGTGTGAACTTAATGCGTTCTTGCCCTGTCATGTTTCCATCTCCTCTCTGAAGCTACTTTTTGCTTTCAAAAGTCCCCACCACCACCACACACACACACTTTGGAAGCTTGTCTAGACTCAGTTTGAAATTCAAACAGCAGCAACTTAGGAGAAGCAGTTTTTCCTCAGGGCTTCAGATTAGTGTGAGAATCTGTGTGTTTAACCTGTACTATTCCTAGTGGTGGTCTACAGGCTATCAACTTCTGGTCCTTGGAGGGTTTCTAGGAAAGAAAGAAACAGTTGTAGCCCAAGTATGGTGCTGGTCCCTTGATCTTTTAGTGGGGGAGGTGAATTGCCAGTCCTTCATGTCAGATAGCCTGTTAAATTACCTTCCCATCCCCAAGCTCCATTCCAAGGCTGTTTACCTTTCCCCAACAGCCACTGTTTGCCAAACAAATGTCATGTCTTTTTTGGCCCACCATCCCAGCTCCATGGAGAGTATGCTTATACTGTGTGGTACATTTCTACATCTGTCTGTCAAACAGTTGGTGACACCATTTTAATTTTTGAAGAACCCCCAAGTCCTGCTGAAATGAGTGAAAGTGGAGTAATGGGGTAGAGGCGGAATGAACATGCTCAGGCTATAGAAACATCTCTTCCTCTTTTTTTTTTTTTTTCACTGACAGGGCCATCTTCAGAACAAAATGTCTTTGCCTCTGATTAATGTTTTAATGTTATGTTAGATGTTTGATTTATGTGAAATGTTGCAAATAAACATTCTACTGGTAAACCTATAAATTATTGCATGAGTGCTCCTGTGTACAGCTTTCTAATATTAAATTAGCCGGCCTGGCTTTTAGTTATCTGTGCTTGATTCCAGGCTGTGGGGCTAATGGAGAGAAACAGAAAAGAAATCAGGACACAGAGTGAGGAATTCTATTCAGAGCTTTGTGTTAGTCATATGAAGAGAAGAGATTCTAGTTGTTTGTGCGCTCTCGCTCGCTCTCTCTCACACACACACACACACTCATTGCCCCTTCCCGCTCTATCTTTTGCTAGATCTTTTTTAGTGACACTGAGTTGCTGGTGCTCCTGGCTTTTCTCTCCCTCCCCCATCAACCCCTCCCCACTGCCGGTGCCACTCTTTTCATGATCATTGCTGTCACTTTCACACCTCCCTGGGGAACAGATGCTGAATCCCCAACTCCTGATGGTTCCAGCAGATGGATGGAGAGAGGACTTTGTGTATTGGGTGGGTGTGTAACTTGCGGAAGCCAACAATCTGCTGCCTTCTTTTGTAGGAGGCTTTAAGGCCTGGGCTAAAATTTAGGCTGTGGAAGAGCTTTAAATCTTGCCTGGTGCATCAACTGTGCAAGGTTAACAGTATTTCACTGCTACCAGTTGGCACTGTGTGGCCAATGTGGTCTTTTGGCAGTTTTGAGCAGCTCCCTGTAGGCCTACAGCAAAAGAGGATAGTCATGGTGTGTCAATTCTGTGCAGCTCTCTGGCGCATTAAGAAAAATCTGTCCACAAAACACAATGGTGGAATTGTACCAATGCAGCAGTAGCAAAGACTATGCAATCACTCTGCCAAATCTTGGCTTCCTCTTCTCCTGATGATTTCACCACTAGGATCTCCTCCAGACGAGTTCTGACAGTACCACTTAGCCTTGACCTGCGGTGGTACCCATAGGATTTCCCCTATTGGATTTGCTAATACTCTTCAATCCCATCCCACAGTCCACCTGCTTTCCTGCTGTTCCTTCCAGGCATGTTGAATTAAACCATAGTCTCTTCATTTTGACCTGCAGCCCCCTTGTCACTCCCAGCTGCATAGGCAAGTCCTCAGGTGCCTTCCTTTCAATCTCATCCCACAGCCATCTGTTATCCCAAGCTTTGGTTCTCCCCCTCCTTTCTGTTGATCATGATCCGTCATTCTGGCTCTTCTGTCACCACTGCTGTTGCCACTTCCATCCTAAATTCAGTCTCCACACACACACGCCAACCCAGCTCAACCAATACTTTCAGGGAAATAACACTGAATCCCGGTACTGGTTCTGTGACCTAGTGAAAATCCTTGCCCTGCAGCATACCAGGGTGGTTGGATACTAATGCAGCATTGCAAATGTCCACACCATCACAATCCTTTGCCAGCTAAGTGGCACAAAGGCCCAATGCTGTCAAGGAGGCAGCAGGAGGAAAAAGTCCTTGCAGCTGGCATTTTCTTTGAGTGGAGCCACAAGCTCAGCTGCTAGATGCTGAGGAGTGAGGAGCCCACCTGTGACTCAAAGCTGGGATGGAAGTAAAGGCACTGGTGTGTATGGGTTTGGGTGTGAGTGAGTGAAAGAGAGAGAGAGACTGTTTCTGCTACCCACTGCCTTTGTAACTGGGAAGGATCTGCAGAGTGTCATTAGCAAACTCTGCCTGCAAAGGCAAATTCAATCTGGCTGAGAGAGCTTGTGCCATCTGTGCACAGCTGTTGAGGTGGAAGCAACAGAGCCCTTGGGCCATCCACCAGATGAGACCATCCATCATTTCAGGTCTCCACCTGTTCTCTCTCACTGGTGTTCATTGCTTTGGAACTGGAAAGATCTCTTATCATGACACACAAGGGCCATCTGAAAAAAGCTCACAGCCTGTCAGAAAGAAAACGTGGTTAAAGAACAGGAGTCCCTCCTTCCTCTGCTCTGCTAATTTTGGGGAGTCCAAAATTATCAAAGCTCCAGCAGATGGGGGACATCCCTGCTGGTGGACTGGTGTTTAGTCTGACTTGAGAGGAGCTATCCAAACGGCCAAACTCTATCCCCAAAATAGCCTCAGGGCCCTTAAAGTCTGGATTAAAACAGAGTGGATTTACCACCTTGCTGTCATGGAAGCCACTAGTCATTACTGGTGATTGGTGATCCGTAGGGAGAGGTAAAGGACTGGTGGACTGAACTGAAAGAGAAAGAGGCAGCCCTCCTATGGATTTGTGAGGCTACTGGGGTGAAAAGACACCTTCACACACCATTCCTCATAGCTGCGGCATTTCTATGTGTTGTGGAAGCTTCCTAGAGCTTTAGACAGAAGAGGAAGCATTCACTGCTCACAGGTGCTTCTTGCTTCTTGCTCAGGCTGCCTGAGGTTGGGGAAAGCTGTCCTTCTCTGTAAACTTCCACATATGCAAAGAGAGCAGCTGCAACTTTGACTCTCAGATTTCCTTCTGTGTTGGGTGAAGGATGAGGAAAATCTGTCTGTCTTCAGTTTCCCCCACTATCTGATTTAAAAATTAAAATTAAAATCTCAAGCACACGCTGTCCTGAATCCGAAGGAATTTGCAAAAGTTGATCCATGATCTGAAAGCAAACAGAGACAAAATTATCTCCCACCCATGCTGACTGAATTCAATCGGTCCAGCTATTTCCAGTCTAGAGAGCATCTTTTTGTCATGTGGATATTCAAGATGGTGGGACTCTCAAAAAAAGAAGAAAGCCATGGCAAAAGATTGGCTGAATACACGAGGATTCAATTTAGACTTAAAGACTGAGCTCTGGACCTAGATGGGCACATCTATCTCTTGTGGCTTATCCAGTGTCTGGATATTTTAAATATCAAGTTCTTTCCATCCATCCTTCCTTTTATCTTTATATTTAGTTTGTGTCTGACTGAACGCCTTGTTTTATTTTTGCTGGATTTTAATTCCTGAACCACACACCTATGGGTCAGTAGATTGTCTTTATCAGGCCCTTTCCACACCAGGCAATTCGAACGGGGCAGTGCGTCCTCACGGAGGTTGTCTGCACCTTGGAGTGGACTAGGTTCAGACTACTTACTGGAGATCTGTACCTCAGTCTGCTCCGAAACGCCCCCAAGTGGTCCTCCAGCGTCTTTTTTAAAGACCAGAAAAAACAGGTCTTTATTTTCCTGGAATGCACCGTTGCGTTCCTGTTCCCTTGTGCAGATTCGCAGGCTCGCACCAGTGTGAGCCTGCGATCTGCGGAGGGCGGGCTTTAGCCATGGTGAGCTTCAGCGGTTGGTCGGGACACACAACCAACTGGAAGCTGCCATTTTGGAAGCCGGAAGCTGCCATTTTGGAAGCTGGAGCAGTGCGGATCTACAGACCTATAACCTATAACCTATAACTGCTCCAATTCACCCTGGACCAAGGAGGAGGCCTGCAGAAGGGCTTCAGGGACAGTCCACCTTGCTTCGGACCCCAGAAGAAGCGGTAGGTAATGGCACGGAGTGATTCCCTCGCCTCGTGCGGAAAGGACCTCAGCTCCAAAACAGTCTTGAAAGATGGTTTAGCAAAACCCTCTAAGTTCCAACCACGGGAAATGAGACGGGAGGGAAGGGAACAATATTATTTGGAATCCAAAAATTACCACAACAAAACAGGAATGTGCATCTTCCCATTCCATATCCAGCATGCTAATTGCTAGGCAACATCAAGTTTTAACTGCATCCTGCCTAAATATACGTACAGTCAGCCCTTCACATTTGCTAGGGCTAGGGGCTGCAGTACACCACATAAGTGGGAAAAATGGCAAATATCAAAATGTGTGTGTGTGTGTGTCTGTGGGATGGGGGCTGAGGCATGCTGAAGAGAATGGACACCCAGGGTCCAAACCAGGTCAGGGAAAGCATGGTGTCCCTATACTTCCTCTCTGTCACCCGTTTCCTTCCTTGGGTATGTGGGACATCAGGAGAGAGTTTGTGGTGCTGAGAAATTGAGTTGTGAGCCATCTTAAGCTGGTCAGGCACCATCTGGTGGAGGAGAAGGAGGTGGAGCAGAGGTGGGTTTTTAAAGGGCTGTGAGGTCTGACTGGAGCTGCCAAGAGGAAAAGTTCTCCCAGAAAAGAAGCACCTGAGGTGTGTGTGGGGGGCAGGGGTTGGAAAAACTTGCAAATAGTCAAATCCATGAAAGTCAAATCCACAAATGTGGAAGGTGTACTGTATTTGTAAAAGGCACATTTTGGGTAAGCAGGACCTACAGGAACCGGTATGGTTTCCTTTTACTGTATAGATGGCAGAATGAATATCCAGCATCTAAACCAAAGCTCTCTATGTGTTGCAGAAACTGAGCATCTGTCCTTAATACAGTTTTCAAGTATCAGCTTTTAACTTCACTAGTTTAAATGTCCCCAACTTTTAACTCCCTTTGTAAGGAGCTCCTACAAAGCTTGTGAAAACTAAAGTTGGGTCTGAGTGAATTTTCAGTAGTCAAAGAGTGAGATGGGTGTTTCTTTTTCTTTCCTTTAATTTGATTTTTCTTTTGTGTACTTACATCACCTGCTGAATATGCTCCCTAGAGGCTTTGCTTTCCTTACTCGTGCCCTTTCCCTAACTCACTCTAGCATAGGAGTTCCCAAATTTCCAAGAAATTACATCGCAAGGATAAGTCCACTTGGCCTATGCAAGCTAAACACTCTGTCTTCTCAGGAGGGATATCCAGTTGTTTGATCTTTATTCCTGGCTGGGTAGACATAATGGAGGATTAGCTGGGGTTTGTCTAATTGGAAGGAACAGAGAAGTCTCCCCATTTATTCCATGAAACCTCAGCCATAACAACTGTAGTGGGAGGGATGTCCAGATGTTGTTACACTGCAACTCCATTAGCCCTAGCTAGCTCAGGCAAAAATCATGTGCGTTACAGTTACACTGGAAGAGCCATGAGTTCACCATCCCTGGCAAACAGGAAGACAGTGAGCTAATGTCTGGCTCTTTTTATCTCATTAACACCTTGTAAATCTTTAACTTTTAGTTGTTCAGCTTTAGAAGTTAAATTAAGGTTTAAACGTTAATAAATTTAAAGCTGAAGGTGTTAAGAGTGGTATTCATTCTTAGTTAGTGCCACATTTTATAGCTTTTTGCACCCAGAGTCATCAGTTCACAACCCAAACAACAGTTTGTTCTCATTTAAAAAAAACAGGGAAGGATTAGCCTCATTAACTAGCAAAATCAGACATCTTACTTTGTTAGATTTCATAGATGTTTGACCAGAATCCTATTGGTTAGTCCCAACTAAAGTAGACTCGTTCAACCACTTGATGAATGGTGAGTCAACACATTGATAAAATCAGTTGCATCAATGGTTCTGCTATAGTTAAGACTAACAATAGGATTTGGGCCCTTCTTTACTTGAGGGGACTTGCACGTCTTTCAACAAACCACACCATGGCTTGTTATGCTGTGCAAACACACTCAAAGACTACATAATTAATCTTCTAGTTTTAGCACAAAGCATGGCTGCCTCTCTCTGAATTCAGGCACTAGAGAGGAGGCAAGTGGAGCTCTCACTGGACTCATCAGTGCTTCCAATCAGCTGCCTGTTCTTGGAACGAACCAAGCCCAGCTGGCCTGGGCCCCTGCACGTGGCAGCTTCTGAGCCATCAGCTTTGCTGCTCTGCTCTCTTCAACAACATATTCATGAGGTGCTCCTCTGGCTTCCCAGAACCACAGCTGCCTGGAGGGCCTGCTTCTTCTACTGGAAAACTGTTAATTATAGTGAAGAATGACATCTAAAGATCCGCTGGGTGGAGAGGAGAGGAAGAGAAGCCCAGGCATCTGCTCTTGAGAACAAGCTTGAATGTAGTAGGAAAAACGTTCAAAGCCTGCCTCCCAGGATTTGCAGAAGATCTTACAAAATCAAGACAAATTGGGCAAAACTCTTGCACCAGTGTTACAATTTGTTTGGGGCAGTTCTGCTTAACAACAACATGTGCAGATTCATATGGAAGCCTATATTCTTTCCTGTGAATCTGCACATATTTTGAGATCTGCTAGAGATGCCCTTCGCTTTCTCCCAACAACTTGATGGGAAGACAGTGTTACCCTGTTTACTGGGGGTCCCGTGGGGGACTCCAAACATGCTCAAATATTGGTGGGGAAAATTAGCTCAGAGCACAAGTTAGCAAAACGAGAGGCAGGGCAACGCAGCAGAATCTTTAACCCAATGTCTACGGGGTCAGGCCAAGCCAAGAAGCACACCAATTGTGAAATAATAACTTTGGATTTTATTAAATACAGGCAAACGGTGTATGCAGCACACTCACACAAGTAACTATAGAAAATAAAGGTGTTAGTAGTATAGAGGGATTTTGAGAGGGATTGTTGAAGTGGGAGATACTACACCTGTCCGAAGCCCAGGGTAGATCAATGAAGAGGTCTGTAGATGCACAGTCTCGGACAGAGACCGAGAGGAAAGCTTGGCAGACGCAGCAAGGCGGGGTGGAAGTTCAGAGCGATCCGAGGAAGCTCTCGGAACTGGGGGTTTTTATAGGGAAAATATTACTGTAGGCTAGTCTGTACTTTGGAAAGAACAATGAGGTTTGGGCACGAGACAATGTCTCCGAAAGGTAAGAATTTAGCATGATGGAGTTAAGTCCAAATCGACAACAGAATGGCCAGTATGCAGATGCAGCTCGCTTGCTGGTTAAGCTTCCAGCTCATCAAGTTACCTGCTCAGGGCAGGGGGCTCTTTGTATTAGCGTGCATCTTTGATGAGGTGTTTGTCTAGGGAGGTCACCTAAAGCAAAATCTGGCTGAGTCCAGTTTGCCTAGGTGGAGAAAGAAGTGTTCAGCAGTTAGTGGCCATGCCTAGCTCTGTGCTTGTTTGGGGGCCTCACAAACACTTGGCTGAGGGTGGCAAAAAGTGGCTGAATTGTGATATCAAAACAATATCTAATATCTTCCAAAGTGAGGCTAGTAAACAGTGATAACAACAGGAGGGACTTTTCTTGGTGGGTGCTCCCAGGGTCTGGAACTCCCTTCCTAGAGAAGTTAGACTGGCACGTCCTCTACTTTCTTTTCACAGACAACTAAAGACTCTTCTGTTTCACCAGGCATTTGATGATTGATTGCATAAGGCCCATCCCACCAAAACAGTGTGCTGGATTTTCTTAATAGTTCTGCTGGTGGGGGGGGGGCAGGGGGCATGTTTAATGGCATATGTTTTGATCTCCTTTTAATTTTTTGATTGTTTGATCTCTTTTTAACTTTTGTATTTTGTAAATTTTTAGCTTTGTGGTTTTTAATTTATTGTAAGCTGCTTTGAACCCCAAACTGGGGAAAAGGTGGGATATAATAACAACAGATGCAACATGGTTGTCAGATGCCCAGTCTCTCAGAAAGTACAGAAAGGGAAGTCTCTGTTCCAGGGAGCAGGCAATCCGAGTTTCAACACAGAAAGGAGAGGAAATGGAGCTGCCTGACTGGCAAGTGCTCAATAGACGGGAAGTTTTCCTGTTGCTGCACCTTCATCCCAAAAAGGCTGTAATCCCGTGATAAACCACATGCTTTGCGTATGTCCCAGGTTCCGCCTGGCCTTTCCAGGGAGGGCTGGAAAAGACCTCTCTCTGAAACCAAAGGGAACCACTGCTGGCCAGTGAAGACCACACTGAGTTAAAGGCCCGAGTGTTCTGACTGGATACAAGGTGCTCAGGACAAGCTCCAACTGCTTATTTTCACTTCTCATGAAGAGGGGTCCACTATAGGCCTTGGGACAGGCATATCTCTCACGATGGGAGATAAAGAGGGTTGCCATCCAATACGTTCTGAGGGGGAGCATAGGATGCCTAGCTTGTCCTGCCTGAAAGAATTGCGAGGATTTTAACTGTTTACTGTAGCTATGTCTTTAACTGCAAGCTACTATTTAGACTTAAGCTAGCAATAACATCTGTTTCTCCATGCAGTGAAAAAAATCACCTCCTGATTTCTAGATAGTCTGCTGTTTTAGGACCCAAGAGCAGCCCATGCCACTACCCTGCCCCCCTCCGTCCAAATCCTGCTCAGCTGGCACAAGTCTATGGGTGTGAGTATCACACACATTGTATCTGTCCAGAACCAGCTGCTAGTTAACTTCCACTGGACAGAAAGGAAGGAAACTTCCCTGTACTCACTCTTGTGCTTTTCCATTCTTGATTTTGCGTAGCTTTGCCATGTCTTCCCAGTCATGTTCCTCACACACACAGTTAAAGACTAAGGGAAAATGCTCTAACCCCTGGACCATTTTTGAACAGGTAAATCCCCATCATCTCTGTTCAGGAGCTCCTAATCATTGCTGATAAAAACTGTGAAACTGCATAAGCAGTGTTTTCAGAGAAAACAAGCCCTGAATGAAGTTTATGTCATCCAACCTTATGAAATGTGCTGACTTTGACCTTTAGCTCTGAACATGTTGTTTGCTTGATAGTAATGAATCATCATCAAATGCTTATGAAGTGAGAGAAGAGCCAACAGCAGAGGATTGGTTGCAGCTTTGCTTCTGAAGTGATTCGTGATGGCAAGACTTGAAGCAACAAGGTTTTGATACTACAACCCAGTGAGTTGTAAGCATGCTGTTCCTTGTCACAGATGTCATAAAGTGAGCAAAGCACAGCATTTGGGTAGAGCAGAGGTGTGCAGTTTGGGCAATCCAGTCAGGTACCTGCTTTTTCTGAAAGAGAAATTTGTCCTGCATTGCATAGGCTGGTAACAGGATTGCTTTTTGTTTCTAAATTCAGTGGCTCCCTTTTTATCTGGCCATTGACAGCCCTGCATCTCTGAGGGCACTTGGTGGTGGCTGAGGAATCTAGAGGCAGCGGAATGAAGGTTGTCATGTCCTTCCACAGCACTGCAGCTCTACAGAACGTCACGTTGTTCATAATTTCAAGATATCAATAATTCAGTCATCTAAACTCTAGCAAACTCATTAGTATTTAGCTATTACATCTTTGGAAATGGAAGATGGTGGAGCATGGTGACCCACAGACTGAGCAGAGAACTGGCTCAGAAACCTCTTTTGCTCTCCATGTTTTACAGACCAATGGCTGAAAGGTTGGTGCTTTCCTTACACTTCAACTCCAATCCAAATGCAAATGAGTCTCAGATGCAAAGGTTTTTATAATTGGATTCCTGCAGAGTTGGTTGGTGCTAGTAATGACCAAGAGTAATCACACTCCAACTCCCTCTGATCTCTGCCAGCCAGTTTGTTGCCTCATGGCTGAATCTTTATGTTATGTTCATCTCTTCAAAATCTCTCCTAGAGATCCTAGCATTAATGGCATGCATTTCAGGTTGGAATTAGTGCAGCAAGTGAACATTTCCCCAGGACCTGTGCAAGTTGTATGGTGCTTGAGGCAAAGAACAAGATGACACCCCTTCCTCATTCCACATTCTGAAGCAGACTGGACTGGTAGTTGAAAATTAGCAATGGAATAGCATTAATCTCTGTCATGCCTGAGGACAGCAGGTCAGTTTAGGGGACATGGTACGAAACATGCACAGCTCTGCCCTCCAACAGAGGGCACTGGCAGAGGGCTCAAAAACATCAGGCACAGGCTGCTGCCTGAGGCGGCTGACTTACTCTGCTGGGCTGACCGTGGATTTTATTCTCTAAATTTCTTAGTTCACCTTCCTGCCAAGAGGCTGAACTTCGGATGATTCTGTCCCCCTGTTTATGCTTCAAAGGAAGGGGGCATCCAAGGAAAATGAGACCATCCACTGTGCAATTAGCAAAACTCAAATGTCTTATAATGCTATGTGGGTCAGCTACTGGAAAAGAACAGGTAACACCAGACAGTTGTTGAGCAGAAAGAGAAAGCAAAATGGTGTCATTTCTCTGACAGATACCCACATTCCCCATTTTGAGGCACTTAAAATGACAGCACTGAGTGAGTGTGTGTGTGTGTGTGTGTGTGTGTGTGTGTGAACTCATGCACGTGTTCCTTTTTGTGTGTTTACAGAAGGATTGGAAAAAGAGAGAACCTATCCAGCCTGAAGAACAATCTTTAGATTCCATCAGCGACTCAAACTGGAGAGAACACGGCCCTTTCCACACGGGGGACGGGGAAACGGGGCGGCGCACACAAGGGCAGAGCTTACCTGGAAGTGGGTTGCTCTGTCCCCTCGGGGAGTGCCTGTTCGCCGCTCCACACGCTGGCGAATTTCGGCGGCATTCACCGGCACCCAAAATGGTGGCCGGCGACTTCCGGCGGCGCTCCACCAATCAGGGCAGCGTGCCAGCCGGAAGCCCACCCCCGGGCAGCTCTGCAGGGACGCAGGTTAGTGCACTCACGTTTTTTAAAAACCACATGAAATGTGGTTTTTAAAAAACACGCCGCGCCACCCCTTGCGGCTGCGTGAGGGTGGTTTGAGGTGTGGAACCTCCACTTTTCAAACCGCCCTAGCGCACCCCACAGTGTGGACGACCTCCGGGTGAGGTCGCCCTAAGCCGTTTTTTTTACCCCGTCTGGAAAGGGCCCACGTGAGAGAAGCTCCTCTGTGGCTGCTCCCAGGCTGTGGAGCGCTCTTCCTCGGGGGTCTGGTTGGAACTCCCCCCTGCTGTCCTTCTGCCAGGAAGTAAAGATCTTTTTATTTAAGGAAGCTTTTGGTTTTTAATATGTTGTGGCACACAGAATTCTTAATGAAGGGTGCTGTTTCTTTTTTCTTTTTTAATGTGCTTTTTAAATCTACTTTTAATTTACTTTTAACTTGTGGGTTTTTTAAAAAATGTAAGTTGGATTTGGTAGTGTTTTAACTTTTGTACTTGAAGCTTTTTAGTTGTGTTGTGTTTTTAAAAGTTTGTATGCTGTCTTGGATCCCATGTTGAGAGAAACATAGGATTGAAATAAAATAAAATAATAAAATAAACGTTTTAACTTTTCATGGGATGTGTGCTATGGAAACTAAAAAGCTCAGCATTCTCAAATTCAGTAGCCTCCATCCATTGTTAAGCGGCCTGTTTCCTAGGATTTCAGTCAGAAGATGGGGCAGACTGGTGAAATGAGGCTGGGTTTTTAGGCTATTTTCTAAAACAGGGTTGGAGGACTATGTGGCCCTCAAGCTGTTGTTGGACTATATCTCCCATCACCCTCACCATTGGCTATGCTAGCTAGGGGTGACAAGAGTTTAGTCTGGCAATAACTTTAGTTCACCCTACTCTCTAAAACATTTTCAGTTCTTCCCAGTTCTGCACAACTCCACTGTGTACACTCTGTCACCTCATGACAACTTTCCCTTAAGGGGTTCATATTTCTTAGAAGCATCTACTGTCCTTAATTTAGGAAGGGAATAACAACGTATCTATTTAAACTGACCTTTTAGACTGTTTTGATATATGTTTACTATTGTGGTGATTTTAATTGCTTCTATTTTCAACATTTTATTGTGCTTTTTTAAAAAAAAATGATATCTGTTAGCCACTATGAACACTATTTTTAATGGAGGGATGAGATAAAGATATTATAAATGAATAATAGTTTTTCTCACCTTAGAACAGGTCTCTCAAAACATGATCCATTCTTGGACCATATATCTTAACTATGGCATATATATTTCAATAGATGGGATGCGTCCTTCCAAGAATTTCTCTGTCTGAAGAACTTGCACTTATCTGAAAAGCGGATTTGTTTTTGAAAATCTAAGCGACAGCACATGAGTATTTTATGGAGATGATAAGCAGAGGAGAACTCTTTGTGGTTCTGCTAATGACTCCTATTTCATGAAAAGTTGCACGAAAGAGCCAATTCCGATGGTCTCTTTCTTTTTCCTGACCATTTAGGGTGCAGAAACACTCCTTTTTCATCTGGTCTCTCGACTGTCACCACAGTTAACCTGTCTTGCTTTCCTCCCCCTGGTATGACATGTGAAGTCTGTCCTTCCACGATGGCACAATGGGATCCATATTCCCAGGACAGATTCTAAAATTGTTACAGACTCCTCACAGCTTTTTAATTGTCCAGCATAATAAAATAAAATAAAATATAAATAAAATAAATCCAGAATCTGCCCAGGCTGGTGAATGAGAATTATGATCAAATTGCTCCATATGGCAAGTTCCTCTTATTCCACAGGGCCTGAAAATTCCTTCCTGACAGAGATGTTTATGCTTCTTTAATTCCACAGAAGGGAGAAATTCAACAGATACCTCCCTCTCAACACACACACTGCATTGAAGATGTGCCTGAATTGTTCCCAGGTATGCAATTGTTTTAAAAAGGTGAGGGGGAAGGTATTGCTAGTCTTTCTCCAACTCTGCCACTTGAGTGAGTCCCATGAGTGCAGTATGGCCAGCTCTTTACTCAGAGAGGAGCCTTCTATATTTCAAAGATCTGAAGCCGAGAAGGAAATACTTAAATGATCAGAATGGACAAGCAGGAACTCAACAGGTAGATCTCTTTCAGTCTCTGCCTCTCCATTTCTAGAAAAGCCAAACTACTGAATTTTTGCTGCATTGCTTTCTGAATGATTCAATATCAGTGTCAGAAAGATAGGGTGACAACCCTAATTGCATTACAGGTGGACAGACTCAATCTTCCTATTTTCCTACTGTCTGTCACTTTGTTAAGCATCATTGCCTTTTGTAATATTCATGTCATCTCATGATCTGTCCAAAGATTAACAGTCTCAATTTAGTCATCTTGGCATCTAAGGAGAGTTCAGGCTTGATTTGCTCTCAGTCCTGTTTACTTATATTGTAGCAGTACTTATATTACTGGTAGAACTTTCCTCCAGTGCCACATTCCAAATGAGTTGATTTTCTCCCTGTCAGCTTCCTTCACTGTCCAGCTTTCATAACCATACAGAGAAATCAGAAATGCTATAGCAATGCCTTGTTTACCCACATGGATAGACCTTGGGAAAGATTACTGATTAGACTGCAGTTCTGAGAATCCCCCAGTGAATGAGGTTATAGCGCAAAAAGTAACTTCCAAACTCAGACTTCCTTTAGTCATAAATTCTATTCTGTAGCTGACATGATTTTCCCATTGTGTTTGTCTGTCTGTACTTTAATCCAGCTGTCACGTGGCTTGTCCATTTTCATCCAAGTGGGGAATGAGGTCTCACAGAAGCTGGCCCTCGTGGGAGAGCTTTCCTAAAATCTCTTTTCTCAGTGCCTTTGTGTTATTCCACCATGGACCGTCTTGGCTGGGCTAGATGCTTGCCTGTAAAACTGTAATGGCATGGAAGGGACTGCAGTGAGCAACCAGGACCTCGTGCCATTTCCTCATTATTCTAACCTTTTTTCTTTATTTGATTTGATTTTATTATTATTCACAGAGCCCCTGGAAGTAAAGCATGAGCCGTGCAGCACTCTCCTGGTTGAAACCAGCCAGGCTCTCCATGGGAGCCATCATGTCTCCCTTTCTGAGTCTGCAGGCAAAACCCAAGAGTTTTATTTTAAGAGCACATTAATTAAAGGGAGATGTGATGTATGTCTTTGACATCCAAATTAATAGTAAATGAGGTAATTATGAGAAGGCCTATTAGCATGATGGAAGAGCCTGCCTTGGTCTGGCCCAGCCAGAGATTAGAAAAGGTGGCAAGACCGATGTCAAGTGAATCCTGTACAGGGAAAGAAAGCTGTAGGTGGCAGACAAGGGGGCAGGGAGAACAGGATGGGTCCAGTGTTGGAAGACAGGCTATTTCTTCTATTAAATCAGAAGAGGTCAGCTGTGGGCCTCCAGATTCTGCTTCTCCCATCTCCTTTCTCCTCCCTCTTCCTTACCCACGTATATGTGCCTCCAGGAGAAGCAGCATGGTATAGGGGTTTGAGCATTGGACCAGAACCCCAGAGGCCAGAAATTGATTCTCTGCTCTGCTGTGGAAACCCACTGGGTGACCTGGGGCACACACTTTCAGCCTCAAAAAACCCGGCAATAGATTTGCCTTAGGGTTGCCATAAGTCGGAAATGACACAACAAACAACAATGTTCTTTCAGATTGCGTGTTGACTTACAGAAAAGCTCATGAATTTCACAGGATTTTGTTAGGCAAGGAAGACTTGGAGATTTTGTGGGTTCCTTCCTCTCATATATAGGCTACTGCACCTGGAATTCATTGGCAGTCTCCCATCCAGGTACAAACCAAGGGTGTCCCTGCTTAACTTCCAAGGTCAGGCAGGATCAAGTACCTTTAGGATGTTTTGTAGTAGTTTTCCATGAAGTAGCTGGGTTAGTCTCTTGCAGCATAAAAAGGAGAAAGGGAGGGTGAGAGAAACAAAAAGGAATGTAGCAGCACTTTTAAGACTGATTTTTATTTTAGCATGAGCTTTCATGGCTATCATTTGAAGAAGTGGATTGATATTCATGGAAATTCATGCTAAAATAAAAATAAATTAGTTTTAAAGGAGCTGCTACATTCCTTTCTTCCTCCCCCCTTTCTCCCTTGCTTCTTTTCTTGACCCCCTGCCAGCATAGCCAATCATAAGGAATTATGGGAACTGCTGTCTGCAGGGGAAAGGATTGCAGTTTAAAAAAGGGGCCTGAAATCAAAAGGGCCACCACTTCCCATCCCTGGTTTCAATGTTGTAGAGGTTATCTTGAGCGGAGTGAATAAATGTCTTTACGTGTGTCCAGGTGCAGCAAAAAGGAAAAAAAAGGAGGGGTATATCTATTAACATAAATTAAATAACAGAGAACTAAACCTTCCTTCACTCCAAATCAGTTCAGATGTCCCTGCTGGGACACTATGCTAATGGTTGCACTTTTCCCAGGCCCTTTCCGCACCTTATCTTTTTTTGGCGCTGAGGTGCGGGGATCGTGTGAGCAGCCTCCAGCAAGAGGCTCTTGCATCCTCTCTGCTTCAGCTCTGCACGAGCTGCCTGCTCCCAAGCAGGTAGTGTGAGAGCCCCACCTCTTCCTTCCGCAGCGCAGCCTGGGAGTTTCCCAGGCTGCACTGGGACAAGAAGTGCGACCACTGCGGCTCCGGAGGCTCCACACACCAGGTAAGTGCGTGAGGGGTCCTGGAGCAATGTGCAATCGCACACCATTGTCGACTGAAAGCCAAAAATGAAAAAGTGTGAGAGCAGTCCCTGCCCTACCCTGGAGCGTCACATGATTGTGAGTGTGTCGTGCAGATCGCTCCTCACAATTGCGCAACACTCGAGGGGCCTTTTTGCATGGCAAATGCCATGTGAAAAGGGCCCCAGGGTTGCACAGCCATGGTAAGAGAAGGCTCCAAGCTTCCTTCCTTCCCAGCCACAGCACCCACAGCCTTTTTCTTCCTGCCACACCTCTGAACACTGACATGGTTGTGCTGGCAAAAGATGCCAATGGGGATCTAACTATGCAATGTTTCCAAAAGAAACTCAGAATTTGGGATGTATTCTAGGGGAAAGCAAGTTTATAGGAATATGAACTTTCTGTGCATGTTCCTCAATTGAGTGCCTTTTAGATAACTGGACTACAACCATCATCATTTTCATCCTCGATGCCAACACATCTGGAGGGCACTAGGCTATTAAAGGCTGCTATATGTCATTGCTGTCCTGTTTGACACAAACAGTCCTGTTAAAAAGGTCCATCTGAAGGAGAACAGTGCAGTGAATGAGGAGTTTCTGAGGATTCTGCAAATTCTTCCAATGGTTTTCTTTCACCCTATTTTGCTATATACAATACATGTAGGAAAAGGAGCTCAGATGAAAGCAGGGATGGAATAGAGCAGACAGGAGAAGCTGTGAGAAAGACTATCTTTTGTCTGAATTTAGGATGCAAAGAGAATCTCTTGAGTTAACCTGTGAACCCTAATACTGTGTAATCCCAAGGCACCTGCTTGTGTGTGAATCTGCTACAGCTGCTCTGACAGTCCTGGGCGATTGCTCTAGGCAAGAGAAGAGAAATTGCCTGGGATCAGTAGAGGAGGTACTGCACCTGTTTATAAAGGGGCAAAGCGTGTTTAGGTGGCAAGCATGACAGGAATTCCATCTGCAAACCGGTGTGTGGCTCATTTATTGCTATCTGGCTAAACAGGCAACAGCTGCTTTCTTGGCTCTGGGCAATCACTCCACATTTTCCAGGAGAGCTGGAAATAACAGCCTTGGCTTACCTTGCAGAACTGAAAGCTGAAAGACATTGAACATTGTGTAGCCTGGGAACAAGCATGTGTGGGAAATACTTGGTTAGGAAAAAAGAGAGTTAGCCAACAGAATGAGGGTTTTTTTTAGCTTTTACTTCCAATTCTCTAAGTCTTAAAAGAGGAAGCTGGTTGGCACAGAATTTTCACACTTTGGAGCCCATTAAACCTCATACAAGCACTGGCTGTCCCCTCATTTTGTTCTGCACAGGTTCTGTGGACAGGGGAAAGAAATGTGCTTAAATGAATGAGGATCTGATTTGATTCACTGACCCTCAGTTGCCCCTGAGATGAAATGGCAAAGGAGCTTCTTACTTTTGAAAGCAGTGGCTCTTGCAGAGCTTCTCTTGGGAAACTTGCTGGTGACCCCTTCTTCCACATTCCTCTCCCTCCACCTCCACCCAATCACACCTCACCTACCCTCCTGCATAGAGGTGAGCAGAGTAGAATTCACAGAAAGAAAGAAAAAAGTATTAAATAAATAGAAACACTATAAATTCAAGGACAAAAAGAGTGGGGATGAATAGGATCAATTTCATAGGTAAAAGCCGGTGATGTGTTTTGGAGACTGGTGTTTCTCCTTCACAAATGGAGACTTTAAAAATACTAGACATGTGGGCCTTTCATGCTACCCAGTAAGGAAACTCTCCTGAAAGGTGACTATGTAATAAAAGACTGACAAACATATACTTGTTGTATATATAAATAAGGGGTGGATATGTGTGTGCACATTGGTCAAATTAAAAACAATTGTGATTAGAATTTGATCAGAAATTTGACATGATCTCATAAGGAAATAGATGGAAACCATGGTTTTTTCAGACTGCTTAAGAGGCAACCACTTTCTTAGAACACAGAGCCTAGTCTCCTCAGTAACTGGCTCTGAAATACAGCTGTCACAAAGAACCTGGCCAAATCCAGCCTTCCTGAGTTTATCATCTCTGAGGAACAAGTGAGCAAGAACTCCGGAGAGAGATTTCAGTGAGATCTGAGACAGAGATGCTACGTCAAGCAGGTGGTGCATAACGCTCTGCCCGTACAGTTTTATGTGCTCCTCTGCCCCAACCCAAAAGCTACCATGTACCAGGAGTGGTCCTTCCTGCTGGTGGTTACTGGTGGGGAAGAGATGGGGAGGAGGCAGTTCAGACGATAAAGAAACAGTTTGTATTGTTTCAGAGGGGAAGACATAAAAGTACACATGCAGATGGAGTGCACGCTTTGTTTCCTTCCTTGTGAAGACCAGGCCATCCACTTCTTCACTGAGTGACCTGCTTTTCCCCTCCATCCTCCCCCTCTCAGTAAGCAACACACTGGTCCATCTTGGGGCTAGACAACTGCTTGAGGGGGAGGTTTGGGGTGGTGTACCCTGTCCAAAACACACACACACACACAAAACCCCTGCACTTGTGTTAGCCACACTTAACCCACATGTATGTCAGCAACAGGATGCTGTCCATCAAATATCAGCTGAACCCCGAAGGATGTTGTAACATCCCACCTTATATGAGCTAATTTTGTGTATCTTACTAAAGAAATGGCCTGTGTGCAGAAAATAGCTAGGGGGGAGGTACAGTTTACCAGGATCCAGACATCTAGGGAGCTGCAACCATGAGAATATAATAGAGGATAAACTGTATGCCATGTCTGGAGGTATTTGCAGAAACATATTTCCTTGTCTCTATGTATCAATTGTCCAGATGTTACGAGAGTTGCCACAGCAGGGTGGGAGCAATCTCCAGCAACTTTCTGAAGTGGCAGGCCTCCTGCCCCAGCAATGGCAGCTGGTGGCTCTCATGCCAGTGTGGCTATGAATCTGCTTCAGGTTTCAGTCTGAACTTCAAAGGAGCTATCCAAGCCTATTCCAAAAATAGGTTCCATGCTGGGACAGGTCCTTTAAAGCACAGACTGAAACCTGCAGCAAATTCACTGCCACATTGACATGGAGGTTCACAGCCCTCATTGCTATCAGACAGGAAGAATGTCTGCTTAGGCAGTTAAGTTAGTGCTGTGTAAGGCTGAGAGGCAGAATGATTTCTTTTCCTCTATTTGACATGTTCTGTCATATCAAGCACTATAAGTCCCAACGTTTCTGGAGCCTAAGCAGAAAGGAGGGAGCTGATGAGCAAAGCAACACACCACTGGACAGTGGGAGTAAGTGGTGCTGCTTCTTCTAGCAGACTCTGCTGTGCTTAGCTCTTGTTTCATTGCTCCTGTTATCCTGATTTCTGGGGTCCCTTGGGGGACACCTTAATGTGCTCCACGTGATAGGGAATGGGAACTCAACAGAGCACAAGCAATAACAAAGCGAGAGGCAGGGTAACCTAGCGGGGTCTTTTTACCCAGTTTTTATGGGGTCAGGCAAAGCCAAAAACCAAACAAAGATGTCCAATAAATGATTTTATTGAATGAAAGTCTCACGCATCAACGCAATCACTCACACACTCACTCAAGACCTATTAAGAAGTAAAAGAGAGGAAACTGGATAGGGGAAATATTGAAGGGATTGTAGCTGGGGTAATACTGCATCTTTTCCTGAGTTCTTGGTCTGGAAGCAACAGTGAAGAAGTAGAGCTCAGCATGGAGAGGACTGAGGGGATTACTCAACTGACAGAGAAACGGTCTGCTGGTACGACCAGGAGTTATCCAAAGAACTGCTCAAAAACTGAGACTATTTGTAGGGGAAAACGTACCTTGAAGGCAAATTCTCTCCTGGGGAGAACAATGGGTGTTGCAATGAAAAAGAAGTTCCATAATGGCAACTCCGTTTGCATGATGGGATTATGAGGTGTTGCCAAAGCTTCAGAATCTTTGGTTGCATTGAGTTGTGGTGTGAATTTATGTAGTATCAAATTTATGTAATATCAAAAATTGTAGACCCCGGGACAAGGTTTACCAGTGAAGTAACACTCCCTTGGAGCTGGATGGCTCTCAGTAGATCTAAGCCCCAGATGTGTTTGTTCCCTGGGATATTAAACTGAGTCTGTGCAGCTGAAGTGATCATGAAACTGAAGCTGTCAGGCCATCTTACGAGGGCCCAATACCTTGAAAAATAGAGCAGAGCTGGAAAAATTGCTTTGTTGGACTACAGCTCCCAGAATCCCCTAGACAGCATGGTGATTCTGGGACCTACAATCTAAAAAAGGTAACATTTGGTAGCCCGGAGACATGGTTGAAAGAGAGCACAGTTCTCAGAGTGGCTTGGAGGATAACAACGCAATGCCTCATTAATGACCTTACAGGTAAGACAGAAGATCAGTAACATTACAAACAACCAGCCAGTTTCCAGTTCACCAGTTTTTGAGCTTTAAAGCCTAGGCAGGCCAAAAGTTTCTTTCAAACCAAATCACTAGGATATGAAATCTGCTTCATTTACTTCTCAGTAAATCTGTGTTTGCTGGACCATGATGTCACCCAGGTGATAACACAGTTTTATGCAAGCATATGCTACGCTGTTACGCAAATTACAGTTTTTCCAGTTATGCAGAAAACACGATATGTGTGTGTTGGAGCCACTTTTAAGTGAAGCATGAGTTTTATCTAGAATAGGATCATCTATCCACTTTTAGAAACTTCTTAAAGCTAGAGATGGACTCTGTTATCTAAAGGAAGAAGGAAACTGCTCACATGCTTGACTCCTTAGGTAGGCTGTTCCTCTGAAGAAATCCTTATCTGACCTACAAGGAAGGCAAGGGCTTCTTTTAATAAATCCCCAAAGAAAGAGAGAATGAGGCTCAGAAAACAGCTAGTATTATAACAAGGCTGGTTCCTGCTGCTCAGTGTTGCTTGTCCAGGGCAATAAATATGTCTCTACCTGAATAGTGTTCAGAAGCTCCCATTTACCTAATTCTCAGGTGGCTTCAGACTCATTTGTTTGTTTGTTTTACAATGCCCTTTTGCTTTATCTTTGCCAGTGTTGCTGCAGCTGGGCTTCGGTGATACAAGTGGAAGTGGGGCACAGCTGCCACTCTGACAAGTCTCCAGTCCTGTTTTGTCCCTTATCTTTGTTCTGAGCCAGCATGGCAGGACAGACAAGAAGGTGCACAGGAAGAGATAGTGAGTGTGATGCATGGTCTCCTTGGACCATAAAGATGACCAGTGTGAAAGGTGGATGGTTAGATGGATTCCTCAGATATTGAATCACCCACTCACTTACCTCCAACTTTCACACTTGGAAGGCACGAACTGGATGTGTGACGTACATCTAGGGCAGATTCTGATGGTGTACGACTCATCTCTTCATCATCTCACTCACTATGCCCAAAGTAACAGGCACAATGAAGGAACGTTTGAGCTGCAGGATGCCATGGTGCTATAGCTCCCATCTGCCCCTAAACCCACTCTTCTCTTCTTATGTTATCTTGATGTCTCAAATGTATTTCTTCTTCCCAGAATTCAGAGGGCTGATGGTTACCTATTTAGAAGACACAGCCCATCCAACTGTTCAAGATTTAATTGAGAGTTATGGAAGACAGTGATGGCAGCCCTCTGTTTTGCCAGAGGTTGCCAAGTAGATCACATTTCTTGATTTGGGGCTGAAAATCAATCCTGGCTATGACCAAAGGTGTACTTCTGGTTTTTATCTCAGGTGGGTGATCAACTGTGATGTTTTTGAAGGGATTTGGCAGGAATTTTGAATGAGACTGCTGCTCTGCATGGATTTGGGGGGGGGCATGTGGTGTTTAGGTAGGAAGGTTTGGGCCCACATGTATCCTGTGGCCTGCACTTTTCCCTCTCCTGGCTTAGACCAGTTGGAGACACAACCCATATTACCATATATCTGCTTAGATAAAGAGAGCCAGCATGGTGCAGAGGTTGGAGCATTGGTCCCTGTCCCTGGAACCAAGCTTCAGTTCCCCACTCAGCCATGGAAACCCACTGGGTGACAGTGGGCATGTCACATTCTCTCAGTCCCCAGAAAACCCTGTGATAGGTTCACCTTGGGGTTGCCATAAGTCAGAAATGACTTGAAGACATACAACAACAAACTTAGACAAGTAGGAGCTCTCCAGATTCTTGTTCGGAAGCTTTTCTGAGTCTATTTAGAATCTCCTTAGCTAGAAGGAGAGGAAGCTGAGTTTGAGATCATTACAAAACCCATTCTGTTATGACCCCTCTGTGTGTCAGGCCGAGGAACTTCAGGATTTTCTGCAACAGGTACAACAGGCGAATGGTAATCAAGCATTTAGCAGGTACTATTTTCTCAGCTCAAGTACACTGCACTGTTTGAGTTTCTGTCTGCCCCACAAGCTACTAGATGAGAAAGGCACATGTCAATAATTGCATTGGTTCTAGGAACAACTTGAAGACAGGAAAGCTTTGTCTTGTGGCCCACGTGGTTCCTTTAACAACAACATTTTCAGCTTCTTTTTCCAGAAATTGTTTCCACCAGCTAATGAAATATCAAAGCAATTCATCAGGGAACAGAGAGAATTGGAAAGTCTTTGAGAAAGCATGGGGCTTTGTAATTCCTTCCAAACAGCAGCACCAAGCAATGTGATTAAAGCACTCTGATTAACACACAAACCTTGTTTCTGGCAAATAGGAAGTGGGTGCACTTGGGGGAATCCACTTGGCGACTTGGAAGGCTGCTGTGACAAATTGCTCATATATCAATTAGCTTGCTAGGTGAATGTCACCTGATATCTAGTTGTTTGTAGAAGTTGGAGATCCAATTAATCTGACAGTGGCGCTGCTGGCAGCTGGAGCGCCGCCGCCCCCACCTACCTGTGGTTTCTTGTGTGGAGACCATAAGGAAGGCAGCAGCAACAGAGGGGCCTCCAATCTGTGTCTGCACAACTGTGTCTCTCTGTCTAATCCATTCTCTGTACATCTGTATCTACCAAAGTTATCAAAACAAAATGTTGGCTATTGCCTTTAAAACCCTAAATGCCTTGGGCTTAGGATAAACCTGAATGGTTGCCTCCTCCAGCCAGCTGGAGTCACCTGCTGACTTATAGCAACCCTCAGAATTTTGTAAGGTTTTCTTAGGAAAGGAACAAACAGAGGCTGTTTGCCAGTTCCTTCCTCTGAAATATAGCCTATAGCACCTGGCATTCTTTGGGGGCCTCCCATCCAAGTACCAACCAGGGTTGATCCTGCTCAGCTTCCAGCCAGCTAGTTATTGCCTAAGAACCATGTCACACCCAGGGAAGAAGAAGCAGTAGTAGCCCTCCGCTCTGGACAAGGGTGAAGTCTCTTTTGTTTCACAAGTTGGTCAGGGTAGCTGGATGGCACATGGGCACCCCAGACAGGCTTCACCTGGGAATCTCTCCCTGCTTTTGTGCATCCAGAGTAAATATATTGCAGAAGGAGGTATGGCATACTGTCTTACAAAATGTTTTTAAAGCTACTTATGCTGGAACAATAGAGGGCTATACCAACCCAAGCTGCCAACATGGTTCTGGTCACTCTGTCCCTCATACAACATACACACACAAACACATGTCAAAAGACAGAAAGATAAGTCAATGATGCTAAACTTACCAGTGAACATGCTGTTTTGAGACAGATGAGCTCTGAGCAGTGAGTTACAAATGATGCAATTATTCATAATGAGTTACTTTTTTTTTTTTGTAGCCAAGGTGGAAAAAAACCATGTTTCAAAAGCCGTGTAATAACCCAAGCAAAATTACTTCAATGTTACTTCAGTGGTGTAATAGATAACATAATGTAACATAATGCAGTTACGTTTCAAACTTACATTGTAGGCTGAAATTTAAGGGGCGTTTTAATAAGAGGCATTCCGCTCTAATACAGAGCTGTAACAAGGGAGCAATTCTACCCCCTGAGTCTGAGCTGTGAACTTTGTTCTTCTTCTTTTTTTAAATAAAATGCTGTCACTTGCATTATCATTCTGACATCCATCTGCTTGCAGAACCATTTGGAAGAAACCAAGGCATTCCAGTGATCATATGGTGCCACTCTTAGTGCACCAGACTTTGTGAGGAACATGTTACAATAATGTCACCTGTACTAGACTGTACTAGAATTAGGGACAGAGGACACCCACAAAAGTGGGAAAACTGCAAATATCAAAATGTGTGTGTGTGAGAGAGAGGGAGCGGGAGAAGGGGGGCCAAGAAGCGGGGAGACCAGGCACTAAAGGTCCAAACCGGGTCAGGAAAAGGAGAGGGTGTGGGTCAGATGGTGGACTAAACTTCCTCTCTCACCCATCTCTTTCCTTGGCTGGGTAGGGCACTGGGAGAGGGTTCATGGTGTTGAGAAATCAGGGTGCAAGCCATCTTTATCTGGCCAGGCAGCAACTGGAGGAGGAGGAGGAGGAGGAGGAGCAGGAGCAGGAGAGATGGATTTTTAAAGGCCTGCATGGCCTGATCAAAGCTACAGAGAGGCAAGGTTCCCTGGAAGAGAAGTTGTTACCCTGTGACTTGGGAGGTCCCTTGAGGGGTGCCCAAATAACCAAACAACAACAAGCAAAGATGGGGAAATTAGCTGGAGCACTCTCTTGGCTAACGAGAGGCAGGGTAACTTAGGGGGAATCTTTTACCCTATATCTACAGCATCAGGTCAGTGAGGAGGCAAATGGTTCAAACAACAATTAAGATTTATTAAACAGTTATTAAAGAAAAGCACAAACACACTCCTAACTAGAAAAGGAAAATAGAGTTCAAGGGGGAATGGGTGATACGCCATCTGTCCTGCAGTCTTGGAGAAGCCAATTGTAGAAGAGGAAACCCAGCGTGGCGGCCGAGGGGAGTTCCCAAGAGCTCTCAGAGCGGGGGGTTTTTATAGGGGAAAGAATGACCGCAGGCTAGTCTGGTCTTGGGCAAAAACAATAAGTTTTGAGTTGGAGACAAAGCCTCCGAAAGGTCAGAATTTGCATGATTGAGTTAAAGTCCGAATTCACAATGGTATGGCCAGTATGTAGATGCGGCTAGCTTGGCAGTTAAGTACCTAGCTCACCAGGGTGCCCTCTCAGGGCAGAGGATCTCTTTGTGGAATGAAGGTGTTTGTTTTGGGAGGTCCCCTAAAGCAGATCTGGCAATATCTGGCTTGGTTTGGTGGGAGCAGCAAGTAGTAGCCATGCCTGGCTTCGCGCTTGTTCGGTGGGCCTCACAAACACTTGGCTGGTGGCAGAGTAGGGCTGAACTGCGATATCAAAATGATATCTTTGGTTCACCAAAGGCCAGGACAGGACACGGTGGTAACAAAGTGCTTGAGGTGGGGACAAGGGTGAAACCTGCAAATGTGGAGGGACAACTGTAATGTATTAGTGTAAGGGGTTTCAAGGCCAGAATGATGTTATTTTGTTTAAAATGTACTGGCTAGTAACATTGTCACTTTTCAAGTTAATGCTCGAACTTTTCTGATAGGATTTTTTTTTGCCCCTTTTGTTTTTTCCTATGTGTTTGCGTGTGTTTTTAAATGAAAAGTAACTGAAAGTGACTTGTCACTACAAGCAGCTCTTTAAATAACCAGTAATGGCTGGCACTGAGTCAGTGGGGTGTAGTGGTTTATGCATTGGATTACAGCTCTGGAGACTAGGGTTCCAGTCTCTGCTCAACCATGAAGATCCACTGGGGTCCTTTCTGCACGACATTCTTATAGCATGATTATCCCACTTTCAACCTCCTAAGGAATCCTGTGGTTTGCAGCTTTGGGAGGGGCCAGACGGATTCCCTAGGAGGTTGAAAGTGGAATAATCGTGCTATAAGATTGTCATGAGGAAGGGCCTAGGTGACCTTGGCCAAGTCACACACTCTCAGCTTCAGAGGAAGGCAATGACAAAGAAATCTCCCCAATAAGTTCCCTTTAGGGTTGCCAAATATCAGAAAGTACTTCAATGCACACAACAGCAACAACAGGGGCAATGAACTGGTTTTCAAACAACTACTGAGGAATCTAAAAAAAAAAATCTAAAAATAATGTTCTAAGGACTTTATCTACTATAACCCCACTGATCAGGCTTTTAAGAAATGGTGCTCTCTTTTCCCACACACCATTTGGAAGCTTGTTGACATAGAGAACTTTACACCCATCCTAGTGGATCTCAGCCCCTTCTTACTGAGTGAGGAAAGAAGTTTATGGCATTTGCAAAATGTGTGTCCTTGTGATCATTTCATGTGCTCACTGTAGTCAGACAATTTTTCTGTTGCTGCTATCCAGAATTCCATTAGAAATAGCCAGGACTTTCTTTGACCAGATAAAACCCCATCTTTATTCCCTGCTACCTTTAGCATGTGCTTGGAAGAAATCCTACAAACCAGGGGAGAAAAACTAGATTATTTTTCACCCTTCCAACTGTGGTTTATGTCCTCATTTGAGTGACCATCACAATTACCCAGTGTAAGAGAAGAATAAATAGAGGAATGATTGGCAGTGGCAGGGTCAGATGGAATACTGGGTAAAGCTGGAGTGAATGAGAAGCAATGTTAATGCTCCCTCTACGCTTTGGAAGAATTGTTTGCCCTGAGTGAGGCTACACTACCAATCTGAAGTTGGCCAGTGGGCACTGCCATAGGAAGCACACACCTTTGCATCTGTGTGCACAGGCATTTACACATAATCCTGCAGGTAGGCAGGCACGCATACACACACACACACACACAGAGGTATAAAAACACTCTCTGATGAATTGTTACTAGCTCTTTTCCATACAGATGCTCCTAAGCCTTTCAAAATCTTCAAATGGCATACCACAGAAGCCTGTAAATGAATTAAAAGGCTGGAGACAGGGTGGAGATTGCTTGAGATCAGAGATGAAAGATGGAAGGCAGAGACAGTACAGAAGTGATGGAGCCGTGTGTGTGTGCGCACGTGTGCATGCGTGCACGTGTACAGAGGTGCATGCAGAAGACTGCCTGCAGACCAGTGGGGAAATCACATCAGTGGATGGCAACTGGAGCAGAAGCTGTAGCAGAACTGAGATTTCTAAATCATTTCACCCCTGCCTATAGGTGCATGGCCCAGAGATGCAGGTGGCATAGGTCAGGTTCCTACCTGCCCACTTGCAGTCACTTCTGCTTGTGGGGCTGGCCCATCCAGGGGCTCTCTGAGCTTCCCTTGGGACTGCCCTCCAGCTGGAAGGCAATTACATAAGAGCTGCTGCAGCCCAGCATGGAACTGGGCTGAGAAATGTAAACGGCTGCTGCAGGCGATGGCTGACCTAATTTCAGAGCTCGCTGTGGCTCTTGTCCTCTGTTGCCTGTTCGCTCAGCATAGATGGGCCAACAGGGAGCTAACGAGTGCACAAGAGAGAGAACGCCATGGAAAGGCTGGCCTGGCAAGGACAAGCAGAGAAACCAAAGAGTTGCCTGCTTAAACCAATGACTGATGGTGAATACTTGGTTTTCTGCTCTTGATGAGGCAGTGGAAGGGAAAATCTATTAATAACCACACTGTGGGAGAGAATACAGAACATTTCCTTCCCTTGGGCCTGGCCGTTCTTCACATGCTGGAGTGTTATTCATACAAAAACAATGCTTTGGAAAGGAGAAGATGCTTGTGAATACAGAAGGGATTACCTTGTATCAGAGATAGTTGGGGTATACAGTACAACCCAAAAGATATTTTGTGGTGCAGCAGACTAACATTTATGAGTGTGTGTATCAAGTTGTCTGTCAACTTATGGCGACTCTGTAAATTTCATAGGTTTTTCTTAGGCAAGGCCTCCTCAGAGTTGCTTTTGCCAGTTCCTTCCTCTGAAATGTAGCCTACAGCACTTGGTATTCATTGGCAGTCTGCCATTCAAGTAGTACCCAGCACTGACCCTGCTTAGCTTCCAAGATCAGATGAGAAGGGTATTTATGTAGAAGCATAAATGCCAGATACTTAGAAGAAGCTTCTTTGTGCATTTCTGACTCAACAAACAATCAAAAATAGAACCCTAGATCCCAAGGCCTCATCTAGAACTTCCCATCACTAAAGAAAATAATCAAGCTGGACAAGAGAGAGAAATCAAAGCCATAGCCCCTAGGCACAATTCTGTGGTTCCTTGTGAATTGAGGGAAGACAAGAGCATAGACAGAGTTCCTAACATTAGGCAGAGTGAAGCATCTGCCTCAGCCACAAGTCTTGGCCTATGTAGAGGAATAGCAGTGGCTGTCACTTAAGTCACGTGTCCTCAGCCTCCATCCTGTACTCTGTTGGAGGACAGAGCTGCACCCTGACCTAACTTATTAAGCTAACTTGTTTCTTCGGGTTCGTCCTGTTGGCCACAGTTGAAGTAAGATTCAGTGATCAGTTCATTTGACTTCTATATGTGTGGAACTGTTGGGAAGAGGGGCAGCTTCTTGCCTTCTATTTCAGGAAGCAAGTTTGCCCTAGGGAGACATAGTAGGAGTGAGGAGAGGAAGGGAAAGAGAAGAAATAAAGATGGCTGTGGTAGGAGACTCTCTATAAAGTATATTCTGAGAAATACTAGAATTTGTTATAGTAGGTCAGGTAGAAAACTGCTCCAACAGTCTAACTGTTATACCATCTTCACTCTCAGTGTTACAACCAACTGATTACTTCAGTCATTAAGCTGTTTGTTAAGAAATAGGAAAGAGAGGCATGATGAGGTTGCCATGAGGAAGTTGTTCTCAGAACTCCAGATTCACTTATTACTTCCTAGCCTCTTACAGTGAAGCAGTCTTCTGAGAGTAATGGTTTCAGTTAAGGTGGCTGCACGTCACAGAAAGCTGCAAGGTTACCCACTTTCCTTGGACTGCAAGTAGCCTTATTCCAGAATGGCAGTCCTTACTATTACCCTTACTGTAAATAGGCTGATGGTTTATTCCCTCAGCTTCTCCATCATCTAGCTCTCCCATTCATGGAATGTTTCCTGTGATTCTCTTCTTCTTATAAATGAAACTGCACTGAAATGGCCAAATAGTGTCTATAATTTCAGAATTATTGCAGCAGTCATCTAGTCCCCTTCATTGATTCATTCATTCACTCACACACTCATTTTCCCTACTCCCTTCCCCACAGGCCAATTTGCAAATAAAGTTACATTTCAAAGATCAATTGAATTTTAATCTCATTTGCAGATTGGCCTCAGGAGAAGTCAGCTTTCTAATAAAAAGAATGAGCTACTGAGGATAAAGGAACATTCAAGCCCAAATTTGCCCTACAAGCCCCACAGCTGTGAAACTTTCAGAGGCAAGGTGCTTCTCCTTTTGCAAGAACACTTGGAATATGCGGGATTGATGTTTTTGTTGAGAATTTTGAACCCAATTTTGGGCAGGTGTCATCTCTACTGTAATAATTATTTAAAAATATAAACAAAGGAATCCTGGTAGTTAGGGGCCTGAGAATCATCTCTCATGTGCACAAACCAAAATGAAGAAAATTTTCTACAGAAAAGAAATCTTTCTGCTCCAACCCAAATCTCTCTTTTTGGCCCCCAGATATCTTTCCTATCATGACAAAGGAAAAGATGACAGTCAGTAAAACCACAGAATAACAAATGGGTGAGCAAGTCCTGTGAATAAAACAGAACAAACTGTGGCAAGGAGGCTGTAGCAGAGTAGGAGAAGCAGGAAGAGTCAGACGTCATGCTAGAGCGAAGCGTTAGATCTTCTGCAGAGGAAATTGAGCAGTGATTCATCTGGGTCGATACTAGCAGTAGTAGAATGCTTCTTGTGTAGACCTCTTCAACCATGTGCCCTCTGGACATCTTGGCCCACAAACCCATCATTGCCAACCAGCATGGCCAAGGGGACAGGTGCTGCAATCAAACACATCTGGAATCTGTTTTATGAAGCTGCAGCTAACCAGCTGTGGGCAGTCCCTGAGCTCCACTTGTAATTCTTCTGCTCAGCTATGAAAACTACTGATGGGTTTGTCATCCTGAGTTTGCTTCAGGTGCTTTTCCAAGATTACTGGCAAGAACAAGCACCTGCAAACATAAGGCATATATTTGGTGCCTGCACAGAAAAATGATAGTAGTATTGTGTCTGTGTGCCATATGTGATGTCCTGCCAGAAAGGTAGGACACCAAGCAGAGATATTGTAAAACATGGATATCCTTTAGCAAATGGTGCCAAACTGTAGCACTGACTTTTGAATTTGCCTCTAAAGCAGAATTGGGTCAGAGTGGAACACGTGACCACAATCAAAGGAACAAGTATATTTTTCAATTGGTCTGCTTCTGTCTTGAGAAGAGAATAAAAAGATATCAAGACTGCAGTTGAAGACAACATTTCCTTATTTCCATGGTCATGATTCACATGATTTCTGCCCCATCTCTCTTCTCTCATCCATCTACCCTATAATACCCAATTTACACTTACCTATTCCTGAATAAAGTTCCAAGACAGACACCAACCTGTCTTCCTAATGAATAGATGCAAATCAAACTCAGCCACAGGAAGATTTAACAGAATACTTGACAGGTAGTCAGCAGTAAGATATGCAGGACATTTTTTTAAAGGGAAAAAGAGAACACTGGAAGACAGACAGGAAAACACTCCAAATTACTTTCTCCTATATCTGCTGGCAGACTGAAGGTGAACAGCAATTATTTAGGCCAAAGATAGGAATATTGACAGAAAAGGGTTAATGAATTTATTTTACCATTAATAAGTTTAAAAAATCTAATTCAACCGTATTCACATTAGAAAAGGAAAAACAATACTAGTGTAAATATTAAGTTTAGCTCAAATTGTGAAGTCCATCAATTAAGCTTAAAAAAATGTAATTAAATAAGCTGCTCTTTTTTTGTTAAAAACATGTCCCAACTTAATTGAAAACTTAGTTGATTTTAATAGTTAGTTTCTGTCACTTCTGTGAGCTTATGTTTCCTGAGTCACAGGAATCTTTTAACTGCATCCTTTGTGTCTAGAATTTATTTGTTTGTTTGCTTATGTATTTATTTAAATATTTAGGTCAGAATCCTCTATCACAGTGTATGTGACATTGTTGTTGTTGTGTGCCTTCGAGTAATTTCTGATTTATGGTGACCATAAGGAGATCCTATCACAGGGTTTTCTGGGGCTGAGAGTGTGTGATGCACCCAAGATCATGCAGTGGGTTTCCATGACTGAGTGGGAAACTGAACCCTGGCTTTACATATACTTTCCTGTGTAGCGGAGGCAATAAGAAACCCTATTAGTGAATTACAAGGATGTGTAGCAGGACCCCAGCAGGAGTGTCTCAATGCAGATCAGCACTCTCTAGTTGATGCTCTGATGCATAACAGGATCAGTGTATAATGGGACTGATGGTGTATCATGTAATTTTGCAGGGCCCCCTATGTAGTAATGTAGTAGCAGCCCTTTACTGGATACAGACGTCACGGAACTGCCCAATCTAATTTATGCCGATGTTAAGTCCACTTACAAAGACATAATTCCCCAGCAGTGTTCGGACTTTATATCCTGCCTTCTATTTAAACATTTCAGTGAGGTGTGAGATAAAATCAACTTAAAAGAGTGCAGTGAGACTAAAAGGTAAAAGGTAAAACATGGTAAACCATTTAACAAATTAAGGAAGACCTTGAATTTAGACTGAATGTGTATTGGCAGCCAGTGCAATTCTTTCCAAACTGATGTTATAAGGTTTCCGGATGATAATTTTGGTCAGCAGTGTGTCTGCTGCATTTTGCACTAACTACAGTTTTGGGGTTGTCTTCAAGCACAGCCCTACTTAGAGTGCATTACAGTAGTCTAATCTGGAAGTTACAAGTGCCTGAACTACTTTGGTGAAGTTATCCCTGTCCAGGAAAGGCTGTAGCTGGCAGACCAGTTGACACCGTTCCTGAGCACTTCATTATGAAATTATCCAGAGGCTTCATACAGATACTGAACCATCCAGGGCAGGTCACATAACCAGTTCCCATATCTGAGAGCCATCACTCCACAGAGCCTCTGTCTGGTCAGGATTCAGCTTCAACTTATTGGCCCTCATCTAACCCACTGTAGCATCCAGACACTGGTCAGCCACCCACAGAGCCTCAGCAAACATGGACAACAAATACAAGTATAGCGGAGTGTCATCAGCCTATGAATGGCATCCCACACCAGCTTTCTTTATGAAATTATCCAGAGGCTTCATACAGATGCTGAACCATATGGGAAACAAGCTGGAATTCTGTAGAATCCCACAGCTTAATGGGCATGGGGCTGAACAGGAATACCCCACTGCTATTCTCTGGAACTAGCCCTGCAGTGCCTCCTATTCCCATCTGATGGAGCTGATCCAGTGCAATACTCTAAGTAAGTACCACCTAATTATTCTAGTGTCACAAATACGTTACTATTTAGGTAGATACTACTGAGAAGGAAGATATTTTGCAGCTTACCATCTCAGTCAGTAAGCCACAATGAACTGTACATGTTTGGATTCTAAAAAATGTGATGCTAGGGTTCAAGTTAGCTAGGTTATCATAACAGCTGACCTAGAAAAGCTTTTTTTTTTCTAATTCCAGCTGTGGAGGAATGATTATGGATGGTGAAGTGACGAGATGGTGGAAAAAAGCACTCTATAGGAGATTCATATATTGCAGGAAAGAACCCTGCCTTTAAACTAATTCTGAGCTAACACTGGTAAACCTCCTCACCCAAAGCAAACATTGGTTGTGAATACCTTGCAGCATACCTTGCAGGATCTACACCTTGTCTCAATGTAAGGTTGTCTGAGAAGACAAACAAGACAGAAATGGAACTATGTGGCATGGTTTAAACCCTGACTAGCCTTACTTATGTCCTCTGCTGTAACTTGTTGTTGTTGTATGCCTTCAAGTCATTTCCAACTTATGTTGATCCTAAGGTGACCTTATCCTTGGGTTTCCTTGGCAAGATTTGTTCAAGATTGTTCAGGGGAATTTGCCTTTGCCATCCTCTGAGGCTGAGCTTGCCCAGTGGGTTTCCATGGCTGACCATGGACTGCTGCTGTGACTGGTCTTTTCTGTCCTGATAGTCCCAGATATTTTTGACTGACACATTGTTAGAAAGGCATTAAAATGCACTGCATGGTTCTGTAGATGTTAAAATTGATCCACCTGCTAGCAAATCTTCAGTAGCTTCCCCCAGTGGAACCAACAGATCTGAGTACAGGCTCTGGAGTCTCCCTCATAGTCTCTAGTCTCCTGCTGCAGCTAGTCTACGTAGCTTGTTTCATGAATATGAATAAAAAGTCTCTCCTCTGGGTCAGCCACCTGTCACTTGGAGTGTCAACATTTATGTTTTGTTCTCTTCCCTTGGCTTCACTGGGATCTTGGCTCTCTTTTATCTTGCTGCTGATGGAACGGCTTTGAACATGACGGCAAACGTGTGTCAAAGATGTGGAGATGGGCAGCCATTCCAAGTGAGGAGATGAAATGGTGTATGCCCAGCTGGTGGCTGTTTGGCAGAGCCTAGAATCATTAGTTTTTGGACTACAGCTCCCAGAATTCACCAGCCAGCTTGTCTGTTGGCCATTCTGGCTGGGGGAATTCTGTAAGCTGTAGACCAAAAATAACATTTCCAAGCTCTGCCATTTTGGGACATGAGAAAGGTTTGATGGAAGCCTCTCTGAGGGCCTGTTTGGCTGGAAACAGAAGAGTATCAATTTGGAAAAAGATCAAATAATAAAGCAGCTAACTAGCAGTGCCTCTTCTGTATCCCTCTTATCTTTTCTCTCTTTTAATGATGATAAAATAATTGAGGACAATAGCCAAGCTAACATAGGGCCAGTTCACACATGCACATTTATCACCTGATTTCTTGTGGCTTGTATGTGTGCCTGGCTACACCAAAAAGCATTGTGTTTGCTGTGGTATAGAGGTTCCATCTGTTCTGTTTCACTGGGAAGGGCTCACTTTCATACGCATCCTGGAGAACATACATATGTGAGCCAACTCTGTGTGTAATTCTAAAACTGGAAAACAGGATGAAAAGGAAGAGACTTGAGGAGCCCTGTCTGCCAAAACAAAGAATATTAAAAAAAAAAAGGGAAGATTCCTTTCAAGCTTCATGTTTTATGAATATCATCCATTTACTGGGGGCTTTTCAGTGGTAAGGTAATGATGTTTTGTCACTAAGTCTGTTTCCATCTGCACACTCATTTTTGGATGATATCATGTATTCTGCATTCTCTTCTCTGCTCATTAGAAAAGAAAAGCAACTACTTTTCTATATGTTCACTGCAAAGTCTAGAAAAACAGAATTATGATTAGTATGTCACAGTGAGGGAAGTAATATGTTTACTGAAGAAAAATCTTGAGCAAGAAAGGGCAGGATAAGAGACCAATAACCAGGGAAAATTTCTTTTTTTTAGTCAGAGATTGGAACGTTAGATGTCAACTGTAGCTGAGAGTTATAGTTAATTTCCCTCTGTGTTCTTCATTTACAGAGACTAATTGTTATGATAGCTAGTTAGAAATGGGAAGGAGTTGCCATAGCTTACAATGTTTGGGGCTCTTTCACATTACACAGCCATAGCACTATGGTCCACTTTGCTCCATCCTATGGGATTCTGGGATTGCCAGTCGAGGGAAGGGAATTTGGAATCCCCTGGAATCTCTGACCAAACTGCCAATACCAGGATTCCAGAGGATGAAGCCATGGCAGCTAAAGTAGAATCATACTGTTATCATTGTGTAATGCAAAAAGGCCCTTCACCAAAACCACTAGTACTCATTGCCTTACATCTTCCACATCCAACCATGCTGAGGTAAATAAAAACTTCAGCTTTATTCCACAGCTTAGATAATAATAACAAGCATCAAGCCTTAAAGCGAGAAAGAAGAAATGACAGATAAACTTATTCCAGTTTATGTAAAAATAGAAGGACAATCTTAAGAAAGCCAGATCCTCCAGAGTCCAGAAGGCTAAGGAGGCCTAGGCCAGAAAGAGAAGAGTTCAGAGAGATAACCAATCAAACATGATGTCAAGAGTTGGGCTTGATCAGCTGCTAATGGATCTGTACAAAGAGAGTGACATGGTTGTGATTACAAACCCAGGAAGAACATAATGCCCAGCTGGGGCAGAAATATCTCCCTTTCAGATTCTGGAACATGCACATAAACTTAAGAGTTATTTTAATAGCCTGAGTGGAAGAGCTAAATGGATTATGTATGATAGGATTTCATAATTCCATGGCAGTTTGCACGTAGAAGCTTTCAGGTTCAGTTCCTGGCATTCATCTGATTGCAAGGTTCAAGGGTAACAGAGTTGGCAAGACCTCTGCATGGGACCATAGAAAGTGGACAACTCTGCCATCTAGTTGGACCAGTGATCTGTCTGATTATAAGGCAGCTTCATATATCATGTAAGATTAGATTACTACAGTATTCTTTCTTGTAAAAAAACAGTCTGTAAAACCAACTGGCTGTGCAACTGTATAAGATGAAGATGAAGTCCTATATTTTGAATTAAATGTTCCAAAATAATGCATGCATCATTCAGTTACACATAAAACTAGATCACACATCACTGGAGTTCTGTCTTTTTTTATAATACCCAGCTGAATGCACTGGGCTATGTTTTTCTGAGGTGTATGATCTGAGATGGTTCATTCAGCTGTACCTTGTAACATCATCAGCTGATGAAAATGAATGTGTGAACTATCGTGTAGTGAACACAGTGCGGGGGGAAACAAAACTAAAACCACCACAAAAATGAAAGGTGACCTGAGTTTAAAGTCTATCAGCACAGTGGAAATCAGGAGAATCAGAAGCCTCACCGGTCATGAAAGGTTTGGCAATAGCTTCTCTGAGATGGTGACTTCACTGGAAAATCATGACAGGTGTGGAGGCTATGAGGAGATTCATTACTGATGCTTGTCAGAGAAAAAGAATCTGTCCCTTGGCTTAGATTGGGACTAGGTGATGTTTTCGATCCCTTCTAACTGGGAAATTTTAACAGCACACCAAATATTTCCCCATCTGGAATGTCAGAAACCTGTAGCTGTCAGTCCTTTAAATCAATTTTAAAACAATGTTTAGGATGGCTGATTAGATGGCACTTTCTCCACAGAACTTAATGAATTCTCTTCCTAGCGTCAGCCAGCTCCTCTGCCCATCTTCTTGCTTTTCCTTTGCTATGCCCCCTCACAGGCCCTCGCTTGGTAATTAGTCCCTTGCCAGAGCCCTTAGTCAAGTGTCAGGGCTGTGTGATGAGGCCACTTGTGTCACAGGCAATGAGTTACGGCAGCAAGGCCCAGCACTGTGCAGACCCTGTAGCTTCTCATTAGCTCCTGAGCAAGAAAAACTGGCAAAGAGGGACACTCGAAGGTGCTTACCACTGAAACATGATGGTTCCCTAAATAATGCAGAGGACTGTCTGTCCTCTCAAGTGTCCACCAAAAAGGACAAAAGGAACTCATGTTCTCTGATGCTGAGAACGATGATGACTTCTCATTGGAAATGGATTAGGGAAGTATCGGCAGCATGTAGTGTACAGCAAACTGCAACAAGCAACACAGCCTTCCGAAGCACGCAAGTAACCTGGATTTCTGGATGGAGAAGCCAGTATTACCCGTGAACACTGCCCAGGGTTAGTTCCATCCCTAGGAAAAGCGGGGCAGCTGCCTCAGGGAGCTGATTTGGGGTGTCATGAAAAAGGAAGTCATATGTTAACAGTTTTCTTGGTTGTTATTGCATTTCTGATTGGGAAGGCACAAGGAGCTTGTGGATTTTTCTCTGCTCTATGTGTTAAAATGACTTGGCTGCCTTTAGGTACAGTATACATCATCATCATCTCATCATCATCATCGTATTTATATAGTGCCATCCCTATAAATGACACTTTACAAGTAAAACATCAAAAACAGTGGGTTCTGCCAAAGACATTCAGTCTAAAATACACATACATATAACCACACAGAGGAAGGAAGGAATTAGAACTATATTGTACAATTATAAAACAAATTATATAAAATACAAAACTACAATATAGTATAATGCAAACTGACAAATACATATAATCAAAATATGCAAGATTAAAAAACAATATTAAACTAAGCTTTGGAAAACAAAACAAAACATTTAATTGAGATTTAAAAATAACAAGGGAAGGAGCAATCTGCAAATGTTCACTGGATGAACATTACTTTGATGTTATGCAGATGAGTGGGTGTCCATTTGCTGCTCCACCTCAAGCAGCCAAGTGTCTTGGATAAGCCCAGAAGATCTTATATTATGTGCTACGCTTATGGTGCACATAAGTTGCGTCATGTGTGACAAGATTCCAAGCTTTAGACAGCTTTGTAGCAAACAGCATGTATTGTGACTCATTACCAATTACTGGATCTGTACTTGACAAAACAACTCCCAGGCTTGCCTCTGGCACAGTATGTAGAAACTCTGGTATCATGGAGGTGTCCTCAAAATGTGTAGAATTTGGTTCCACAGCCAATGCGTACCCAGGAGATCAGGAAGACCACGTTGCGCATAACTTCTCTCTTGTATAGAAAGCACTGTACAGGGAGAGACAGTGTGAAATGTGTGTGGTATATCACAATCTGGATTATGACCATGGATGTTTAATGCTTATATTACACTGCATGTACATGGAGTGTATGAGGGCTAACAAACACCAAGATTCAGTATATGTTGGACATCAAGGAGTGGCCCTGCCATTAGACAGAATGAAGGAACTGCCTTAGGCAGCAGGAGAGCAAATAGCCTCATGGTCTGTCGTGTGGTCTGTCCTGGGCTTCCTGTACCACCTGTCTGCTTCAGGTGTCATACCTGAAATAGGTTAGCCTATTTCAAAGTAGTGCTAAAGTAAGATATGGTTGCTGGTCTGGTTGGCTTCTGCACATGGGATGTGAACAGGACACCAATTTGTCTTTCACCTCAGGCTGCAAAATGTTTTGGGTCAACCCTGTGAACAGCTCCCAAGGCCCACCAGCCTGTTCATGGGAGCACTATCAACCTTGAAGGGCCCTGACCCTGTTTAATGCCCTCCAGCTGCTATCAGTGTCTGCTCATCTGTGCCCTCTAAGTAAGTGAGCAGTGAGAAGTGTGAGAACTAAGAGCAGAAGTTTCTACCCTCTAAGAAGGCAAGTGCAGTTCTTCAGACACATGGAATGTAGACAAGGTTTTGGATAGGCAGGTGTGACCCAACCCTAATACTACCTTACTGTTCACTTCTCCCATTCTTTCAGGGTACCAGAGAGACTGGGGTCCACAGGGAAAGAAAACAACCAAATGCGAGGCTCAACCAAGAAATATTGCTGCCTGAGGCAGAGTAGTAAACGACATCTCATGACTGCCTGGGTCAAAACGTGCCATGCCTAAAACAAACAGCTTATTTTATGATAATAAAATTACAATTGGTTGATCTTTCAGTCTTGCTACATGTGGCAGCCATCTTGCTCTGGCCGGAGTGAATGGGCAGCAGAGAGAGAACTCTCATAAATACAGCTTCCACATTTTTTCTCCTAAGCGATTAGGCAAGCTTCAGCAAAAAGTTTTAATGTTACTGCAAAGGGGAAATCTTGAAATGTGTCATCCTAGCGGTATTCTATGTCAGAATTCTTCAAATTGCAAAAAGAATCTTCCTGAAATCTCTCAGGCTGCATAACAAACCCCACACAGCTTATGACCTGTTGGTGATTTCTCATTAGCTGAAAGAGAGCTCTGGCAGAACATGAGACGACATTTTTAAAAAGAATAAGGAGGATGAATCTGGTATTCCACTACACGATTTTGTTTTGGTTTGTTTTTTTTGCTTATGGTTTTTTTTTAAAAAAAATAAGTTTCATACCCATAAAATGGTGATATTTTATTACCATAAACCAGTTTAGCTTTGAATATTTCAGGGAAGGGAAAAAAGAAAACCAATTTCCTTTTCAATTCTGGTTTATTTTCTTCAATCTAAGAATAAAACCCAATCCATACTGGGGATACAGAAATGTTAATTTTTTCCATATGGGTTGCCAAGGGGAGGAGTCGGCTCAGACTAAATCCCCAGCTCTTAAGAGCCTGTCTGTTCCCTTTGACCCTCCCCCCCAGGTCTTGGGTCCTGTCCTCACTCAACCGGAGCCTTCCATCTGCTCCTCCATCCCCAGATTTAATGGGATTTAGTGCTGGAGAATAAAATTTTTTCTCTCTCTCTCAATCTCTGTCTCCCTCTCTCCCTCTTTTCTCTCTCTGCCACTTCCTCAAGAGAGCTGGCTGTGGCAAAGAGGTCTTCTGCTTCCTCCTGCTCCCCTGTGCCTCTTTGTGATGTAGTGTAGAGGGTCAAAAGAAAATCCTCCTTCTCCTAACTTATTAAAGAGATGCTCTGCTGCTGACCTGCACTCTGCCTCCTGCCTGGTCAGCTACATTGGTCTCTACTTGCCCTGATTCTTCAAGCTTCACTAGAGGTGCTTTCATGATTGATGTGAATCCCACATGCACCCTAACCAAACCAGCAGCAATAACTGCTGGGTGGCGCTCTTGTGTGTAGAGCAGAGTGTAACCATGCTCCAACCATAGAAAATAAAAGCATTGTTTGAGGTCACAGGCAAGTCATGTTGCTTTTATAGACAGAGAGAAAGATGTGAGGTGGTGGTGGTGGTGGTAAGAACAAAGGAAAAAGATGAACACACAAAAAGAAACTCCTTCAAAACATGTCTCTGTCTTCTTATCTCCCTTACTCCTCACCACAAAGAATCACTACTTTTCTTTCATTCTTATTCAGCCACCTTGCTTGCTCTTTTGCTGTCTAAATAGGAATGACAGTGATACTATGAAAAGTGGAAAGACCACATGTCTTCTCATGATATGGCCAAAATATAACAATCTCACTTTAGTAATCTTGGCTTCTGGGGACAGTTTGGGCTTGATTTGCTCTAGGACCCATTCATTTGTCTTTTTAGGAGACCATGGTACCTGTAGAACTCTTCTCCAGCATCGCATCTGATTTTCTTTCTATCAGCTTTCTTTAGTGTCCAGCTTTCACAACCATACATTAAAATTGGAAATAAAATGTCATGGGCAATCCTAAGTTTAGTATTCAATATCTTTTTTTATTTTGTTTTTTTTAATTTTTGTTAATTATAAAAGAAAAAACAAACAAAACATAACACCACGTGATTATCATAAAAGTGAAAAAGAAAACATTACAACGAAATAGCTTACATTATTATTTCTTTCCAGATCCTTTATAATCATATAATTAGTCCACGTGTTATATATCACATTACTTATATATTTTTGTTACATTCTTAACTCAATCCTTTTCAACTATATTTGACCTATTGCTGTTGCTAAATATGATCCTGTTACTAAACATATTAATACTAACCCTAACCTTAAATGTAACCTTAAATGTAAGCCCTAACACTAACTGTAAACCCATTCCCCAAGCCAATTATCAATTATATATCTTTACACTTCAAGATCATGTCTAGTTTCTTCATAGCTGCCTTTCCAAGTCTTAGCCTTCTTCTGATTTCTTGACTGCAGTCTCCATTCTGATTAAAGACTGAGCCAAGATATGGGAAATCTTGAACTAATTCAGTGTCTTCATTGTCTGCTGTAAAAATGTGTAAATCATCTGTTTGTATTCTTAATGTTCAAGTGTAAACCCCTGTCTTTGTACTTCCTCGAGTTTCTTCAACAACCATTCCATCTCTTTGCTATTTTCTGCTCATAGTATGGTGCCATACACATATCTTAAATTATTGATGTTCCTTCTTCCAGTTTTCACATCTACTTCTTCCGAGTCTAATCCTGCTTTATGTATGATATGTTCAGTGTACAAGTTAAATAGATAGGGTGATAAAATGCAGTCTTGCCTGACCCTCTTGCTAATTGGAAAACATCTGGTTTCTCCATATTCTGTTCTGACAGTCGCCTCTTGTTCTGAGTAGAGGTGATGCAACAGGACAATCAAATGTTGTCGCACACCCATTTCTTTAAGAGCAATCTTTAGTTTTTTGCAATATAGATAATCAAAGGCTTTACTATAATCTATAAAGCAATGACTGACTTTCTTGTGAAATTCTTTGGTGCACTCGCTAACCCAACATATGTTTACAATATGATCCCTAGTATCTCTTCTTCTAGCCATGTTTAAATATTTGAAGGGATGCCATGTAGAGGAAGGGGAGGGCTTGTTTTCTGCTGCTCCAGAGACCAGGACAAGGAGCAATGGATTCAAGCTGCAGGAAAGGGGATTCTACCTGAACCTCAAGAAGAACTTCCTGACAATCAGGGCTGTCTGGCAGTGAAATATGCTGCCTCGGAGTGTGGTGGAGTCTCCTTCCTTGGAGGTTTTTAAGCAGAGGCTAGATGGCCATCTGTTGGGATTGCTTTGAGGGTGTTCCTGCATGGCAGGGGGTTGGACTGGATGGCCCGTGTGGTCTCTTCCAACTCTACATTTCTATGATTCTATGATTCTTTTATCTCTTTTCTCTTCCTTTGTGTCTTGTTCTTCCTTTTTTGTTGTCATCTTCTATAGCTCTGCGTTGATTATTATAGTAGTTCTCGTCACCCCTGCACACAATTTGCTGAACAATTGCATTCAGAGTTCTAACTCCATTTCTATCTTTTTTTATTTTTGCTTCTTGTCTACCCTTACCTACTTAAAGAGTTTCATCTGTCATCCATCGAGGCTTCTCTTTCTTTTTGGCTGTCATTTCTCCCTGACAATATGCCTAGCTTCAGTCAAGAGTTCTTTTGGCTCCCAGTCAAATAGGCTCAATAGTGCAAATCTATTTTTATAGCCTTTTTTAAATTCTACAGAGATGTTCTTTAGGTTGTATTTTGTCATAATGGTTGATTTAGTGTTCTTCTTTAGCTTTACTCTAATTCAGTGGTTCTCAACCTGTGGGTCCCCAGATGTTCGTGGACTTCAGCTCCCAGAAGCCCCAGCCACTATGGTCAATGTTCAGGGTTTCTGGGAGCTGAAGTCCACAAACATCTGGGGACCCACAGGTTGAGAACCACTGCTCTAATTTTTCATATCAGTGATTCATTGTCTGTGCCACAATCTGCTCCAGGTCTTGTATTTGCAGAAAGAATGAGGCTTCTCCATCTTCTGCTTCCAATTATTTCTATATTGCCCATCAGATCATATCCATGTATACAGGAGCCTCTTTGGTTGCTTGAACCATGTGTTTGCAACAAACATCTATTAGCCTTGTAAAACTCAACCGGTAGCTCTCCTGCTTCATTTCTTGATTCTAGGTCAGATTTTCCAACAATATTTGATTCTGCTCTCTTTCTTATTTTTGCATTCCAATCACCTATGATTAACACCTCTTGTTTTGATGTGTGGTCAGTTTCCTCCTAGATTCCAGCATAGAATATTTCAGTTTCTTCTTCAGTTTCCTCTGTAGTTAGAGCATAAACTTGGATTAAGGTTATATTGATGCGTTTTCCCTGAAGTCTTATTGATATTGTTTGGTCAGGTTTCACATTATATCCTTTGACTGCTTTTACTGCATCTCTCCTCACCATTAACACCACCCCCATTTCTTCTTAGATGCATTTCCTGAGTAAAACACTGTGTAATGATCTGGCTCAAAATGTTCCATTCCTGTCCACTGTATCTCACTCACACCAAATACTGCAATGTGGACACTCAGTTTCCTCTTTTATTTGCTTGCCGTTCTTTTAATAGTCAATTGATTAGTGTTAATTGTTAATTGTTTTGTGTTTTAGGGGGTTAGTTTTAGGTGGGTTGGTGGGTGGGGAGGATTGGGTATGTTTTTTAATGTCTTTTAATGTATTTAATGTATTAATGTTGTTCGCCGCCTCGATCCATGTGGAGAGGCGGGATAGAAATAAATTTTATTATTATTATTATTATTATTCCTCTGATTCATGTTTCTCAGATTCAGTGTTCCTATGAGTTTTGCAGCTTCAAAGTTTCCTTTCACTTTGGAGCACCTCAACAGCTGAACAGCCTTTAAGCTTGAATCCAGTGGCATCATTAGCCACAGTGCTAATCATACTTGTCCTCTGTTGTACCCCAGTATCTGGTTGAGTGCCTTCCAACCTAGAAGTATCCTCTTCCCACATTATTTCATTTTGAATAGATAAATACACACACATCATCCATTGCCCCAATTCTTTTTTGAATCTACGATTCCTGATTAACCTAACTGCCACAGTTATCCCTGACTATGTGACGTGTACTTGTTTTACTTCTGTTGTGGACTTCCATTAATTGGAAGAATTGTAGTACAAAAAGCTTGCAGTCTAAAGCAACTTCCCCCAGCCTAGTCCCTGCCAGATGTGCTGGACTATGACTATGGACTACAACTCTCATCAGCCACTGATAATGGGGCTGCAATCCAAAACATCTAGACGGTACCAGGTCAGGGCTGATCTGAAATGAGAAAGCAGGGACAGTACAGAAAGAGAGCAAGGATGGAAGAAGCAAGGTAAAACAAAGGATGAATACATGCAGACATGGCTAAAAGTACTGGTGGATCTGAGCATCTTCCCCACTCCACCCCCAGGAAACAAAGTTAGTTGTGCTAAAACTTTCCTTTGTTTGTTTGTTTTTTCCTCTCAAAATCCCTCATGTATTTCTTTTGAGAAGAAACCTTCAAAGCCACCTTGAATTTTTGCTTGAGGCAAAGCTGAGCTGTAAGTCTAGTCCACCAAGTCTGATGAAGTTCGCCCAGCATAAGGAAGGCTTTCCTTCAGCTGCTTCTGACTTCCAGTGCTGGTGAAAGGCTGTGATGGCAATACCCACAAAACAGCTCAGTAACAACCGGTATTAGTAGTTGGTGTACATCCCAAATCCGGATGTGCATGAACCATCTGGATTACCAGATTTATCTAAACTCTTGCAGGGGTAGACTTCCCTCAAAATTCCTTGCTGCTGATATAGGAATCTACCCAGCTGCCTTAAAATTTCAGTTTCAGCAAAATTTGGCACTAAACTAAAAACTTTCTTTACAGTTGAGAATGAAATCTATATGTGTGTGTATGTTGAAGCTGGGCTTAGCTTATCTGTTATGCTGATTGTCTGAAACAGACAAAAAAATGATGGCTCAGAGTCTTATTGACCTAAGATATTTTGCTGCCTGAGGTGAAGTAACAAATAATTCATCACCCACCCAAGTCAAGAAGCATTGCACCTGAAACCCCACAAGGGCCTCTCTTCATCCAGCAGCCACTGATGGCCCTACTGTCATTGGGGAATGAATCCATCCGGGCATTTTTCCAAGCTTTCAATGAGCACTGCAGTATGTTGAACTCTGAACCCTATCCTCAAAACATGTCTTGTACTTTGGGTAGTTCCTTTCATAGAATCATACAGTTGGAAGGGGCCAGAGAGAGTACCTCAGCAAGTTCCTGCAGTACTTTGGAAAGCAGTCTTTCTGGCTCTGCAGATTTTCACTCATTTAGGTTAGGTTCTCTTTTGAGAGAAAAAAAAGTGAAGCAAAATAAGTACTGAGTAATTCTGCCTTCTCCTGTGATCTGTTAGCATTTTACCATCTTTATTGAACAGAGACCCCCCCACCCCTTCTGTCTTCTTGGTCATTTTCTTGCCTCAAATGTTGCTCTTTACTTACCTTGCCAGTCTCAGCTCAGCTGACTATTAGCACTCCTTAAATTATTCATGCAAGCTTGAGCTACACATCTGTACTCCTCCTTGGTGATTCGTCTTTCCTTCCATTCTTTGTACATACTCTTTTTTCTTTTCACTTCCTCCTTGAGTTTGCTGTGTAGCCACATTGGCTTTTTCAGATGTTTCCTGTTTTTCTTCTTCCATGGATTTGCAGTTGAAGTCCTCCATAACTACTCATTCTTGCATTTCTGAGGTTTCTGAGATTTGTTTCTGAAAATCATCATAGGTTTGATGATCTGTTGTAAACTCCTACTACAATATTGCATTTGTTTATTTCTCCATTTATTTTTAGCCAAATGGTCCACTTTGATTGTTCCCATGGATTTCTGTGCAACTCAATTTGTCTTTGACATATAACGCTACTCCCCCTCCTTTTCTGACATATTTAGGGTTTTTTTTCCAGTCATGGGAGTCATCCCACCAGGTCTATGTTATGCCTATAAAGTCATATTTGTCTTCCTGCCCTAGGGCTTCAAGAATTCACATCCTTGGGTTTAGAGCTTGCCTTTGGGCTGATGTTTGAGCTGTCATTTCCACCACCCCCCCAGGACTTAGTCTAAAGCCCTCTTGATCAGACTTGCCAAAGACATTCTTCCCAGTGTTTGAGAGGTGCAGCCCATCTGTAACCAGTAGTCTCTGTCAAAGAAGTGAAAATCATGGTCCCAGAACCAAATCTCTCCTGTCTACACCATCTATGTAGCCAGGGATTCACCTTTAGGATCTTCTTGTCCCTGCATAGTCCTCTGCCTTTCACTGCCAGAATTGATGAGAACACCACCTGTGCTTCATCCCACTTCAGATTCCTGCCCAGAGCTTCATAGTCAGAGGTAATCTGGTTAAAGGTGTTCTTGGTTGTGTCATTGGTGCCCACATGAATAAGGAGAAAGGGGTAAAGATCTGTGTTCTCGATGAATTTGGTTGAGTAGTGACATCCCAGATTCATGCTCCAGGAAGACAGCACACTTCCCAATTCATTTTGTCAGACTGGCACCCAGGTGCCTCTGTGCCCTTGAACAATGAATCCCCAGCCATCAGCACCTTTCTTTTCTTCTTGTTGTGGTTGGCAGTTACCTTGACTCCTTGCTTGGCATGTAGTATCTCTTGCTGCTGGTTTCCTCTAGGAGCATCTTTGCTACTGGTATCCTCATGAAGATGTTGGAAGCAATTGCTTAGCTGGAGAGATTTTGAATCCCTTCTGTATGACTTTCTCCTGACAGAGGGTGTCCTCCAGGGTGTTCCTCAATGTTACAGGCTTCTCATTTTCCTCGGCAGTTTCTTCCTGTTGGTCCTATAGGATCAATTCTCCCTGTGTTCTATCCAGGAAGTCCTCATGTTCTCTGACACATTGATGAGATTCAACACGTAGCTGTAGGGCATTGACTTCCTCCTCCAAGAGAGCTACCAATTTCCACTTGCTGCAGGTATAGTTGGTTATGTTTTCTGGCAAGGAGGCAAACAATGCACATACATTGTAGATGACAGCTATAGATCCTTCTGTCTCCATCTCTGCAGTTACTTCAGTCACCTGCCTTTCTCTAATATCTATATGGGACATGACTGTGTGTACAGCAAGGCACATGTTGCTGGCTCAAAAGCTTGCTGCCTCTTCCCACTTGGTCACTTCTTTTCCTCACAGTGACTTCAGCAAAGGCTGATGGGCAAAAATATGCAAATGAGCTGCTATTCTTCCAGAACTTCACCTCTAAATTTGGACTAAAAACTGGAGTGGACTTACCATTCTACTGACATGGAAACCACCAACCTCATTGCTGTCAGAAATGTTCAATACTGTAAAAGTAAGTAACTACAAATTTGCCAGCCTTTCACAAAAGTCTGCTATGTAAGGAAGCCACATCATTTTCCCCCATGGTAAGGATAACCTGAGAGTGATGATTACACTGCGGTCAGTTGCAGGAGCAGACAAGTCAAGTATTTGACTGAATAAGTTTAGAAGAGTTGTCTGTGTGACACCATTTCCAGCCATATTCTTTGGAACTGAGGGTACATCAACAAAGATATCTTTCTATAGGTTCTTGCCTCTGGCAGGAGATGGGAACTGATGATCCATGGAGTCCCTCACATTGCTGAATTTGCTGTTCCTTCCTAAGAAGAGAAGAAAAGGTGTGATGCAGAAGACTCAAACATGTTTGTGGATGCTCAAAGAGCTGAAGTAAAGCACCGGGGAAATATGTGTAAATGAATTCAGGAAAGAGAGAAAGAGAAAGAACTCCTTAGATCAAAAGTAAGAGTAGCTGACCGGAGTCTTGAGCAAAGGAGTAAATGGAAGGTAACAGCCCAATAATTATGGTTCACAAACCAGTCACCTGGATCTCCAGCTACAACCATTTTGGCTTTGACACTTGTTTTGTGAGCCTTGATGGCACATCAGGATGACCTTTTCAGACATGTCAGAACTAAGCTGCATTTTGAGTTGTTAAAAAATACAAGCTAAGTAGTACCTCCTGACACCATCCAGCTGCCATGCCTGGGGTTGTGCAGACAGCACATTTCATCTGACTCATAAAATGACAATCATCAGGCATGATGTGGGTGTGAGACAGATGATCAGCAAGCATTCACTTCAAGTTGTCATAAAACCTAAATATCCAATGATTAGGAAAAAAAGGAGGACACCTTTGCTATGGCACAGATGTGCAATCATTTAGCAGAGCTTTCAGGAGGAACATAGCCAGCCTGTGACTTGATTAAGGATAATACTTTTCACATAACATATAAGTGTCCTAGTTTTGAAAGCACTCCCTGTTGCAAGCCTCACTATGCAAATCGAGTTGTTTCATCTTAGCAGCATGGTGTTTGTTTGTCTCTCTGGCATCAAGAAAGCTCTGTGTTACCATATTTTCTTAATATTATGAGTCTGCTCATTTGAATGGGTGGGAATCACTGCGTGGTATGGGTGTGACAAACACAGTTTGTTGGGAAGAGTTGGGTGTAGGAAAAAAGAGTTTGGAGCAGTGTTGAAAGTACATGAAGGCTTAAATCCGGAAGGAATGGGATGAGGGAATGTCATGGAGGAATATGGGGAGGTAAGGACTAACAGGACATTGGTAGCAAATGCAGAAAGGATGACTTGGGGGCACTGAGAAGTTATCTCCAGATGAATGTTGAACACTTATTCTTTCATATATGCCACTTTTCTCCCAGCATGGGACCCAAGGCAGCTTACAAAGTCTAAAAACAAGGTTAGTTGAAAAACTGACAGTGAAAATTAGAGCACAATTTAAAAAAAATCAGTTTAAAACCATTATATTTTAAAAAGTTTAGAAATCATTCAAAAGTACAAGTTAAAAATAGAGTACACACTTTACACATAAAGGCTCCCTGCAAGTAGCTATTCATTAACAGTCTGTTTGAGTAAAACAATCTTTGCCTGCCCACAAAGGGAGAGCAGAGTGGTGGCCAGGCTAGTCTCCTGTGGGAGGGAATTTCACAGAGCTGGGAGCTACCACTAAGAAGGTTTTCTCCTGTATCCTCACCAGACAGGCCTGTGATGATGATGGGACCACCACTGTAAGTTCTGCTGAAGAACTTAAGATTCTGACAGACTCATATAGGAAGATATGGGCTTTTAGACAGTCTGGATTTAAGCCATGTAGGATTTATGTAGGGCAGAGCTTTCCAAACTTTTCAAGTTGGTGACACATTTTTTAGACATGCATGATTTCGTGACGCAGTAACTGGAGGCAACCCCTCCACCTGAGCCTGGACCGCTGCCTTTGCTGGGGTCTTCCTCGGCCCAGGGTGGTGGCGCTAGGAGACAGAGTCCCTCAACCCAGGCCTGGCCCGCTGCCATCACCCTCGCCAGGGTCTTCCTCGGCCCCAGTGTGGAAGTGGTGGCAGCAGAGGCAGGCCCTTCATTCTGGCCTGGCCTGCCACAGTGATGAGGGAGGCAGCCCCTTCTTCTTTATGTTCACGTGACATATCTACATACTGCAGGTGACACACTAACATGTTGTGACACACAGTTTGGAAAGCTCTGATGTAGGGTTTAAGCCATGTAGAGTTTATGACTATGACTTTGCATTGTGCCTGGAAAGAGACCAGTAGCTAGTGAGGCTGTTTAAAACAGGTGTTATATGCTCTCTGTGACTGATCCTTGTCAGTGTTTTGGACCTGCTGAAGTTTTCAATCAGTTTCCAAAAGCAGCCTCAAGTATACTGTGTTACAGTAGTTCAAATGGGATGTGAGCAGGGTCCTTTTATTCTGTGCTACTGAGAATTCCCCTGCATAATTATATCCACGTCCCCTAATAAGTTCCCACTTCTGTGCTATTGTATAATTCTGCCCATCATGTGACTTCAACCTGTTATATGGAGAAGAGGTTCTTGTCATTATCAGGTGGTATTCTGAGGGGGTCCAAGAACTAGTAGAGAATCTCTAGGTAAGCTGTAAAGATGAGCAACAAGGAAATGAGAAATGAAATGTTGAATGGCAGGGACTGTCAAGCATGGAGGGGCTGCTACACAAATTGTCACTTAATCCAGAATAATGCCTCCATCCTAGGATTGTTATGAACTGGGACTTTGGCTTCACCACAGCTCATCCTCCCCGGTTTTTTTTGACAGTGGTATTGGCTTATGCTTAAATGTGCCGTGATCTTCTGGTCAACTCAAAATTTTGCATTAGCTTTAGCTATGCTTACCTGCAATATGGATTATCTCTATTGTGGACCAGGATGGCTTGCTGCCATTTTGTGTGCATTTCAGTCAGAATAATAAGACGATTTAAGGCATATCTCTAAACCATTATGCTTACCCGTTATAGTTAAAGCATGCGAAAAATAGCAGTTTCTCTCTACCTTTTTTGTTGCATGCACCTCTGAAGGCAGAGTGAGATTGTGAGTGTAAAGTCAGCTTAGTGGGGCTGTGTGTTGTTCTTAATAAATTCAACTGCAGAAACCTGGCTGTACAGCAAGAGTGACCAATGTCTATGCCTCTAATTATTTTGGACTACAATTCCCCTAATTCCTCACCTCAGCTATGATTGTTGAGTGCTGATGGGAGTTCCAGTCCAACAACATCTGGAAGGCCAGAGTTGCTCAGCTCTGCTTTAGGGTTAAGGGAGATTTGGAGAAGCTGCAGCCCTCTAGGGCATGAGACACTGCTGCGCCTGTGTTGCTGCACCAGGAGTCAGGTTTGCTGGGTCTGGTAAGAATTAGAGTTCAACAACATCTGGAAGGTCACCCAGCTTCCGCAGCCCCCTGAATTAAAGTAATCTGTGAGTCGCACAGATTCTGTCAGCAGCACTACCCCTCCTTCCTCCACGCATCTCATAATCCTGAACATTAGCTTTCTGCTTTGTGTTATTTTCTCTGCCACACGTTCATACACGCACGCAAACATGCACACGCACACAACACTTTTAGACCTCTGATTGTGACCCTGAGTGCAATCCACTGGAGACTAGTCTGTGGGATGAACACAGCCTTGTTTAAGCATGTCTCTCCCCCTCCACCCCGCTTAAAAATACAGTCAAGGCAACCACACAGCCCAAATGAAAAATGCTAAAATCCATGTTAGCGTATTATCTCTTTATCAGGTTAACTCAGAGGTCACATCAGATTGTGCAAGCTCTTGAGTTCTTTACAAGTCTTCATCAGGGGCATGAAGCAAAACAAAGCAGGCGGTGGAGGGGGGGAGTGGTGGGTGTTCAAGGCGTGGGTGGGGTTAGCTGTATCCGATTATAGCCTTAAGATCAAATGTGGAAAGGGGCAGCAGACCTTCAACTCAAGCTCCACTGCAAGGTGGTGATGGTGGAATCAGGCAGCCCTCCAGACGTTGTGGGGCTGCAACTCTTGCCAGCACAGCCGATCTGAAGATGCTGGGGACTGAGGTCTGACAACATCGGGAGGGTTGCACGAAGGAGTCCTTCCAGCCCTCCTTTCCCAGGTACTGGGATGGTTTCATAGCGTACCTGGGTCTCTCCCAAGGACTGCTGGGCCAAAGAAACAATAGGAGAGTGAAGCCTATTTTGGAAAATCACAAATCAAGCCATTTTCTTCAAATTGCTTCATTCTGAGGGAGAACCACAGTATCTCCCTCTTTTGTGGAAAACAAGATGTGAAGAATAACCAAATCGTTTTAAGAATGACATAACGATGTCTGGGTAGGGGCGCACTTTGAAAGCACAATCAGTAGAGTCAGTGTCACAGGATGATGATTATCCTTTTACTCCTTAGTAGCGAGGTGAACATGGCTGGCGTTCTTTTTCCCAGCAGATGGAACCCTAGGTTGCAACCAAAACAACATTTTTTTATTATTATTATTATCCCCATGGAGAATCATCTGGCTGGAAGCCAGAGATTGTTATACAGAAAGACCAAACAGCCATGGAGTGGGAGGATGGGAGGAGGAGGAGGAGGAGGACAGAAGCTCCATTAGAATTACAAAGCAAGCTGTGCGTTTTTCCCTGTAAAAATAGCATTTTAGTGGCAAAGGCAGGGGCTGTTTCCTGCAATGAGTAAGCTCTCCTTCGAGCAGAGCTATGTTCTTTGCAGATTTTTTTTTAAAAAACTTAATATTATTAGCACGATGCTTGGCCATCAGGAAGGGTATAAATGTGAGACAGATACTGGTATTGAAATTATGGGTTTTTTCACCTCAGACAGCTATAGCACTGTGATTCTACTTTAACTGCCATGACTGCTTCCTATGGGATCCTGGGGTCTGTAGTTTGGTCAGAGGCACAGGAGCAGCTGTCTGGCTTGGAATTCTGAAGGCCCCCGCCCTTAAATGCCACTCTCAGGATTCTATAGGGTGGGGCTGGGGGGTACTAGTGCCATAACTGGGTGGTATGAAAGGGTTGTACAATCCTACATACCTTATTTGGGCATTCACCCCCTCTTTTTTTAAAGGTTCTGTTTTACTTCTGCAAAGTTTGTGGTTTTCCTGAGCATGCTAATATAACACCATTTCTTTTCCTAGGTGTTTTATTTTCTGTTGGTTTTGCCATTATCATTTTATTGAAATATTCTTATTGGATACATAAATTATGTGTATACAAAAAAAAAACCTCTTTCAGTAAAATGTCACAAACCATCAAATCCCTGTTTCCCATTTTGCTCTGTCCCTCACTTCGCCCTCCTATACGGACTATGGCTAGAATCCGGCACTGGAATTGTGTCTCCTAAGTTGACTCAGGTATGTAGGAATTAGAACTGGGCAGTTTCGTAATTTCCCTATCCAGCTGAGGTCTGCTGTTGTGTTACTATGAAACAGAGTTGGCAAAGTTTCCAATACAGATCAAACACCAATGCACACCAGGCACCAATGTGCACCACACACCAATGCCATAACTCACAAATGTGCACTGGTCCCAATGTAGACTGGGCACTCTTGCCAGTCTCCCAGTACAATTAACTAACAGGATTCCTTAATACCTCTGCTAGTGAGCTAAGTAGACATGAAGTTACATTAAGTAAAAGGTGATATAGGACTGTGGCATATCATTTCAATAATAAACAGTATTATATAACAAAAGAAATACAAAAAAAAGATGTACAAGAACCAAAAATATCCAACATAAATAACCTCGTACAAAATATTCCTGGGTAATAGCTAAATTTCACACAATTTAACATCCCCTTCTGGTTATAATCTAAGCGGTACCTTGACTAAGTGCAGGCTCCAAGAATCAACCTGGATGCTTCCAAATTTCCCCAGATGTTCTCACCTCATGCATGCCAATGGCTCTGAGGCTGGTGGCAGTGACCCTGTTTTAGTGCTATTCTCATCAGTATTTCCCACTGTTGCCAGGGGGTGGGGAAGGTGCTTTTGGGGAAAGAGATACATGTATTTGACTGATCTATGCATTACTCTTAAGCGTATCTGCAAATATCCAGAAATACTGGGGGAAATATTCACTTGATCATGCCTTTTCCTCATAAGTGGCCACCTGCTTTTGTCCAGTGATTCTTGGAGCCCCTAGAGCTCTATAGCACCATGTTTGACTCATATTACTTGCTTCCTGGGTACAGTGTCGTTGCTGACCATAGCATGGAAAAATTACTTTGGGGGACTACAATCCCCAGGATCCCCCAGCCAGCATGGGCATGAAAAATATCGCTAGGGGATAAAAATATTCCAAGTGTTGTTCCTGAAACACCCACCTTTTCATTCCATGCTGCGATACTGTTAAGTGATAGGAGGCATCCTTAATATGCCTTGGGAAAGCGTTGCATTACCTTGAACGCTGACAAAAAACTGTCAGTCCCCTTGTTGTTTGCACCCAGAGATTCACATCCCTTCCAGGACTAAAATATTGCTGAGCCTTTAATATGTGCATGCTGTCAGGAAAACATGTGTGTCGGAGTCAGGAAAAGATTATGTTCAGCATCTCAGATGCCCTGACCTGATTTTGTCTTACCCTTAATTACATACAGGTCTCCTGTTACAGGCCAGCTCTAGCCACCTGGCTGCTTAACTTCTCATGTGAAACAATTCGCAGATTAATGGACTCACAAATACACACAGCATCTGGTGAGAGTCACTTAAGTTTGGCACCATGAGACCCAGGGTGGAATGAATTATCATGTACCCATGTGCTGGCAGTTGAAATGCGTAAACACTACAAACTCCTCCAATCCATCCTCTCTCTGGTCCCCAGTCCTCTGCTTCTTGGGCAGCAGAAACATGCACTGAACAGTTGCCATGTTAGGAAAGTTGCTCTTTTCTGCTCCTAAAGGAGACATTCTGCTTGTCCACAAAAAGCTGCTCTAGATGTCCAGATGCCTAGTAATAGAGACTTTACTGTGCATGACTCAGAAGCATACATGAGCATGAGGTCGTTTTACTCTGTCTCCGTTACTCTTTGCTGAATTCACAGTTTCTCTCTGTGCAACTGTGAGTGGGAAGCTAATTTGGACAGGATTTGTGTCTGAGCTTAGAAACATTACTTTTTGGACTACAGCTCACAAAATGCCCCAAGCAGTATTCCCAATGGCCATGTGGTTTAAGATATTTTAGGCAATGTAATGGAAAAACCAATGTTTCTGTGTACTGAACTCAATGTAAGAAATAGAGTTGCATCAGGGCCCCTGCAACTGTTTTTAAGGTGGGGAGATTCAGCATTAGCAGGCAGGTTCTTATTAATCTTGCCTCCTTACAGGTATTTGCCAGGGGAAAACAAATAACATTTTCCATCCATTATCATTCAAGCATCCTTAAATATGAAGATTTTTAAAAGCAAGTATCTGCCATGTGTACAGTGCAGCAGTAAGTGTGAAAAGGATGGGTTGCAGGCAGCTTCCACTATTCCTGGGGGACTCAGTGACAATGACTATTGTAATATTTATCGCACTTGATTCAAGCCCCATGCCTTGCCCATCTTTTGTAAGGTTCATAGCATGTAGCTCTTGTATTATTTGTTCTCTGGGCAAGGGGAGAAAGTTGAAAAAACTGGACCTTTTGTTGAACTAAGGATGCGGCAGGTGCTCACTCCCTGTCAACCAAGAGCTACATGTGGCCACTCTCTATGCAGCCATCAAAACCAGCACAACATCCTTCCCTCTTGGATTGATCAGCTGGGCAGCAGAGACAAAATGCTTGTTTCCAGTCTCCCAAAGTTGGTGTTTGCCTGTGGCTTAGTAGTGATGCGTGATCAGTGATCTCAGGAGAGATTACTGAGGAACTGGAGGTGCTAAGATGAGAGAAAGTGTGTGTGCATGCATGTAAGTGAAATAGTGTACGTTTATACATGTATGCATGCATGTGCAAATGAGTGCTGCCCTGTCTTACCTCTGAAACAGGATGCTGCCCTGAGAGTTTAAAAGATTCTGCATCCCAGTCTTAAACCAATCCCTCCTCAACTACCTTCCCTGTTGCTGAAATTCCAGCTGCACATACACCAAGCATTTGCTGCCTCTCTTGAAATGATCCTTGGGAAAGAAATGTTCAGTGCTTTGCTGGATCAAGGTCAAATTACTGATGATGGGAGAGCTCCTCCCTTTCTCCATTCAACCTCCTTTGCCCCTTTTAACAAGAAGCAGGGCAAAACTCCATTATCAAACTCTGGCAGAAAGGAGAAGTTTTAATGGTTGGAGTCACATGCACTTAGTGGAGAAAAGGCTGGTTCCAAGATGCTGTTTCCCTGACAACTAGAAAGCAGAAGGCAATGCAAGCAAGGGATGGGAGAGTACTTCTGAGAGGTGCCATTAACTGAATCTGCTGAAATGGAAGTTGATGTGGAGTTTCTGGAGCTTGGCTGTGGCAACAAGGCCATACTAATATTAAACCAGGCCTTGTTGGCATTCCAGCCTCTTCTTTACTCTTCTCTCCCTCTTGTTTCAAAGTACAGGGAAGGGGGCCTTCAGGCCCTGGAGCCAATTGATTGGGGGGAAGCAGCCCACCTGCCTGAGGTTCTCCATGTCATGGCTACGCCCACTTTTTCTTTCTACCATCTTTTGGTAGTTTCCCAGCATTTGTACAGTTTTGTTTCTTACCCTTTTAATAGCTTGAAGGGCTTCTCCTAAGACTTAGGCCATCTCCTCATTACCCTGTTATAGTGTTATATATTCCAGTATTTATATGTTTATTTATGTGTGTGTGTGTGTGTGTGTGTGTGTGTGTTAGATATCTCAGTATTTAAAGGGATCTTGTAGCACCTTTGAGAGTAACTAGGAGAAAGAAGATTGTACCATAAGCTTTTGTAGTCTATTTCATCAGATACCAAAGCTTTTGCAGACATAGTCTACTTCATCAGATGCGTCTGAGGCAGCAAACTGAGTCTGTGGCCACTTCCACACTACACTATAATAGTGCTATTCCACTTTCAACCTCCTGTGGCATTCTGAGGCCAAGGAGCTCTCTGGCTGAGAATTCGAAATGCCCCTCCCTAAGCTGTAAACCCCAGGATTCCATAGGCTGTTGAAAGTGAAATAATAGCACTATAGCCGTGTAGTGTGGAAATGGCCTTAGTTAATGACAGTAAGCAGGGTTTGTAATGTTGGTCTCACCCATTTCTCTTTGACTTTGTCCAGCACTGTAACAGAATGCACTTTTCAGGCTGAAAGAAGTACTCTTATTCTTGTCATAGTTTCTGAGGAGGCAGACAGAAGATTCCCTTGTTGCCTTTGGTGAAATAATGGTTTTGGCTCCTAGCCCAACCAGTGGGTCTCTGGGAGCATCAATGGAAGTGCCTCACTCACATATAAAGGGTGGGGAGCCTTTCTACCAAAGAGGCTCAAGAGTTTGGATCTGCTGTCCGGGGCAGGAGGGAAGTCGGCTTGAGATATCAGTGCCATGAAACCAAGCCAATTGTTTATGGTTCTAGAAGACAAGAAATACGGATGAAATATGTGCTACTCTGACCTACAAGGGTGGGTCAGAAACAATGGACAAATGCAAGGTATAAGAGATAAGTCAGTCAGAGAGGCAAATACAAAAGCAGGACAAAAAAAAAATCTCTGACAAATCTCTGTGCTGGAGCAAGAAAATGAGGCATCAGAAAGCTGGGCAAACCTGATTGTTTAGACAGGAGGGTTGGCAGGAAAAAGGAGGCGATATGCAAGTTGTGGCCAATTGGCAGACAACGTCTGGTCAGCTGGTCCATTTGGCCAGGAGCATATAGGCATGCTGTCATTTCCAGGGCTCGTTTTTCAGAACTGTGGCAGAAAGCCACCATCTCTGCTGCAATCCTAGAAGGTCTGAGAGTATGAGCTCCCTGCTGTCTGTCAGTTTGGCGGCTCAAGGCTCATCTCTTCCAACCCAAGGGAACTTGTGCTGTTGGAAGGATTCCTTGCTGATTGAAGAATTTTACCCTTGTGCTGTTTCATTTTTATTCCCTGAGAGAGAAATGCTTGAAAAATGAAAGCCACCCTAGTGTCTTTCATCACTCTTTATTGTGTAAAAATAAACTCAACAATTCATGTAGTTTCAGCAATAAAATGAAAAAAAAAAAGCATGACGGACCAGTAGAAACAGTGCATTTTAAGAATCGCTGATATGGACTGTGGATGTAAGATAGAACAACTCATTCAAAATCCAGTAAAGACTGATAGCAAGAAATAGGAAAAATATACAGCTTTGGTTAACAGAACAATAACTCAAGAAACATTTATCCTCTTTCACACTGTACAATATATACACTTATATCACTATCACCCTTTTTTAAAAATTTTTTGGCAAATCACACGCAATTTGGACTGGATTTATTTACCTTTACATGCTTTTCCCCTTCATCAGATTATACTTAACATTCATCGTTAGTTTCAAGGAGGTTTCCAATAAGGATAGTTAGCAGATTGATCTTTCAAGGTACAATTTTGTTGGTGATTGGTTTTAAATAACACTGCTTAAAATGTGCTGCTGTGAGCCAAGGTTTAAAAGCAAGGTATCTAAGAATGGGATTGTGTTGATTATATTCAGATAGATTTTTTTTTTCCACTCGCACTCTAGCATTGTGTTTTCATATGGGTGGTCACATGACCCACTTCAATCTCTAACAAACAGCAGCCTTCCATTAGTGCAGCAGTATCAACCTTGAACTGCTTATTACATGACCATCCACCTTACATATTCATTTGCCACGGCTTCAGAATTGGACAAAATGGCTCAGTTAAGCCTCACAAATTTGTCCTTCATCCCTCCCTCCCCCTTTTTTTTCTCTCTTAGCCAGGAAAAAGCCCTTGGCCAGGATCAGAGAGGGTGAGGTAATGCAAAGGGCTGATGGCTGCAAATCTATTAGTACAAACCAGGAATTCTTTTAAAAACGAAACCATATAAAACATTATATATTTCAAAATAAGTTTATCATCCTTTTATCCTTAATCTGTATCTTAAAAGTATTTTTCAGGGAATACCCGTTCATTTTCTATATATTCTTTTCTAATAAAAATACCTTTCTTTTACAATAAGAGAAAGAGAGTGTGTGTTTGTGTGTGTGTGTGTGTTTTACAAAAACAGGAATGCTTGACATTTCAAACTGTAGCTAAACTTTCAATGGTGAGTAAATGCCATTTAACTAATATTGCACTGAAGCTGTGATTCTAAACACTGTTTGTAGGTAAGTTGCATGGAAACTTACCCCAAAACTTACACATGTTTAGCATCAAGTGGCAAAGATTGATTCACTGCCTAAACCACAGAAGAGGAGAATGTGGCCTTCCACACGTTTCTGAACTGTTCTTTCCCATCATCCCTCACCATTGGCTATGCTGCCTAGAGCTGATGGGGGCTATAATCCATTGACATGTGGAAGGACTGCATGAGTCCCACCCTTGGCCTAAAGTGATGTCATCTTATAGGGTCCTGAGTGGAACCACAATTGTGAAAATAGCCAGTGAATCCCTTACTTAAAAGGAAGATTTGGGGAACTGTCAGATAGTATTTAGGCAAACACACACATAGCTTGTGTATGCTCACATTGTGAGGTTTTTTCACCTATTTGTTTGTTTTTTAAAATATAAAAGGACATTACCTGAGAGAGGCATGTATTATTCAGTGCAAAAGGGAACATCAATCATATTAAGCAGTAGGCTTGTTTGGGGGTGGATCAGATATTTATTCCATGCTCACAAAAGCTACCTTGGTGCTGAAATTACAACTCCCAGTAAGCCCAGCATGGAAGAGACCACACCCAGTGACACTGAAGGGGCAACTCCAAGCACCTTCTACTTTGGTAAGCATTGGTAAGTCTGATCCGCCAGCACAGTGCACATTGCATGGTAGAGGGGCTCAAAGAACAGCTTCCACTGCTCTCTTTTGGGACAGCTCAGCTACTGAACAGAGAGCTCCACTGCCCCAGGAATTACAAGATATGACAATGCTGAAGGGAACAATTCTCATTGATTTGATGGCCACCAGAACTGCTGTCATTGTTGTTTAAAAACTACCAAAAAAAGGTGTAGCGTTGTTTATCATGGGGAAGAACGCTGCATCATTAGCCATCTTTCTCCAGCCACACCTGACCTCTACGAATGTGCTTGGATGACATTTGTTTTTAAAGCATGAACTATCACTCAGCAAACCCCCACAGCTCTGCAGTAGCCCATGCAAGCAGGCAAGCATTAGACCAGGTAAAATATGGCCGAGGCACCTACTGAAACATGCAAGAAACAACAGGGCACCTCTTGCCTCCCCTGTAAGCCTGCAGGATATCCAAAGATACCACAAACTGGGACAGAATCATTAAGCTTCACTGAAACAACACACCATTTTGCAGCTCTTTTCCCATTCCAGGAGGAAGAAGATGCACTCCTATCAAACCAAAGCACAATCCTCATAAGAAAGGCCAAAAGCTACCATTTTCTCGGTCTTCTAAAATAACTGGGTGCCTTTCCAGATTGAAAAAAAACAAAAACAGTTGTGTCTTGATTAGAATAAGAAATGCATGCTGTCTGTCTTGACAGGTTTGGGAAGGCCCCACACATTTGTACAATCCATTAGTCATTCCTTGTGTTGTTGCTTTAAAAAAAAATCTAGGGCAGGCTCTTTTCTTACACAGGCAAAGAGATGCACAGAGAGGCCCCAGTTTCATCTCTATCCCCCACAAAGCTTGTGGGGGGGGGGCAGTGAGGCCAGGATTTGCTCTTTGTCTAGTTTCTTTGCAAGTTTGCTTAAAACCTCTCTCTCAAAACAGTTCCCTTCTTCCTTTTCAGAAGGAAGATTTCTTAACCTTTATGAAAGCAAAGCACACCTCACATCCCCTCGGGCCCAATAAACACAGAGGGGACAGGCAAGGTGCATCACTCGATCCGTCCTGCCCCCAGCGGTGAACCCAATTTGTATTTCAAAGGCAAAAGTCTCAGCTCAGCAGTTACGGCCATGGGAATCGGACTGCAATGGCATGCTTTGCAGCCCATGGCCGCTACCCACCCACCCCTCCCACCCCAAGCCCTTCAGGTTTATGGCTCTTAGAGTAAAGGAGCACTGGCAAAGGGTATGGGAACATTTCATACAGCAGTAAGAAAATAACCTCACTTCCCAGCCAAATGTTCTGCCAGAGGCCTAGAATGTAAGGACCTCAGGAAGGGAAGGCAAGTCAGAGCCTGCTGTGGAATGAAGCAACGAGCAAGAAAAGGAAAAGAACAAGAGGGGATTCTCTGCTATCTTCAAGCTGCCAAGTTTTGGGAGAAGCAGCAATTAAACATCTGGGGGAAGAAGGTTCTCTGCCTAGGCTTCGTGATGGCTAACAGAGGCAGACCCTTTAGGCTGTACAGCAAAATGAAGGCAGAATAGGAAAGAGAGCTGTTCTGCAGCTCCTTAAAAGAGATAGGAGACGGAGGCTCCTACGTATAATAAGCCAGGATCCGGACAAGCCGTCTAGTATCCTAGGCATGGCAATGCTCCTGAGTCTGACATGTACCCTCGGGGGGCAGAGATGGCTCTATTGTGCTCTGGCCACAGCCAGGTAGTGCGGGAACAAGGAGGGGGGATCTAAAGAGCTTAAAAGAACAGTCCTGCCCCCTCACCCCAAATCTAGTCAAGCCACCGTTGTGTATCATTCAAAAGCATTTTTATCCTCCTATCACTCAGAGAATAATTTTTAACACAAAAGGAAAAAAAAGTCTGCCCACAGGTGAATGGCTGCTTAAAAGACTTTGAGTAGAGTAGCAATATAGAGATATCCTTTTAGAAAATATATGCAAATAAAGAGAAATGTGCTGAAAGAGTCGCACCAGCCCAAAGGCACTCAGGCTTCAAAATGAAGTTGGCAAGCCAGAAAAATTAGACCATTTATAATGAGACTTCAGAAAGCAAAAAGAAAAGGGAACAAAGTCTTGATCCAAATAAGGGGGAAAGAAGGACAAAAGAGGGAGGGGAGAAAAACAGTAAAACCCCCACCCACCCACTTGCCAGGGTGCAAGGTACTGATTTGCCTTAGAAGACTTGTCCCAAGTCTCCTAGACAAAAAAAAAGTCAATTAATTAATTAAAAAGTGATTGATTCTTTAAGAGAAACAGTAGAATCTTTTTTTTAAAGGAAGAAAGTTGGGAAAAAGGAAACAGATTTGTCCGTAATTCATTCCTGGATGGGGGAGAATGTCTGTTAACCAAGAGTTAAATGGATTTGAAATGGGAAGGGGCAGAACAGCACTTTCAGTTGATCTGACGACAGGCTTCAAATGTCCATTTGGTGGCTCCACCATAAATATCAATGTTGGTCTCAGACCAGGCTATGACACTACCAGACAGGGCTTTGGTGCTGCAAGTGGCAAGGTTGTAGATCTCCCCTGGAGTCAGCTTTCGGTCCCAGATGTTGAAGTGGGCCAGTTCTCCCACAAATGCTTGGGTGGCATCAAATCCACCTCCAAGAGTATCCTTGAATAGAGAAATTGAAAACAAGACTGTTGAAAACATGTCTCTCCAGATTTTCAGGATGTATACACTGTTCCATAAGTGTTTCCTTCCCTCACTCTTGAAGTAACCCAGCACTAGGCAACCTACAGCCTACAGCCTGACTGAATAAGCTCTTGAAACAAGCCAGAAAGCTTTTATTATAGTAGAGAAAGGTCAGCGGGAAGAGGCTGCATCAGAGTTCGATACAAGGGAGGGAATGTGCCATTTCTGAAGTGCATTTTCCATGGAAGAAATTTTACAATTCAAAAATACAAAAACAAAACCTTTGGTTGCTGATTCTAGCACAGCTGGTACAACATTAGCGAGGAAGGAGAAGAGAAATGGGATTAGTATTCTGTGCAGCTTGCCTAGTATTTGGACTGTTACGTTTTAGGTGCCAGACAAAGATCTTGTAGTTTCTCCAAGCTGCTAAATCCCTGTTTTTTCTCTACTGGGGTGTGTGTGTGTGTGTGTGTGTGAGGGAGAGAGAGAGAAAGAACGCTTAAAGCTATCTCTAATTAGCTGTATTTAATTTTATGATTTTTATTGTTAACTCATTCTGTGGTTGGAAAACCACTCTAAGAAACCACTTTTTTTTTCTTCTCTATGAAAGGAAGCATAGAAATGTTTTGAGTAAATAAGTGTAAACATGGTAGTCTATGTAAAGATCTGAGCAATTATGTATGTGGCAGGGAGAGCTAAATGAAATGAGGTACAGAAACAAAATGGGTCATGCTTATATTTGATCCTGCATCTTGGGACTTTTTTGCATGTGAAAATATAATGAACTGAAAGACTACATAAAACAATCGGATAGCATGGCTTTTAGCTTCTGTGTGGCTTGTATGTTTGAGCAAGTGTATTGCCAGGTAGGGTGAGTGATGTCACTTGTGTAATAAGTGAAAATAACTCCCTGCTTTTGTGAGAAATGGAGGGAGGGAGTTTGGATGCCCTGTGATGTGTAATTCCATATGAAATATTCATGTCTACCTGGAGCTAGCTTTAGGCATACAGGCAATCAGGACAGGGGCCTTCCTAGGTACACATATCTCATTGTAAAATATGGGTGTGGAATGTGTCATTACTGCTGTTCTCACAATAGACAAAACCATGGCATACCCTGTAGATCCTGTGCATGGGACAAATGTTTCATTTACCCAATGGGTAGGCTAGTTTCTGTGCATTTTTTTTCTTTTATTCGTGAGTGAGTCCTTAATTTCTAGAGAGCATACATATTGCTGTGCCTGACTCTGTGTCACACTAAAGGAAGAAAATTGGTTCTTTATGGTTCTCTTACACATTTTAAAATGATCTCTTTTCACTCCCATTTCATTTGGGCTTATCCTTCCCACATCATCCCAATTCCCCAGTGCTCCTCTTCTAGAACAAAAATTCTCAGATTCTACTGCAATCTGCAGTGCTACCTCTGGTGCAGTTGCTTTGCAGGAGTCAAAGAAATTTGCTAGAATCAAACACCAGCCAATGGCACTATAATTACAAGAGGCTTCTATACTCATATGTGCAAGAGATAGACCATGTTAAGGTGGCATGTTGACTTAATCATACTACAAGGGCCTTTTACATGATGAAACCTATTGAGACTGAAACCACCAGCATTTGCATTTGCTGGATTCCAATAAATCTAGCACAAAACTCAGGCATCTGGACTGTATCTTAGACATGCTAAAGAATTCTGAAAGGAAATCTGATTCTATTTAATTTAATCAACCATTTCTAGTGCTGAGTCCCTTCTGTATCAATCTCTATATTACATTTCTGGAAAAAAATGTGTACAGGATATAGACAAACTCCATTGGTCACCATTTCTTCTTTGCTGCCAGTCATATGCCTTACCTGTTCCTGACCCAGAACAAGAACACCTTGTGGCTTGATGGGATGATAAGGGGCCAAGTTTTCCCCATTGCCTCGTTGTGTTCCGTCCTGGTAAGCTTCCCAGACACCATCACGGGTTGTCCACGTGATGCAGATGTGGTGCCATTTTCCATCATTAATAACAAAAGGAAGCTTTGCTACCTGAGGAAAGAAAAGGAGAATTGCCGCAGGCTTGGAACCCATATAAGAGGGAAAGTGAGAATGGTGTATATAGAAGACCTTACTGCTAATCCTTCTTAATTTGGTGCGTTCTTTAAGAAGAGAGAAATTTCACTTGGTTTCTGCAATAGACACACAGATTAAGATCTGAAGAGGTTGTAGTGATCTGGAATCTACACCCAGGAAGTTAATGACACTGTTTGTTTTGCCTTCAAGGACACAAGATCGGGTTTGCTGGCTTAAATGCTCTAACTGTAATGGACAGGGCTTCAAATGGTATGATTTTCACATTCTGGGAAATCAAATGTGTATCAGCATCTTAATTTCTAGAGCAAGGTAGCTAATTCCACCCCCGCCCCCACAAAAAAAACCCCAAGAAAATTGGCTGATTACCTTAGAAAATTATTTTGATATATCTGAGGTGGCACACGTAGTTTGAAAGCTTAAAGCAAACTGATGCCACAAAATGAAACAAATTGGAGGCATTGCCTTTGAAGTTAAAGATTTTCACCTGTCTGAAAATTCCTGTGAAATTACCTTGTGCACAAAGGTCTTTCTTTACCAGCATTTGCAGTTGCTTTGGTTCCATGAGATCTTTTTAAAATCAGAATGTTTGTTTTGTAAATGGAAATATATACAGTGCTTTTCAATGACCTTATGTGAAACACTGAGGAATGGAAAGACAAATCAAAGCTTCTAAAGTCTAAAACTACTTCCCCAGAGGAAGCTAAATATAAGCTCCTCTAATTCATTTTTTAAAAGTTTTAAAGCCTACATGCTATATTTAAGTTGGCCCAGAAACAGACTGAAACTGAGAGAGCTTTAAAGTCATTTTCTACATTTTCACTTTACAGGTTAAGCGCCAGTATTGCAATATTGTTCTCTGCACTATCAACCAGCACCAAAGGTTCAGCTTGAATAAAATGTGGAGAAAACAGGCAGTTTTAATTGTTTAGAAATACATTTAATGCTGATCTCTCTGCCACTTATTTGTTCATCTATAAATTTCTATTTTCTTCATTAATAATAAAGCATTTCAAAGCAAACTAAATAACAGTGACACTTACCTTGTCATTGATAAGGATTTCCATGGGATTGTTGCCCCACTCAATAAGCACTAACTCATTGGCTTGCCCAGGTACTGCATAAGAAAAGGGCGTACCGACACCAGGGGAAGCATTTGATTTTATCCACATGCAGATAGTAAAGGCATACATTTCTGGCAGACTTTTCTTCACCTTGGCATACATGTAGTTGGTTCGCAAGGGGAAAGTCAGCTGAAACTTGTCTGTTGGCCTATTGTCTTTCTGGCCTGGAGAAAGAGAAAAATAATGTTCGCTAGATGTCCAGAGGGGAAACTAAGTTCGACATCTCTTAACATACTTCCCTGGAAATAAGTTCAGTTGAACTCAGTGGGTCTTATTTCTGTGTACAGCATTTCACAGCATGGTCTTTATCACGTAATAATAAGAGACATAATTACAAGACAGATATTAATGCTTTGAGTCCATTTTCAGAACCATGGATAGAGGTAAAAGCCAAATGGTCTTTCCAAGATTTATTACTGGGGTATTACTGGGATCAAGTTCGTTCATTCTTTCTCTTTCTTTCTTTCTTTCTTTCTTTCTTTCTTTCTTTCTTTCCATTATATAATGAGCCTTAAGATGGCAGTATTTAAATCCCTCCAGTACATTTCTGTACTCTAATCCTGGTCACATGGACAGCGCTTGGAGAATAGGGTCTTTTTCTCACTCCTCCCCCACACCTTTTTTTTAAAAAAATTGCCATAAAGCCTTTAAAAGGTAATGAGGAACAATCAGTCCCAAAGAGTGGTGGAAGGAGGGGAGGATGTCAATGGACCCAACAATGGGTCCTGTTGCAGTTTAAGATATGCAAATGGTTTAGCAGAAGAGAAATATGCTATGCCTTGTCCTAGGTCACTTAGAGGGTAGCCTCACTGTATTTAAACATAGGATGCTAGGCAGCTGAAAGTTCATTTCTCTATTTAGGGTGTGCTGAGTCTAAGATGCTTTACTGAAAGAAGGAAGATATTTCCTTCCCGCTTAGGAACTATCAATAGACAACAATAAGGTATTGCCTGATTACCACCTTCCCCACCACACAGGAGCACACAACTACCCCTAGACACTAAACTTCTATTTATTGAGGGAAGGGAGGACACAACAACAGAGCTGAATTTGCTCCTGATTAATGCAAAACATCAGTTTATCTGTTTAAACAAGGCAAGGGGAAAACTGTAAGATGAACCCTGTGTGTATGGGACAAAGGGGAACTGCTACCTTCCAGATGTACAATTGTTCAGAATAAATGCGAACCCTTTCAATCCAGCACCTCTCTCTTTCTCCCTCCCTCCCTCCCTTACCTTTCTCCAAGTCACTAATCCTTTGGTGAAGGGAAGTTAAAGTGCTTTCTATTTTCCCTCTTTCTTCAGACTCGTTCTTCGGGTTGTACTTTCCTTCCTCCAGGCTGTTAATACGAGACAGCACTTGCTTCTCCAAATCATCAATATTATTCTGTAGTATATCCTTCAGGGAATTGGTCTGGCTCGACGAATTCATCCTACTGAATTGCTGCGCGGGTTGGGGTGGGGTGGGGGGAGAAGCAGAGAGAGTAAGTGGATTGTTGCAAACCAAATTAACACCACAGCATTATTTACCACAGACTCGTCTTGGTGATCGCTACCCTGACAGCTAAACTCATTTGCAGCTTAACAAGAAAGGAAGCATCGCTTCATTGACAGGGAAGGCTCCCGATCCTCCACAGAAGCACACCAGAGGCAGGCGCGGGGCCGGTGGGGGGGCGACTGAGGAAGCGGCACTCCGGATTTCACTGCGGAAATTTTACCTCTGGAGCGGGGCAAAGGTTGCACCGTTATAAAAGAACATGGAAGCTGGCAGGGGGCGGGTGACCCAAGGCCACCTCTGGCTTGTCTCTTCCTCTAGTTCTAAGGAAAAACAGAAAGGAGAAAGTTGTACCTCCAAGTTTTCGAGTCTGATTTTAAGTGACTGCAAAGTTTGTCCAAGTTGGCTCAAGGTCTCGGCGGCCGGGGTCCGGGAGAGATCTCCCATGGTGTTTTTGGAGGACCCGGGCTGCTTCCTGCCTCCGCCGGCTTTGGATTCCCCGGGCACCGGCTCTAGCAAGCTCTGGCTCTCGCAGCGGCCCAGCTTCGTGGTCAGTTCCCGAATGGTCTCCTTTTGGTTCATGATGGTCTCCTTTTGCTGAAGCACCGTTTCTCGGAGCTGGAGCACGGTGGTTTTCAAGTCCTCCGTGCCGCCGCCGCCGCCGCCGCCGCTCTGCATAGAAGACGTGCACATGTCCATATCCACTGGCACGGAGGTGCAGATGAAGCGGGTCTGCCCAAAATTCTGGGCGCACCCTCCCGGGAAGAAAAACGAAGCCAACAGGAGGCTGCACCGGACGGCGGCCAACATGGCGGGGGCGAAGTTCCGCACGGGCGCCGAGCCGCGGAGCGACTTTCAGCACCACGGAGCTGTCCGGCGGCCGGCTGAGCCGACTGCGGAAGGCGGGCTCCTTTTATAGCGCGCGGGGGGGGGGGCGCCACGCCGCTGACGTCGCAGGCGGGGTGGAATCCCGGTTTAATTGCCTTGTGACCACCGCGCTCCCTGTTGGAGCAGGTCTGAGTTGGTTTGTTGTTGTTGTTTTAAAAAAACAACAACAGCGGAGGGTCCCGGCGCTATTGCCTGGGCGCGACCGCCCCTTCCTCTGCTCTTTGCTCTCAATGGAGCGGCGGGCGAGAGGAGGGGGGAGGGCGGGAGGGGGGAGGGAGGCCGGCGTGGCGGCGGGTGGGGAGGGGGCGGCCCGCGTGCGCGCCGGAGAAGCACCCGGGCCGGGCGGGAGCGGCCCGGGCAAGCGCGCGGGAGAGCGGCCCCGGCAGGCCCGGAGCTGCCTCGCTTTCCCTGCCTCCCTCTCTGTGCCCTGGGGGTATTCCAGCCCGGAATCTGGGGCGCGCGATTTATGAGCATTAATCCACCCGCCCAGTGGTCACTTTGGAGCGCCTAGGGTTTTGCACGGCTGAAACCTGACGGTGGTAATATGAATATGGGAGCGCCGGTGTGGACTTTGAGAGAGGGGGAGACTATTGCCTGTTGTGTAAGTCGCTGCTGCTGGGCACGCTTGTATCTGTGAAGGAGGCGCTGGTGCGTGTGAGGGAGGAAGCGGCGCTACAACCACGATGGCCTTGCGTGGTATTTGTACAACGTCGTGTGGCTCTGAGCACCGGGGGCGGGGGCGGCCATCGCCATCCCAACCCTCGGGAGGACAACGGACATGACTGACACGTGCGACTCCCCAACGCCTTTCGCGAGCATATGGTGCGTATTAGCCACTGCGTGTGGACGTGTCACTCTGGCAGATGTGGTAGTGTCACTCTTCTTGTCATGTGCTTGGCAAGAGGAAGCCATGTCGACACGTCTGAATGAGTCAATCGCTGGAGGGCAGACAAAGAGGATGCGGAACGAGGAAGCGGGGGGGCGCTCGGCGGTAGCCACCCGCGGGGGGCTCTTCTCTGCAGCCGCCGCGCACCCCGAGTTCCTCTCTGCTTCACTGCTGGCCAGTCCAGGGGTTCGTTTTTAAAAGGGCAGCCTAACTCTCCCCGACCTGAAAGCCTCCACCGTTACACAGCCACTATTCACAACTCAGTGAGAAAGGAATTTTCCCCTTGCTCTGAGGTCCGATGCCGAGCCCCGAGAAGCATGGAGCAAACCAAGCCCCCTCTGCCAAGTTGGGGCGATGTGTTGCCGTTGCTATTGTTGCTCCATTTTCCATTGGTTTTTTTTTTTTTGCCGGGTGGGGCATCCCACTGTGGCAAAACTGGACGGGCTTCTCTTTCCATAACTGCGCTACGAGGCTGGAGGTGGCAGAAGTGGCGGCTTTCTACTTCTTTCCCGGAGGCTTGCTCATTTTCTCCACCAGAGTGCCGCCCCTCCTCCTCCTCCTCTTCCCCTCCTCTTCTTCCCCTTCCCCCATCCGGTGCCTGAGTTTCTGGATCCCAGCCGGCCGAGCGGGGCTAAAGAAAGCCCGTCCGCTCCCGGAAAGACGAGAAACTCTCTTCGCTCCCCTCCCGGCTCCCTTTTCCCAGTCGGGAGAGAATCGGTTGCCAGTAAGGGAGCGCCTTCCCGCAAGACGACGACGAAGAGCCCTCCGCCCGAGAGATGCGACTCGGCAGCCGGCGGCGGAAGAAACCCGTTTCCTCTCCTTCTCCTCCCGCTCCTCACCGTCGGGGGGGGGCTCCGACTCCTGAATGAGCAGCGTCTGCTTCCTTGGCTTGGCAGGACATCCGATCCTTTCCCGCACGGCAGCGAGGCGCCTCTGACGCTCCGGGAGCTGTTAAGGGAGCGGCCCGCTCCATCCCAGCCTCGCCCGCCGGCCCGCCTTTCCTTCCTTGCCTCCTGACGTGCTTGGCTAGTTGCTGCTTGCTCGCCGTAAGCGTGGCTGGCCCTTGGCGGCTAACGGCCTAGGAGCTGAATGCGTTTATTATTTGTACACACAGACACAGACATATAACTACATATATATAAATATATATATACACACACACATGGGGAGGGGTGCGCGCTCACTTGCTGTCTGAAGGTCTAGGAAGCGTGTATAAACGCACACACAAAGTTCCCGAGGCTTTAGGACGCACATACTGAGCTATTATCCAGGTGCCTTCCTTTTTTTTTTTTTACCCAAACACGCCCAAAGACACCGCAGCGTCTCGGAGAAAGGGGGCTGAGGTCCCCGACGGCTCCTACTGGTCTCGAAGGTGCCGCTAGACTCCTCCCTCCCTTCTCCCCCCTCCGTTTCTCGCGCGCCAGACGAAAGCGGCTGTTTCTCGGGCGAGGGGGGCGCCGTTCTTCTCCCGGGTCCGCCTGGGCGGAGGAGGGAGGCTGCCGTTCCAGGTGGGGCCGCAGATTCACCTGGACGGCGCGCGGCTGAGGACCAGGCTCGCCCGGGCGCTTGAAGCCCCTCTTTCCTTTCCCAGCGTTCACTGTTTCAAGGTGCACCTCGCGAGGCATCGCAAGGGGAGGAGGAGAGAGACGTTGCCCTCCCTGAGCGGACCCCCGGTATAGATGAGAGGAGGAGGAGCCCGGTGGAGTGTCAGGAAAGGCACTCCCCTCGCGTCCCCCGCCTGCCCTCAAAAGGCCTGGAGACCCTCCCGTGTGGCCACCGGTCCTCAGTTCCGCTCCTAGTTTTCCCTCCTCGCCACTGACACGCACCCCCCTTTTCCCCGGGTCTCCTAGCCACTGTCGCCCCAGTTCTCCGTGGGAAAACGGGGGAGGGGGTGGGGGCGGCTAGCCCCGGCTGCGCTTTGAAAGCTGAGCCTGGCGAGTGTTGGAGGGGGAGCCGCTGGGCAAACGAGCAAGACTCCCCTCGGGAGGAAGGGAGGACGCGAGGTGCGCCGGATCAATAATATACTGTGTATATATGGATGGATGGAGGTGTTACTGTCCCTCTTTTCCTTCCCTTCTTTCGTCCGGGGGGTGGCCAGAGATGAATGCACCTGGAGGGAAGGATACGAAGCAGGGTGGTAGTGGAGATGATGGTGGCCAGGTTTCCTCTGAGGAGCCCGGAGGCGCCTCGGCAGAGCGATCAGGCCACCGTGGGCCACCGGTCTACGCGGAAGGCTCCGTTGCCACCACCGACAGCCGACTCTCCTTCTCACCCACCCAGCCGTGGGTGTGTGGTGGGGAAACTATTTGCCGTCGGATGTCTTCCCGTTGAAATCAGAGCGTGAATCCGAAGCGTTAAAGTCCGGCTGGCGAGAGCGCGGCGCCTCTCCCGACTCCAGGAAGCGGAGAGGGGGCGCCGCCCGGGCGCAACGTCCGCGGCACCCCGAGACCAGGGCAGGGCGTGCTGGGGCTCTCTCCCTGGGCCTCCTTAAAATGGAGCAGCCTCCCAGCCGCTCTCGGGGGAGACCGGGGCTCCCGCCCACACAGATCTTCCCTCAGAGACCTCCCCTCTCCCCTCTTCCCTTCTCCTCCCCGCCCCGGCCGCCGAAGCAAAAGCTGGAGCCTCTCCGCCCCCTCTCTCCTTCTGAGCCGGCAAAGGCGGGAGGGCTCCGCGGGACTGCGCGCTGGAGCCCTTGCTATTGGGGGGAGGAGGTTGCAGTAGGCCAACAGAGCTGGAAGGCCAATGCCTCCCCAAGCCTGTTGGAGGGAAAGGGAAAGGGAAGGGGAAGGAGGTAAGGGGTGGAAGAGCGTTGGCCGTCTGAGCCCCACCAGGACTCCTGGCCTGGTCCCACAGAAGGCTTAAGGCCCCCCGCAGATGCCCCATAAGCAATCACCTGTAAGCCCATCCTAGACACTCTCTGGTCATCCGCCCATGTCTCTGAATGGAGAAGCCCCCTTTCCCTCCACCATGGGTGCAACTACAGGCGAGATGTTCCCATTTTAAAGGTCTTTTTGTCCTCTAAAGAACCCTGTTCCCCATCTTCCTCTACCCTGGTGACTTGAGAACTGGATCCTCCCTTCAGTCAGGAACCTTAAATTAATTCTACTGTGTTCCTCCCCTCCTTTAAAGGCAGGAGGAATCTCCCCCACCTTCTGTGTCTGCCTCTCTTTCCGAAAGTACATGCTTTCTCCCCACAGTCCCACAACAATGTGTATGGGGAGGTGTTAAGAGCTTTACCTCAGGATGACAAAAGGAACAGATCCTTATGCCCCCCAAACCCAAAGGCCCCAGGTCCAGAAATCTGCACAAATTACAAAATCTGAACTTTTTCTTGCTCAGAAATGGATTTGTTTCCTTAGAGCAAAGCAGCTTCTGGGTGGAACAGGGAGAAACAGCTTCTAGACCTGACTGTTTCTAACACAGAGGCAAATAGCTAGCCCTGTATGTGTGAGAGAGAGAGAGAGCGAGAAGAGAGCGAGCGAGCTTAGGTGTGAGTGAGAGTGTGTGCTTTTGACACATCTTCCAAGGGAAGAGGAGGAGAGAGGAGGCAGAATGGTGCCAGCCTCAGGCGCTAACTAGCAGCTGTGCTGAGCAGCCACCCCAGAGGGAGCAAAAGCTTGCCTCACTGCCGGGGGGGAAGATACCAATAGCAGCCAAAGCTTTCATCAAGGGAGAGGCAAAGCTGGGAAGCAGAAAAACGGAACCCAGCCTCCCAACAAATGCACATGTTCTGGGCAAGGAGCCAGCAGGCCTTAGTGCTCCATTGGAGCTCTGCCTGTGATTCATTGGCTGTAATAACAAGGGAGAGGCAACAACACTTTGGAAAAAAAAAGGGATGAATGAATGAATGAGGCTCTGATGGGTGCTCTGGCCTGTTGCACACAGACTGCAATACTGCTAGGAACCCACACAGGTGCAGGGATCCAGACACAGAAGCCCTGCATGCATGATCTATTATCCTATGAAGCCAGGCACTTAGTTTGCATTAACGTTTCATTTGTTTAGACCAAATGTGGAGGGAGGAATGTGTGATCTTCCAGATATCCCTGAACTGCCACTCCCATCATCAGCCCAAGCTATCACAGCCAATGATGAGATAGGTGATGCAGTCTGACATTATCTAGAGGCCATATGGGGCTGGAGTCCTGTTAGTATACTATGCCAGCATAACTACCCCAGCATGAGTGGTGGTGGCAGAAGGAACAAGGCCATGGATGCAGCAGCTGTGAAGGAAGTGAGGTGTTGAAGAATTTGGCTGAAGATCTTTGGATAAGGGGTCCTTAAGTCCTTTCTTGGACCTTGTGCAAGGAGGTATCCAGGATATCCTTGTGCAGTGCTTTTCCCCAGGCTGTGCAAAAGGATGGCAAAAGGAACAGCGCCCGATACCCCCAATCCCAAATGCTTCTGATTAGCCATATGGGGCAAAGGGAGAGCTCCCTTACACTGTCTTCTGGCTGATTGCTGTCCCCCTCTGCAGCTAAGTTTCTCAGACACAGGTGTCAGGCAGCTGGCAGATTTTGTCTGCTTTTCTTTGCCATCATTGCATGACCCTGGAAAAATGCAACTGCTGTCAACCAGGTTTACTTGTTTGAAGGGCAAAATAATTTCAAAGCAGAGAGTCCAGAATCCTTGACAGAATCAGGGGTCAGCAGCCTCATTTCAGAGTAAAATAATGACATAAATACAGCCACCAAAACATTTCTTCTGCATTAGATGAGGATATGTTTCACAGGCAACAAACAGGAACACATATCAGCAAACAGGAACAAAACAAGCAGGGCTGTACCATAAATATCGATACTTGTACAGTTGCCACAAAGACAGGAATCCAAAACCCATACCAATGTTTCTTAACGAAAAGAAATACAGCAATTTCATCTTATAAAAGCCAATACAGCAAACATACAAACACAACCAAATGCATAACCTTTCCAGCAGTGTTATAGAATACATTTTTTAAAGGAGATAAATGAAAACATCATGGATAATGAAGCTGCCCTTTAGCATCTATATTCTAGAGGCCATATTCCACAGTTTTTAAAACTATGGGTGAAAGGGCTTGCACCAAAACTTCTTTTTTCAAGGCCTCTGCAGATCTCCAGACTAAAAGCCATCTGCAGCTTCATAATATAGATACTTGTGGCTAGTCAAGACCACACTGTTTGTACTTATCTTCTTTAAAAAAAAAACTGTATTAGACACACTGACAAAGACTTTATTGAAATGGATGTGTTTGTGTTTATCTCTGCATTATCTCTGCTTTTATTGCATTAAATCACTAAACATTTTGTATAAGAATACGTGTTTTTGGATTCTAGTTCATTTTAGTTCAATTGTGGTATCTGGGCTGCCTAAATTGTGCAAAGTGCCTGACTAGTACCATGACACAAGATAGTGAGGCATAAATCTCTTGCCTTTGTAAAAAGGCTTGGAATAGCCACCTTTTGGAGTTAGTTGCTTTAGAATCTCCCAGCTAGCATGCTGTGGTCCAAAACCAAACCAAACCAAAACCAACAACAACCAATAAACAAACAAATAAATAAAACCAAACAAAAAAAACACACACACACACAGAGCCTTCCTAAATTCTGGAAATAGCTTGCAACGATATTCTCTGGCAACATCAGGCAATGGGCCTCCTGGCAAGAGCGTGTATCATTGCACAGGGAGCGAGGGACTGTAAATAAGAGTTTCTCAGTTTCTGTTCTTCTTTTATCCTTTTGAGAGGTGGGAAGAATTGCAGAAATCAAGTAAATACAATAGTTATTTGTATACTCCAGCGCCTAGATACAGCTTCTCCACTATTGTTTATGTCAGTCCTACAAAGTACATTGGATATGCTTCAGATATGTTGGGCAACAATATCTATAGGACAACCAAAGCACACCAGGTTGAGAAAGGCTAGTATGAACAATTTAGGGGGGTGGGAGACAGTGGGTCATTCAGTTGCCTTGTGTGCTTCTGACACATCCTCCAAGGGAAGACAACTAGGCTAGTATAGCCCCAATTTAGAAAGCCTGTGTTAGGCAAAATGCAGCTCTCCAGATGTTGTCAGACTGAAACTCCTATTAGCTCTAAACAACACATTCAATTATATTGTAGTCTTAAAACATCTGCAGGGCTACAGTTTGCCTGCCCCTACTCCACAGTCAGTGTGCTGCAGTGGTTTTAGCATTGGGCTATGATAGAGACCAGAGTTTAATTTCCCACTTGGCCATGAAAACCCATTGGCTGACTGGTCATATGACACACTCTCAGCCCCTGAAAGCCCCACGATAGATTTGTCTTAGGATCACCATCAGTTGGGAATCACTTGAATGCACACAACAACAAATTCTACAGTCTCCCTCCCTCCCTCCCTCCCTCCCTTCTATAATAGTTCTACCTCATAATTTCATAATTTTCATAATTTTGCATGTGAACTAATGTAATTTGTGCTCTGCATGGTACTATAAACAGAGGAAAGAAAGAAAAGAAAAATTCCAGGTACACAGGAATCATTTAATTAGGGCTGAATGTGTTTAAAGTTGAGAGAGTCTTCCTCAGGGCAATTAATCCATTTCCGTCAGGGGAATTGTCTGAACAGTTATACACACTATTTGATAAGGGGTTTGTTTCATTTAATAGCACAATGATGGATAAATAGCTACTGCTGTCATTGCTTAATATTTTGCTGTCACTTTGAGAGAGAAAAATGTCCATCTCCGTCCTTCCTCTCTTTGTACTTGGGGGATGGATGGAGAGATAGATATAAAACTTTGAAGTGGCCATTTCATGTATATACAAGTAGGGCTCTGTCTGATTCATAAGGGTTGATAACAAGATCACTTGTTAGACTCATGTTCTTGCAGCAACAACGTAAACTGAAATCCACAAATACTTTTATTGGAATCAACTAAAATGCCACAAAAGTGTGCAAATTTCTGAGTTTTGCATAATTCTTTATCAGACTTGGTCATACAAAAAGCAGGGAAAGAAATTAAGAATCAAAACAAACACAACACCAAGAAAACTTGGCCTGATGTGGTTATAAGGTCTGAAGTCTAATCAAATCTCAAAATGGACTGAATGAATCACTAGTAAGTATTGCAGGTGTCTCAGTACATGTAAAAATGCATTCTGGGATAGAGAAGCAATGACTGACCTTCTTTCTGGAAACATACATGTAACCCTTTTGAAACTTTTCCATTAAGTCTTTGAATTCAAATAATTTTTCCTTTGGTTTATCTTTCAACAGAGCAAGGTTTTTCATGGATTTACTTAAGCAAAGATCAAAAGGTATGGTCTGTCACCTGAAGGGATTGTCCTGGTTGATACACGGCAATTTAAATACAAGAACACCTTTGTAGCACAAATACAAATTCTAAAACTATTGGCTTCCTAGCCTCAATCCTCACCTTCTGTCACATTCTCTGAGAAATACTCACAGAAAGATGAGGATGAATAAATAGATTAATACAGAATTCTGCATGATATTCTTCTGCTAGGGCTAGATCCAAACCTATGTGTCAGTGGACTAATTGTGGAAAACCACCATATGGTATTAGGCTCAATATCCAGCATGTTGAATTGATCGGTGTTATCTTCCTGATGTTTTTATCTTGGATGTGTCCAGTGGTTGTGGTATCTAATGAATGGTTTGGTCAGTTGAGCACCACCTGAGAAATGAAGTTGATTATATTTCCCCCTCTCTCTTTCTGACTGTTATTCTGTCTTCCATTCTTTCTTTTCCAACCCTTGTCTTCTTGACTCCCGCCCCCCATTTCAGTACTTATCAGATTAAATATTTCAAGCAAACTAAGTTTACTGGTCAGGAGAAAATAGATGCATTCAGCTTTACTCAGTTTTGCATAATTCTGGATCCAGAAGATAGGTTTTCTTATCACAGAACTGCATGTTTTGTCATTTCTTGACTCACTGCCTTCATGATCGAATTCATTCATCTCAGTCCAGCAAAGATGATCCACATGCAGAAGCATGTTTCTATGTGGGCAGCCAGTAAGCATCGCAGCTTGGAAAGTTAGATTTTTGAAATGCAGCACATATCATGTCACAGCCAGAAAGGATGGTGGCCATATTGCCTGGGAGATTCTAGACGTTATAGTCCAAAAAGTGACTTTTCCAAGATCTGGTGACAATGCAGATGCTCGCTAGGACTTTACTGAACTGGCTGGAAGCATCTTTAGCTGTGAATGTTGATATATATCCCCATATAAAGCCACTGATTGCATGTAATCTGGGACTATTTTGTCTCAAATTTTGAACAGCATAAACAATAACTTAGACCACTGACATCTATGCAGATGGTTACTGATCATTGCCTGCAGTAAGAACCAACTATAATACAGCTACATTCAAAATGGGTCTAGAAAGTCAATGTGCAAGGTAGAAAGGTTTGTTCATTCTTTGGAGGATTTAGTTGGTCTAAGAGGGAAAACATTTCCTTTAACAATTTTTCCCACATTTAAAACAAAAAGACCACTATTTTCACCTGACTTTTCTTTGTAGTTCTGATGAGCTAGGCAGAATGCATCAAGTCCAGAGCTGTCAATGTGCCCCCCTCCTTAAGATCAGATGAAAGAAACAGGTTTAGACCATGGGAAGGAAGCATGGCCCACAAGCATAAAGATGGGAAAGGTTTACTTGTGGAGACAAAGGATTATGGCCAGAATCCTCTGAGTGGCATACACAGGGGAATGCAGGTGTAAATCAACCTTATCTCTTTTGGGTTGATGCAGAGGTTGGTATTCCTTTCTTCCCTCTGATCAAAATTCCCCCAGTCCTACCCCAGAATTTCTATAGCCCTACCCATGGCTATTCCATACCTGGTGAGAGCAGTGGGGGATGAGAGAAGTGCCTAGCTATGTCCCAATAGCAGAAAGTGAAATGATTACATCTTCTGCTGAGAACTCTGGAGGACTGGTTGAACTCAGTGGAGGATTTTCCAAACCTCCACCACAGAATGGTTATAGGGAGGTCTACAGAGACTCTATAGTAGGTCCAGAGAGTGGTGAGTGGCTAGCTGTAGCATAGGTCCACATAAGAAACTACTATACTGTGCTGGACCTTAGAGGATTATAGTATATGTGATCTTGGATGTAGTCCTATTCCAACTACATCCAGGATGGGCAATCTCTTTCAGTTCAAGGGCCAAATTCAGCTTCAGAGATCATCTTCAGAGCTGCCTTCCAATGGTGGGTGGAGCTGAATGCAAAAGAGTGAGACCAGAATGCCTTGGTTTACTGTTCTCATTGCTAATAACAGACATAAGAAAGTCTTCTTGAATTGTGGGTGAGGGTGGGGTAAATCCATACAGATTTATAAAAAAACCTGCAAGGTGACGGTATCATGGGGAAGGGGTGTATGACCACATGAAGAACCCTTGAGGGGTAGGTATTGCACCCTGGAGGGCTGGATTTGGTCCCAGGATCTAAAGCTCCCAAGCCTCCATACAAAATAACCATGTCTAAGCCCCCTCCCCAGACTCCAAATACATAAATCATTAAACATGTGGGGGAGGAGAAGGAAGCAGGGAGAGAGGCAGGGAGGGAAAGAGGGAAAGAGAGTATGCTGGCACTGATAATGTATTTTGCTACTTAAACTGACTTGCTTTTACATTTTTCCTTGGTGTTGAGACACCTTAATTTATAAGTGGGTAATTAAGCTGTCACAAGTAAGCATGGGTGGTGCTTGCTTCACGGCCATTCTATCAAATATTCTTTTTAAAAAAGCAAATGCAATGCAATTGCAACAGACTGATGTTGCAGAGGATGGCAGTAATACCATGAGCAACCAGTAGAAGGGTCTTGTGTCCATGGAGAGCAGGTGAAGTCAGTAATGACTGTAGCAAACAAGGCCTAAAGGCCCACCAACTGCCATCATCCCCATCAAGCACAGCCAATGCTGAGTGGTGGTGGGAGTTGTAGTCTAACATCATCTTCAATATGAGACTGTCTGGGCTCTGAGACTGTCTTGAGAGGCTGTACTTTGGGTCCTAGCACTCCAGATCTGCTGATGGTACAAGAGAGGGCCTTTTTAGTGGCTACTCCCAGGTAGGGAAACTCTCATCCGCAGACAGAGTCATTATTGTTGTTGTTGTTGTTGTTATTCCAGCTGTCTTTGTGAAACTGATTATTTTTAAGAAAAAAGCTTTTTAATAATGGTTTGTGGTGCTTTTATTGCCTTTCTTTTTTAAAAAATTGATATATTTTAATTTTTTCCATTTATAGATAGTATAATTACTGTAACTATATTTTTATTTATATTTGTTTTAAAATTATAGTCTTATTCTGGGGAAGAAACAACAGCTGGAGAGTGACCTTTTCATCCCCAGTAGACATGTTGAAAAGCCACAATTGGCAACAGCTTCTCAATATTTGCACTATATATAAAATGTATTTATTCTTGCAAAAAATTACACAGGATGGCCTAGTGGTTTGTATGCCACTTTGTTCATGGAAGCAGCCTTAATTTGCAGTGTAGATCATATTGTCAAGGGGTCTTATTCTGCCTCCTATTAAACCCACCCTAGCTCTCCAGGTGATGGAGTGCTTACCCAGGTTTGGTTTCTTTTGGAATGATGCCCCTGAAAATTTAATCATGTTTTGTCATCTTTGTGTTTAATTACAAATATACATGGAGAACAGAGATGGAAGTACAATTTTCAGTATTCTGCTAGATGCCTCTAAATTGACTGTTTCCCCATTAGATTTCTCAGGAATCGCCAGGACTAGTTCTACTCAGCTCTATGTCTTTGCTCAGTTTGCTCTCCCTCCTTAGCCTACAGTTTCTGACATGCAGACCTTGCTTGGTTTCATCCCCAGTCTTTACAGCTAGTAGGATGGGGGAGGGAATGACATATCCTTCTTCTCTAAAATGACCTCCCTCTCCCAGAACTGCCTTTCTCTGACAATTTTCTTAGCCATTGCAAAGGCCAGCTATTGAAACCCATCAGTAGATCAGCAAAGGAAAGATACTGAGCAACTTTGCTAAGATTATAAACGAGTGGAAGACTGTAATCAGGTATGCCTCAAGCAACCTACAATGATAGTAAATGCATTCAGAGATATTTTAGTTTCTGTGAATGCAGGAACCACAGAGCTGGCAGGTATTCTAAGTGGTCATCAAAGCCATAACAGTACCTGATTTCTGTAGGAATTTTTCAGTGCTGTGGTCCTTTCATATATAAAAGCTATATAAACTTTATTTTATTTAAAAAATGTATCTAGTTCACTATCACTATCTGCCAGAGAGTGCCTATTTGCTGCAGAGCAGTGCAGCTGATTAAGGAGCAAGACACATGGCTTAAAGGGAAAATAAACTAAAGCATTATTATAGGAACTCCATATTAAGATAGGAAAGTCTATCTAGTCTAGCTGCATTCTCAGGGAGGACAGGGAAGAGAGAGGAGGGATCAAAGAGAAGAGGCACAGAAATTCCTAGGTGTATCAGTTTACATCACAGAGGGATCAGGACAGGTAGAGCCAAGAGGGAGGACACTTCAGATCATCCTAACTAACTAATTCTATTACTGCTGTCCCACTGCAAGGCATTTGGGGTTCTTCAGCGCTAAGCCTTGTTGCACTTCCAACACTATCACCATCTCTTCACTAGCTAGGAGAAGGGGTTGGTTTTTCTCCTGTTTAGTCTTTTGTTGAATGGCTTGGTGCATCTCCTCCTTTGCCTTGTTATTGCGTTTTGAAGCAATTTTCTGCTTACCTCCAACATTTCACAGATGAAAACCAGAACATGTGTATGGTTAAGATGGCAAACATTATTAATGAGGAAGAATGTACAAACTAGGGGAGCCTGCAGCAGTCTGTATTTGCCTGAACCTACTGGAAAGCATAACACTCTCCCCACTCTTCTACTCTCCAGTTGCTGAGTTGAGTGCAAACTAATTCCATACCTTGAACTCAGTTGGCAGCAACTGAAGTAAGCTGGAGATGAAAGGGGAAAGTGGAATTAGAAAAGATAAATTGGGATATGGGATATTTTAAAAACAGCTGAAAAAGTGAGACAATAGAGGATTGCAAGGGAGTATTTTGCCAAATCAGGACAGTTGGAGGGTATGTTGTAGATATATTTACTAAGCCACTATGTCAGCAGCCTACAGTGTGGGCCAAGCAATAAAAATGCACTTCTGTAGTTGCTCCACTGGGTTGCATGTCAATTCAATCATCACAATGAACAATTAACATTTCTGGAGTTCTCTCATACCTGTATAGACAACCTGATTTACAAGCTGACACCAAATTTGGGCTGAACCTTCCTCATCTTTCTACTTCTACTGAAATAAAGGAGAAAAACTGGTTGGAATTCTGATTCCTTTGACATAATCACAGTGAGTGCTTGTCTGAAAGTCTGGTCCATTTTAGTGGAGGTGCACTTTGTAAGTGCATAGCCACCTTAAACGGTCCTCTGTGCCTTTAAGAGGGAAAGCTGATTTGCTCTAGGAGGCAGCAGGCAAACATTTCAGTCTGAAGTTTGCTGCATTTTGCTGCAGTCCCTTTTTGCAGATCTCCATCTATGATGCTTTCTTTCCTCTCACTGTCCCCTTTTGCAAAGTCAATATCTTCTTGACGCTTGACATTTGCAGCCAAGTAATAAAGTGGTGGTGGGGGTATAGGAGTCAGGTCCCAGCAATGTTATGAGGACATGGATCCTTTCATTACAAATAATTAATTTTGTTACATATTGCATAAGATCCTAAGAAGCTTTCTGGGGCAATCTCCTGCTCACTGGATGCACAGCTCCTATCAATATTACATTGCATTTGGGTACCAGAGTTATGAAGTTTCATTAAAAATTTAATTTGTGGTTTAAAACCACAGCATTCCCTTAAAAAAATTAGTAAAGAAATCACACAGGGTATAAGATGAAGTGGGGTGAAGTTGAGTGGAGGGAAACTGCCAAAGAATTAGTGGAAAGGTAAAAGAAGAAGAAGCTCAAATAGGTTGTTGAGTGTTGGGATGTGCAGAGAGCAGAAAAGAGTAAAGGAGCAGAATGAAGAAGGGAAGGGATCCAGTGGTCTTTCTTAGACTACTCTAGGAATTGTTTTAGCTACACCTCCGTTGCTGTCTGACTCTGTCACAGTCCTTAACATGCCGCTCTGACTTCTATCCTCTCTCCACATCCTTGTCTTTCTTACTTAATGTAGACTCTAAGTTTGGAGTGGGGAACCTGTAGCCCTCCAGATGTTTTTGGATTTCAGCTTCCATAAGTGCTACCCCATGGGAGTTGTAATCCACCAATATCTGAAGGTCCCAGACTTCCTCTAAGTCTTCTGGAGAGGGGCTATATGAATTTTATGAACTGTATAGCACCCCCCCATATTTTTAATACTGAATATGTATGAATTATAGCCACAGCTGCTTGTGTGCATGCACTTTAACAAAATAATATGGGAATGCAATAGAAGACACTTTATCTAGAGAAAGGACAGAATTCAAGGTGGTTATATCTCTAAGAATCCAAAGCTGGAACCTGGTATAAAAAATAGAATTAAAGGAATTCTGAGCATAACAATTTCTTTTGACTATCAGAAGTTAACAGAGGTCTTGTTCCAGTCCTTCTGTACTAAAATCTATTGTTGGATAATGAAAGATTTCTTCATTCAAGCATTATATTGTAGGTAAGGAGAGGAGAGCTCTTTTGATGTTGCTGTTGGGAGTTAGAAATCCTTGTCAATTTACTTCAGCTAATCCAGAGAGCTTCCAGTAGATCAAAATATATTTTCTATCCACAATGGGAATAGATTTGGTGGGCCAGACCTGCTGCTGAAGTCATATCTCAATGCCTATACCTGTGTATCCTGCCCTCCACTGCCACGCTGCAGGTAGAAGATGTTCTATTTGAGTTAAGACTCACTTGCTCAGGAATTTTTCAGCATTAGAACCCAGCCTTGAAATGTCAAAAGAGAGTACTACTGAGCACATTAAAAAAAGCCTTTCCTTCATCATGAAGAATCCATAGCCCAACCCTACATATATGGGAGTAAAGAAAAAGGCTTCCACAATGAGTGGCGTGGCTTTCATGCAGGCTTGATCCATGGGACCTGGTTGTGTTAGGGGCTGAGAGCTCCAGAGAGAATCAAGCCTTTTAATCCCTTCAGGACTGGTGTATTTGTGTGTGAGTGTGCGTGTGCACATGTAAAATACCAGAACAGCTGCTGCCTTGTGGCATCTCAGGTTGCTTGTAATATGTGACACTGCTCTCTGTGTGGTTATGCTGATGTATCACACAAAGAGTTCACACTTGACACTTAGACCTCTAACAATGCATGACACAATTCCTCTCTAGCCCAAATCCTTTCAGCATCATGACCCTGACTTTGAGTAATAGCTAGGACTCTGACACAAATAGGAGGGAGCCCACTGAATCAAAAAGAACAGCATAGCAAATGGTGAAGGAGATACTGATCCAATATCAAGCCGGGGCCAGAGTTGTCATGGCCCTGAAATAGGATTCATGGTTCAATTGTGATGTCCCTGAAATGGGATTTCCAGACTCAGCCTCTCCCTCCAAGCCAAATTCCCATGAGAAACTTGTTCAGGGGCTTCACACTCCTAAAAATAGTAAACACTTTTTCATGTCTGTTCAATGGGGTGGGCCTGGCCTAACACTTAGAATTGATGGAACACCAGGTTCCAGATCAGGGGACAGGGAAAAACGCTTCATTTCCTTTGCATTTCTCAGAATGTCACCAGCGTTCTCATCCCTTCCAAGTTCTATACTGGGTTACAAGACATTTTCCCACATGGAAATTTGTGTGTATTTTGGTACATGCTTTTTCTTAATGTATCCATTTTTATAGCATTATAGACACTTTAATGCATGTTTCCATTGACTACTGTGTGTTTGTGTACATTTCCAAATGTACACATTTTTAGTTGGGTGTATTGACTTGTGTATAATCCAAACCAGAGAGGAGGATAGTGATGCTCATGGTTTCCTCCTGAAGATAGGGAAGTGGGAGATAAGCACATGTTTTTCTTGGCAATCTTGTAGACTAGATTGTTTAAAAAAAAAAATCAGTGTGAATTCCTCTCATTCTCTACAAGAGAACTGTTCGTTAAGACTCTACTCTTCAGGAAGGAAATGGTACCTGGGAGGAAATAATAAAGAAATGAAAAAGTAGATTGTATGCAGCCCCCATGCAGCTCTTTTTGTGGCCTCCAGGTGTGTGTGTGTGTAAGTGTGTGTGTGTGTTCCAAAATGCCCTCTTGAGGGTATGGAGGATAGATCCACCATGTTTAGAGGCCCTCTGGGACACCAAGAGATCCAACAGAATATTTTTAAAACATCAAGTGGAGTTTTTTTTTTGCCCCAAATGCCCTCTGGGGAATTTGGGGAGTATTTCCTGTATGTTTTGGGTTGTCCTTTGGCCAGTTTAGACCCATGGGAGGTCTTTTTTGAGATAGGAAGTAAAAAGGAAATGATTTGTGCTCATTTCCTGTTGCTACAAAAAAGCCTCTCCTAAAATGGTCCAGAAAGGCCTCAAAACATGATTAAAAAAAGATGTCCATGTTGCCTAGAAGGCACTGGGGTTTTTTAAAAAAATTAGCAGGAGTGAATACACTGCGACCCTTTTCACACCTTACCTGGTGCCACTGGCGTCACACGGGGATCATGCGAAAAGCCTCTTTTGGGAGGGAATCATGTCTCCTGTGCTTCCCTCTGCACCAGCTCTGTGCTGGATGGAAGGAAGCGCGATAGCTCTGCTCCTTCCTTCCGCAGCGTAGCCGGGTACTTTCGCAGGCTGTGCTAGGGGAGGAAGCGTGGCCATCGCATGCCAGGTAAGTGCGGGAGGGACAGAGGAGGAATGCGCAATTGTGCATCATTTTTGGCAAAGAGCCGGAAATGATATAATGTGCGATTGCTGCGGGATCAGTGCTGGAGCGGTGTGCGATCACGAGAACGTCATGCAGAACTGTCCTCGCAATTCTGCATCACTCCTGTGGCCATTTCGCATTCAAAGTCATGTGGAAAAAGGGCCTGCATGTGGAAGTAACCCTTCAAGGTCTCCTGAGTGGCAAATACAGCCCTCTACCCTTCCATAGTTGGCCACCCTTGTCCTAGGCCATTTCTGTTGTCCAGCCCCTCCCGAAACTGAAAACTCCATGATTCCATAGGATGTGGAAAATGGAATCATAGCGCTATAACAGTCTAGTGTGGAAATGACCATAGAATTGGAAGGGAGCACAAGAGCCATCTTGTTCAACTTTGTGCAATGCAGTAATGCACAACTGAAGCACTCACCACTCATCTTCTGTTTTAAAGACCAAAAAAGAAGAAGGGTCCATCACCCCTGAGGTAGCCTGTTTCACTGTCAAACAGCTCTTAACTGTCCAGTCAAGAAGTTCTTCCTAGGAATCTTCACACATTGGGGACTCCTCTTTCTAGATGCCAAGCACATCTCTGAGCAAGTTATATGTTTTAGATCAACCTGAAGAGATGGAACTTCAGCCCAAGTCATCCTCTTGTGCTCATAATACATTGAATTTGCTTCAGACAAAATATGACATAAAACAGATCGGGAGAGGGGAGGGAAATAATGCTGAAAGCAGTGGTGTCTATAAGAGGGGAGCATGAAGTAAAAAGTCTCCAGTGTTCTGGAGTGGTTTCCCCATCCCACCCTTGATATAAGGCATGCCTCAATGCAATTATGATTTCAGTGCATAGTAAATAGCTTTCTGTTTACTTCAGTATTTGATAGGTTACAATGCCAAGCCAATTGAATTGTAGTTGATTTTTTTAACGGTTATATTGAAGAGTCTTGATTTTTATTATAATGTATAGTACCTGAATTTAATGCTTGTATTTTTGTCTTCATACCACCTGAAAATGGTACAAAGCAAAAATGCTAAATAAACAAACAAAGGGATAATGGGAAAAGAATTAACTGCAGTCAGCAGCAGCATGTTCAAGACATGATGCAGCATTCTTAGGCCCTTTCCGCACTAAACTGTTATAGCGCTATTATTCCTTTCAACATCCTGTGGAATTCTGGGGTTTGTTGTTTACTGAGGCCAAAGAGCTCTCTAGCTGAACATTTTAAATGCCCCTCCCTAAACTACAAACCCCAGGATTCCAAGGGATGTTGAAAGTGGAATAATAGCACTATAACAGTGTAGTGTGGAAATGGTCTCTGTCTCTTCTTGTGTTGCAGCTCAGGATAATGATCTGGGTTGTAGCATAATGGCTGCTATGCACTGTGGCTGCAACACAGTGGCCAAGGGCAAGCATTCACTGGAAGCTATGATGGCCTTGTGTACAACTTCCAAAAAGCCTTTGTCTCTCTGGCTTTGTCCTACTTGGCCTACATTACAGTTCTTTTGGAAATACCAAAAGATGTAAAAGTTCTTAGAGCATGAACAGTGCAATTCCATATATCCACTATGTCAGCGGGCAGACCACACCAACAACGTCAACCTAGCATTCTCGGATTCCTACTATACTGTGAGGAGGAAAACTGGGAAGAATACAAAACCACTCCAACATTTAAAAAGTATAGGAACTACGCCAGCTGTGCCCCCTCTCCAGGACAAAACTGCCAATACATACATGCACACAGTGGCATAACAACCAAGTTCCCATGTTACCCCTCAATGAATGAAGCTTATTCACACAGAATGGTAGGGCAGCATGCCTATAATGTCTCCCTTCCCCACTTCACACACAAGGAACAACCTGACAGACACAAGGACACAGTGCCCTCTGCAGCAATAGCCACTATGTCATGGGCAGCAAAAGCCTAGCAATGTATCCTCTTTTATTACTCATATACTGAAGCTGTTAATAACCACAATGTTGAATTTCCATACAGGGCAGAGAGAGCAGCAGGTACAATAAATACCTAGACACCCCATTTGGGAGGAAGCATATATTACAAAGAGAGAAGCTTTCCTGGGACAAATCTCCTTCTGTGAATTTTTAACTACAGCTTGTTTTAACTTTTCTTAGCTGCCTTAAGCCCCAAATTGGAAAAAAGAATGGGATATAAACAAACAAGAGAGGGTTTGGGTTAATTTGTCACAACAATGGCCATCTGATGGAAAGGAGCCCTTTGCTTAGGGAAGGGGTTGGGAACTAACAACAAGAGAAATAAAACTGCATTCATACAGGAACAAATGCTGGTAGCCTCACTACACAGAGACAGGAAAAAGGTGAAGCAGGTTTGAATCCTACCAATAGGAATGTTACCTCGTTTTTTTTTCCTAGCCAACATTTGGATCAGGGAAGCAACAGGTAGAGCTGTGTGGATGTGCCTTCAAGCTCCTGTTGCCTTGTGGAGAGACCATGAATTTCACAGAGTTTTCTTAGGCAGCTTGAAAGGTGCCTAAGAGGTGGTTTGCCATTGCCTTCCTCTGAAATTTACTCCACAACACCTGGTATTTCCTGGTATCTCCCATCCAAGTATTAACCAGAGCAGACCCTGCTTGGCTTCATGGGATCTGGTACCTTCAGGATACGCAGAATTAGCATAGCATAAACTCCACAGAGCAGCTCTCTAACTCAACCAACTAGAGGATCAGACCAGAGGATTTGTCCTCTGCCAACCACCAGAGATGGACCCAGCTACGTAGGTCCAGCACCAAAAGGATATGCTAACATAATATTACACCAGGCTATCCCTGGCAGTTGGTTCTCTGGAGCCAGCAAAACTCTTACGATCCACCAGGGCAAAGGGTTTATACTGAATCCTAATGAGCTCCGGCCAGCATAAATGTAGCATAACATTGCATGGTTAGTATTTACATGTAAATTCTGTGATCCTGTGCAAATGTACTTCAAAGCAAATTCCATTCTCTCTCAGTCACACTTCAAAGCAAATGAGTATAGTCAGTATTTTTATTATTATTGTAAAAGCAACAGCAAAATTAAACCCCTGTGTTTTTTTGTACTCTTACATTTGGCAGCTATTTCTTTTAACACAGACTAGAGATGATTCTTGAGTTCTGCAGAGCTCTTTATCCTTTTCACATAGCCAGCTCACTTCCAGACCCAGCTGTTGCAGTGTGGAATAAACATATCCAATGAAAAATTCAACAGAAAATAATGCCTTTCCTATATCTTCTTTCAGGTCCCCAAACAAATCAGCAACGTTTAGTTGTTTACAGGAAGTTTTAAGGGAGAAAATATTCTAGTTGCCATTTATGCTTCTAGCAGACATGCTTAGAATTTGGGAACAGCTCTAGTTGGTGTGAAGGAAATAAGAGCTACTGTGTGCTGTTATTGGCAGTAGCAGTAACAGTAGTAACAATACTAGTAGTGGTGACAGTGGTAGTCAACATCAAATCCACTGTTCTGCTGCCTTTCTTCCAAGAAGCATAGAGCATTTTACATGGGGGAATAATTGACTATATCCTCACAACAGCCCTATAAGGTAGGTTAGGCTACAGGATGCTGATTTGCTTGCCTAAGCCTGAAGAAGGGTTTGGACTTCTAAACCTAGACCCATCATCACAGACCATGGATAGCCAATCTCCAACATAGGTGCCATGGGAGGATACAGCACACCTGGCCAAGAGCAAAATGACCCATTAGCCCAGTTATTGCACAGTCTTGCCTATGCTACTATTTATTTTTCTGATATTTAAAGGGATCTTGTAGCACCTTTGAGAGTAACTAGGAGAAAGCATATTGTACCATAAGCTTTTCTAGTCTACTTCATCAGATGCCCAAACCTTTTGCAGACATAGGCCATTTCCACACTAGACTGTTGTAGCGCTATTATTCCACTTTCAACATCCTACAGAATCCTGGGGTTTGCAGTTTCGGGAAGGGCCAGCAGGCCTCTCCCTAAACTCCAAACCACAGAATGTTGAAAGTAGAATAAGAGCACTATAACAGTGTAGTGCAGAAATGGCCTGTGAAAGCCTATGTTACAAACTTCTTTCTCCCAGTTAATCTCAAAGGTTTTACAAGATCCCTTTGTATACTGATACAGACTAACATGGCTACGTTTAAGAGTACTCTCCAGTACTGTGCGGGTAAGTTCTCCTTAACCTTGCACACAATAAAATATACGAAGACTTAGCATGCTACAGATCTAGCTTTACATCTGATAGGACACAGCCTCAGACTTGGTTCATAGCACTACATCACTGAAAAGATTTGAGCTTCACTGCTGTAGCCACCACACCACAGAAGTTTCTCTCATTTGCGTGGATGAAGACTATAACTTTTAATTATGTTCTGGTTCTGCTTAGCCTTGGGACAAGAAAATCTAGCAAAGGCCTTATTTAAAGAGCTGAGGTTGCTGTTCTGTCAAATGAAAGCAAATTAAAAACACTTCAATATCCAATCATGGTCATGGGGATTCTGAATACCCTTCCAAGAGATTGTTAATGCTCAATACTCTTTCAGACCATTTATGTACAGTCGTTTTGTTGCTTTCTGTAGTCTGGAAGCCTTTCATTGTCAACAGTCGGGTCTGAGATTAACAAAAGAGCTGGGAACGCAGGGGACAGAGTCATCTTTATTTTCAGTACACAGCATAGAACAGCCACTAGGTTTTAACTGCTTTCCAATTAAAGGGGTCTATTTAATGTGCCTCCTCCTCAGCACATTGTTAAACTGAATGGTTTTCTCTTGCGTTTCTCTCTCCTGTTTCATATCCATTTGTTGCTGCTAGGTCTGTGCTGTGCTATGATAGCTGCACATAAAGCTAAGGACCAGGAGAAAATCTGCCCCCTTGCAACCTCTCTGAGACAAAAACTCAACCCAGCACCAGCATCACAGCAGCCACCGTTGCTACTAGTAGGCTTGAAATTTGGAGCTCTGTAATTTGCTATAGAATTGATGTGTGTTAACAATTAACTGTGATATTAATTGGCATTTTAGACACTCAGAGCTCATCAAACAACCTTGCTTTAGAATTGTTTATTCTGCTCTGCTCCTGTTTATAATCAGTATGTACATGCAAAGGACTCTTAAAACATCAGTGATATCTTTGAGAATGACCTAGGATGTAACAGGGTCATGTAGACTCAGGAAGTTAAGGGTCAGATAGAACATAACACATGTACAAGCTGTGACTCTGCTAATGTTGATGCATGAATCTTTTCTTTTCTGTAAACATTCTTTAATATAAACATAAAAATGGTATAAGAAGGGAAGCCTAAAATAATAAATCATCCTTCCTGGGATCCTTTGGCCACAGTTGTGTGTTTGTGTGTCTTTCCTTCTCTTTTCTACCTTCTTACCTTATGTTTGGGGGTTCACGCCAACTTCATGTCCACCTGGGGATATGGTGAAGCTTGTTTATCCACCCTAACACTACTACAAAGGAATTTCCTCCTAGCCCCAGCCCCCATGATACATAGATGGACCTCATCTTGAACCCTGGGGGCATAGCAAGATTTGGGACCACATTTTTTGGTGGAGTCAAAAGACTAACGACAGCAGCCTTAAAGACATTGCATTAGAACAATGCTGTAAGATACGCAGCACAGAACAACCACTAAGCACAAGACATCTTTTATCATGTTCATATCCTTTCTTCTTTCTTCAAATGAGGCCATAGCTTCATGGCACCCCTCACCCCATTACCATCACAACAGTTTTGTGAAGCAGAGTAGATTGACAGACCCTGACTGTCTGACTCAAGATTACCTAGTGAACTTTGTGACTGAGCTAAAATTATTCCAGTTTCATATGTAGCATTCTGAACTCTCTACCTGGTACATGTGCTCTCTTAGGGATTTCCAATAAGTAACTTACTAACTTTCTGGCTCTGCTTATACCAGAGGACATAACCATCTGTTATTTGTACTTTCTGCATCAAATTGTACTGTTTGGGAGGTGCCAGGGTTATTGGAACTTGAAAAGGAACAATGAGGGCCATGGCTTTGGGCCTTGAGCCCTTGGGCATAAGAGTCCTCAAGCAGTAGGAGCTCTGAATAGGACTCCCCCCTGCCTCTGACTACCTTCTGTAATCCTGACAGCACCACCTTCTACACCTGGCCCCCTAAACCATGAAGATGTACTTCGACTTTGGCAAACTAACCTAACCACTCTTTTTCTTACTGTGCTATGTTTTCCAGACGGCACTGTGTGGCTGGAATGCTCAAGAGCTATTCCAGTATTGAGTGGGGAGGCTAAATTATGACCTGTCTTCCCTTTAGGCCCTTCAGAATTCTTCTTCGGCTGGCCTCCAAAAGAGAAGGTGGGGTTAGCAAGCATCCCCTCCCTTCTTTACCTACTCACACTTGTCGCTTAAGCATGGAGGAAAGGCTTAGTTCCTTGCAAGACTTCCTGTAGATGGGACTACAACTCCATTACAATGGTAATTGGGTGTTAGCTCATCTTGTCACTCATTTATTGCTCTGAAGCAGTGCATGGCTCCTTAAAAAAGCACATGTGTATTTCTCATCTGAGGTAGTTGCTTCACTTCTTTCCCCACTGAAGATGCATACCCTCCAACTGTCTTGATTTGGCAGTGACAGTCTGCTGCTGTCTCACTTTTTCAGCTGCTTTTAAAATGTTCCAGTTTCTCTCTCCTCCTCCCACTTCCCCCTTGTCTCAGATTACTTCAGTAGCTGCGAACTGAGTTCAAAATTGCAATTGATTCAGCAGAGGAGAGAAGAAAAAATGGGAAAGAGTCTTGACCCTACCCAGTAGGCTCAGACAAAAGCAAACTGCTACAGCCTCTCCTAGCTTGTCTGTTCTTCCTCATTAATAACTTCTGCCACTTTGATCACACTCTGATGTTGCTTGGTCACACATGTCCTGGTTTTCAGCTGTGAAATGCTGGAGGTTGTGAGCATGGCAGATGGATGAGATGGGGAAACACCACCTCAGTATGACCCACATGAGTGACAAGGGTGCTTGGTGTCTGCTGATCTTGGGTGTTGGAGCTGTCAGACTTTCCATTCAACAGAAAGACCTGACTGAGGCTGAAGGCTGCCCTTGCCCAACATTTCCTTCTCCATATGCTTTCCTTATAAAATCAGTGGCATAGTTGCACATTTTGAACTGTAGGTGCTCTTCATGACAGGGACCATAACCATATCCCAACAGAGAATTTAAAATGCAGGCCTAATAACAAACTAACTTTAGCTTATTGTCATCTCAACTAAAGACATGTCTTTTATGAATGTAGTGAGTCTTACTTACCCATTTAAAAACAAGAAACCCCCAAATACTTTGCATGAGAGGAAGGATATTGCTCTCAACGGTACACTGTCAACGGGGAAATTAATCAGTTCCCACTCCATCTGAACTGCAGATAAACTCAGAACAAATGGGGAAGTTGGGTGTGGGAAGGAAACAGATAACTTCATCATCCTGGCTGATGATGATGATGATGATGATAGCCTGATGCATTGTCCTTGTGAGCTCTGACTCCACATCCCCCTGCATATAAGACAGGTTTCTGCTAGATGGAGGTAATACTAATCCTCTCTTCTTGAGGTGGTATATTTGACACAACAATACAAAACAATAAAAACAACAAGAAGATGTACTGTAACTGCAAATGAGGCACTGGGACTGAATGCTTCCAACTGCCCTGGACACGCTTGATACCCATTCCACATGAGTTAGGGACTGCTGCCATGTTAAAGCCTATATTCCTTTATAGCACCTATCACTAAATGTTTAAGGAAACATCGCTACTTGGGGAAGGAAAAAGACTCTTCTGTGGTGTGCATGATGCCACTTGCAGTACATCTATTTTTAAATATGCACATGGGTGGAGCTGTGGGGGGAAATTATAACAAGTGTTGTGAACAAGTACAGAAAGCTAGTGATATAACAAATGAGCTAACATTTTATTTATATAACATCTTATTCAGATGCATATCAGGAGAGAGTGTGTAGAATCACGAGGCTGGAAAGGGATCCAAGAAGTCTCTCCCTTCAATCTGGCGCAATGAGGCAGGATTAGTTCTATCTAGGCCATCCGTGAGGAATATTCCTTCAGCCAACACTTCCATCCAGAATGCTTTACAAAGTAAGCAACACACCTAGATAAAGTGGGGCTAAATCAAGTGCTAGTCCTAACTACAGCAAACAGATTAAATCAATTGGACCTTAAATTAACACTTAAGTAAATCCAATTGATTCGATATGTCTACTCTAATTGAGACTAAGAACTGGATTTAACCCATGAAATTCACTTCTGCAGAGTTGTTGCAAATGAGCATTCTCAATACTTGCTCAGATTCCCTTGATATAGATGGGATGGGGCTAAATGCCCTAAAGGCACTAGGGTCAGCCCTGGTTTGTACTTGGATGGGAGACCATCAATGAATACCAAGTACTATAGGCTATATTTCAGAGGAAGGAACTGGAAAAACCATCTCTGAGTATTCCTTGCCTAAGAAAACCCTATGAAATTCATGAGGTTGCCATAAGTTGACAGGTGACTTGAAAGCACGTAAGCATGCACACACACAGACACACAAACACACTTAAACAGGTTGCAGGATCACAGCAAGTCCCTTTTAACAAGCACATTCTGAAACTCCCCCATTTCCTAAATGGGTCTCTTTTCCCTTCAAGGGGAGAAGTAGCATCAGCTGAACTGAAAATTACATGATTCTGTTTACAATGCAAGTAAATAAACAGAAGAGTTGAGGCTCATTTTTCACAGTGGAACTGCACCAGACAGAGAGGGACACATGTAAAACGCAATATGCTAACTGGTTTTATAGCAATTTGCATGTCTGCCTTTCTGTCTGATATCTCATGCAGAGAAAATAGAACATCAAACTGCATTTACAAAGCTGTCTTTAGCCGCAATCTGATAAACAAATAATGCAATTACCCTTTATCAGTAACAAATTTGTTCACTGAACGTTCACAAAGATCACATACAATAAACTGACTTTGGTTTCGCAATGTGTTATACAAAATGTAATCTAGCATACTGTAATGTAGAACAAACAGGGGTGGGGAAGAAAAAAAATAGTAATAATCCTAACAGAGATGGGTAACATAGCCCATAAGACAGCACTGGAATCTGGATGTTAGTCTGCCTTTGGAAGAAACCAAATGATTTTTAATGCCAGCTTTCTAACAGGAGAAGGCTTATTTGCATTTCAGAGTTCAGAAGGTAGAGAGAATTCTGGCAAGTGCCACTTTGTCTTGCCTTGCTAGCACTGCAGTGACCTTTCTACCCAGCTTACTTTGCTAGCATTTTGTATACTACACTCAATGAGGAAGACTAGTGATTTGCTCAACCACTGCAATGCAGGGCAAATTTAAGACATTTTGCTGCCTGAGGCACAGCTGTGCACAGTATCTCTTTTATCTAGCCAAGTGAAGGTCCATAGTATCTAAAACCAAATCAAGTTACTTTGGCACATAAGACAGATAATTTGAGTGGCTGCCACCAGGCTCTGGAATGCTATCTCTCAAAGAGGTTAGACTGGCCCCCTTCTTACTATCTTTCTGCAGGCAGGTGAAGACCTTTTTATTCTGCTGGACTTTGAGAATTAAGTTTTAGAGAAAACAGGCCTATATAATGTTCTGGAGTTTTATTTGCTGTTGTTGTTTTCAATAGTTTATGTCTTTCACTGTCTTTTTAAAAGTAATTTAGCATAATAGCTTATTTACTTTTCATAGAATCATAGAGTTGGAAGAGAACACAAGGGCCACTGAGTCCAACCCCCTGCCATGCAGGAATACGCCATCAAAGCATTCCCAACAGATGGCTATCCAGCCTCTGCTTAAAAACCTCCAAAGAAGGAGACTCCACCACACTCCTAAGCAGTACATTCCACAGTTGAACTGCTCTTACTGTCAGGAAGTCCTTCCTAATGTTTAGATGGAATCTCTTTTCCTGATGTCTGCAGCCATTGCTCCATGTCCTAGTTTTTGGAGCAGCAGAAAACAAGTTTGCTGCTTTTGTATGGTGTGATTGTTTAACTGTCTTTAATTGTTGCAATCTGCCTTGAGCTCTAAACTAAGAAAAAGATGGGATGATGATGACGATGATAGTAATACTCAACAATAACAGTACTCAATAGTACTCAGATAGATAATATCAATCATTTTAATAGTTAGAATAATTAATAAAAGGGACTCATATTATGTACATTGAGGGAAGTGCGTGGCTTTTATTTCTTCATGTATACAAGCCCAACTTTTCTACAAGGGCCAGTGACCAGAGTCTCTTTTTCCAACTGTGGAGAGAGCCATTCAAGTGGCATGCACTCTCTAATCTTGCCGCTACCAATCATCATCACCATCATCTCACAAGCACCTCTTCCAGGTGGTGGAGAAATATTATAGTAAACATTTAAATAAGCAGCACGTTTGCTGACCTTTCGTGATACCTGTTGGCGTCATGAGACACCTTCCACCTTGCTGCAGTATCATGGAGAGGAGTCAACCGTATTTGACAAAATTAACAAAGCTCTTAAAAATAAGAGGAGTGAATGCTTGGGTCCTAACTTCATATTTCCAGTGGACTTACTTCCACTTGGCTCCAGTGGGGCCCCGTCCACCATGAGAAAATAAGAAATGTCCCTCTCACTGGCTCCTGCACTGGGTCATGCAAGTTTTGTCCTTGCTTCTAGGCCTGTATTTCTGGGAGGCTTTTAAACAGTGTTACTGTAGTTTCCAGTCCAAACTTGTGGTATATGAGATATCATTTGATATCAAGGATTTGGCCTTCACTACCCATTCCTCTCCATGTGCTTGCGAGGCCCCCAGACAAGCACGCACAAGGGCACAGCTGAAAATAGCTGAACCATGCAAAACAGATCCTGGCAGGTCAGTAATAGCCGGACTGCAGCTTTAGGAGACCTCCAGGCAAGTACTTTTTAAGATCATATTATGTATGCACGCTGTTTATAAAAGATCCCCTGCCCCGAGCAGGCAGCTTGATGAGCTGAATACTCAACTGTCAAGCACTCTGCGTTTGCATACTGTCTACTCTATTGACAACGCTGTCATAATTCAATCATGCAAAGTACTGACCTTTCGGAGGATTTGTCTCTAGCCCGAAACTCATTGTTTTCCCCGGGAACGGACTAGCCTACAGGCACATTTTCCCCTATAAGACCCCCTGATTTTGAGCGCTTCTTTGGATCGCTCGGATCGCTCTGACTTCCATCTTGCCTTGCTGTTGCTCCATTCGACGAGCCTTCCCCTCAGCTCCACATGCTGAGAATCTCCACTTCTATGGACTTTTCTTCAGACTATCCGGGCTTCAGGACAGGTGTAGTATTTCCCATGCAAAAACCCCTCTTAAAACTCTCTATCCAACTCCTACCTCTCTTTCATTAGGTCTGTGTGAGTGTGTTTGCATACATACGTTGTGATTGTGTTATCAAAATAAAGAAAAACAATTTTAATTTACTTCTATTTGCTCATTGACTCAGCCTGACCCCATAGACATTGGGTTCAAGATCTCGCTAGGTTGCCCTGCCTCTTGTATTGCTTAGCTTGTGCTCTGCTAATTCCATTCCCCATTGTGAGCACATTGAGGTGTCCCTCCTGGGACCCCCAGAAATCAGGGTAACAGCACATTGCAAATGTAAGAACTCTCTTCTTCTGTGCCTCAAACAGATGATAATCAGAGGTATACTGCCTCTAAATATAGAGGTTCTCTTTAGATAGGTGATACACATTCAAATATATGGCCATTAATTTGTATAATTCAATTTAAAAATAGTAGTAATGTCAGCAGTATCCCCATATCCTACAAAACTGAACTCCGTAAGTTAGGTTGCAACCCTTGGGCGTAAGTCTCACTGAATGCAATGGGAATTAAATTCTCTGTAGGCACAAAGAGGACTCTGCAGTCAATCATGTATTGCGTACTTTCTTTTTGTCTGTCCCAGATCTAATGCCAGTGCCAAAAGTTTTTGCCTGCTGCCTTTTCTTCCCACTCGTTAAAATCTCCCCCACTCCTATACTTATTAGTAAAGCTGAAAATGGCCCTGTTCCTCTGGACTGGTACATCATGCTTTTGATAGACTAGCAGACTTATTTGGGCTGCTGTTTCCTTTGAGTCTAATGCCACAAACAGCTCAATGTGTGCATCCTATGTGCATATTGCAGGAAAATAAGTGTGCCACCATGTCCTTTTTTCCCCCCACTGAAGGCATGCTACTGGGTCCTGTAAGGGAAAGAAAGCAACCATCTGGCACTCATCACTTGGCTCTCCTTGAGGGTAGTTAGGAAACTCTGCCCTGTACTGAGTTTAAGTGCTCAACATTCCTCCCGTCTTCCCAAGTCTTGCCCTGTTTCTTGCCTCAGAGCGCTCTTATTCACATTGTTTTTTACAAGGAGGCCAACTACTGAAGCTTGTGTGCTGTGGGTGCATAAATAATAGAACTAAAATCACCCTTAGATAAAAATAGATATTCTTCTTAATAAATATTTTACTTACTGTCTTTAGGATATAAGCTTCCTTGATTGAAACCTTGCTTTTCTGCCCAAAGCTTAAAACGACCCTTGGTTCTGGCTTTGCAAACAACATGTGATTGGTTTAGAAAGGGTCTCTTTATTTTCTTTCTTAATGTGTGTTATCTAAAAAGTTTTCTTGCTGCTCAAACATTTTAAGATGTCAAAATATAATGGCGAGTCTGTTTGAGTAAAGGGCTTCTCATTTCATGGGTAATTTGGGTAACCTTTGTGTTTAACTGATGCAAATTCATAATGAAACATCTCTTGAATGTTTATGAATCCTTTTCTTTTTGCTCTGTGCCTCTGTCAATGTGATGAATCAGATAAGTTAAGTGGGACAAAAGCCAGCAAATGCTTCAGTATTATAAAACCCATTGATTTCAGTAGAATTATCCACCTCCTTCACTTTTCTAGTGAAGTATTTGGGATTTAAGTGCTTGATTTTGGCTGGATCATCCTTTTTGCCTTTAAGGCCACCACTGGATTCATTGAAGTAGACTCAAGTTTTGCCATACTTAGAACCCATCTGTTTCAATGAGACTTACATTATGTCATGATCAAGTTCCACTGGTTTTAATGCATCTGCTCTAAGTGTGGCTAAGTCACACTGGTTTTAATGCATCTACTCTAAGTGTGGCTAAGTCCAATTAGCTTACTGCAGTGGTTCTCAACCTGTGGGTCCCCAGATGTTTCTAGACTTCAGCTCCCAGAAGCCCTGAGCATTGACCATAGTGGCTGAGGCTTCTGGGAGCTGAAGTCCACAAACATCTGGGGACCCACAGGTTGAGAACCACTGGCTTACTGTAACCCAAGGCTGGGCATCCACAGAAAGAACAAAGATTTTAACAACCCCTTTTCCCACCATTTTGGATTACTATTGTCTGTGGTGTGGACACTTCCGCTAACTGAAAGTGATGTTCTGGTCACTTCCTGTTTCTATTTTCTGGCTGTTGCTAACTTTTCCAAGTGTAAAATACTGGCTACATAGATAATGGCACAAACCAGTTAATACATACAGAACAGCATGTTCTGGAGGTGTTTGGCAGATCAATTGTGTTTTTAAAACAGCATTTTTTTTCCTTGAGGGAGTTGGTGGGGGGAGGCAGGGGAATCCAAAATAATAGATTAGATCCAGGATTTGCCTTCCATAGACACAAGGGTTCAGCTCATGGAAGATACCACTGCTTGACTGTGGTGGTGGAGAGATCCTCTTTATATCATACTGTAAGCTAAGGTTGCTAGATCAGGAGCAGAAGCAGATGGATCGTGCATGACTGGAAAAACTAGATAAGGAGAACTGGAGATAATGATGATAGTGGCAAGATTAGAAACTGCCTATCTTCACAGTTGGAAAAAGAAACACTGGCCCTTATGGAAAAGCTGGCCTTTTGTATACATGAAGAAATAAAAACCAAGCACATAACTCAGTGTGCATAAGTCCCATTTATTAATTATTCTAACTATAAAAATGATTGATATTATCCACCTGTTAAAGATTTACTTATTATTGGCTATGTATTATATATAATTTGGGCAACTCTGGAAGATGTTAATGAGATTAACTTAATTAGATCAGATGGTATCCATTATGAAAATCTGAATAACAATAAAATATTCTTACATGGGGAAAAAAGAACTTTTGGAGGATATTGTGCTTTGTGTGTTTTTTGCTGTGTTGATTGTGCATCTTATGCTTCTTAGTCTTGTCATTTTTTTAAAAAAACTGTAATTGTATAAAACTTTTTTTTTTACAATACAGAGAAATTAGCACAAACTTGGAGTCGCAATGAAACAGAAATATCCACCCTGTATCCATGAATGTATTTTAATTTATTTTTAATCTTTGTTGACATCAGGTTGTGTTATTATGCAACTACTATCTGTCTAAACCAGAAGCCTAAAAGGAAAATGAATTTGTAATCTTTCTTTATAAGTTTATTGTTCTATTTCTCTGCATAGCTGGTTATACATACCAAGGCAGATGAAGTTGACACACATCCATCCCATTTATCATCCGTTGCCTCCTCCTTCTTCTTCTTTGGTGCACTTCCACATTCCACTTGCAGGTGTTGTTCACAAACCAGGCTTTGTGATATCAGGCCAGTTTCCTTGGTGTTCAGTAGCGATGCTCCAAACAATGCAAAAAGCCAAAGCACTTTCAGTTCCAGACTTCTTTTCAAGAATTTTAACACAGTTGACACTTGAGAGTCAATGGACCTGCATTTCCTATTATTCAACTCATCTCTAGTTTCCTTGGCAATGGAGATGGAACAGATTAATCTTTGATAAGTGATAGAAAATAGTTAACGACAAGTGGGAGCAGCCAGAGAGGCTAAAGTGTTGGGGACTTCATTATGTACCCTCATGCAGACGTAACAATTTCCCCAAACCTCTCTGCAGTGACCTAGTACTTCTGTTCCTGTTGGTACTGAAAGCACCAATCCAATTTCCTGTTGTGCCAAAGATAGGATTTTCAGCATCTCTGATGGGAGTTAAAAGTGTCCTAAAATTACCAGTGACTTTCAGTGAACCATGTTGCAAACTAGCTACTTGCTTTCTTGCTTCCATCAGTCAAAATAATATTAAAATAATATTAAATATTTGCTTCCCAAATAAAAGGTAGGAACTTATTGAACACAGTGACATAAATCTTGTGCAAGGATTGATAAAAATGATGACTGGAATATCCCAGCAAGAAATTTCTTATGCTTATTATTGTCAGTTTTTGCCTATACATCTTACAGTTGAGCCTCCCGGTGTCATTAGAATATGAGTGTATGAGCTGATTGTTTCTAGGTTAGTGCTGTTAATGCTGTTACTGATGAAACCTTTTCAGATTTCTCTCAGCCAGTGATCTTCTCTAGATTACTACCTGGTGTTTTCAGACAAAATTGCCAGCAACTGAATCTGGGACCTAAAATGTAACTAAGAACGCACCCGTAGAAGAATTTGCCCCTTCCTGGGCTTGAATTAAGATTTGTACTCTTTGCAAATTATGTTTCAGAGACAAGAAGAGGCAAAAGTCTTGATTTTTGGTAGTAAAGAGATTGACATCTCATATTAATTGGCATTTGATAACAGATCTTGTTCCACAGCATGTGTGATGGCATTATAATGTTGCAATATTACCATACACGGAAGGTAATTCTTTTTCTCTTCATTCTATTTTTCTTCCCAGGATTTTCTCCAGTGGGTCAGAAATCTCTGGCGACAGCATTGTGCCCATCTCACATCACCTATATAGCCTTCTATTGCTAGTAGCAGCAGATTAAAGGGTCAAATCCTTAACAGGTTTTGTATACAGAAGTGCTTGGAAGGCTATGTGGGAAAATATTAATCTCCACGTTCATTTTCCAGGACAAAGACTTGTTATTGCAGTTTAGGCCTACCTGGCGATAGCACTAGATATCACTTTGATATCAATAATTTGGCTTTCTTCCACCATCCCTCTCCACGTGTTTGAGAGGACCCCGGACAAGCCCAGAACTAGGCTCGGCCATCAAACGCTGCAATATCCCAAGACAATACAGGCAGGCCAGAAATAGCCAGATCACCGCTTTAGGAGACCTCTCTGCAAACACTCTCATTATGTATGCACGCTGTTTACAAAGGACTCCCTGCCCCGAGCAGGTAACTTGGGAAGCTAGAAGCTCAAATGCCAAGCACTGAGCATTTGCATACAGTCTACCTCTTTGTCAATTCGGACTTAACTCAATCATGCTAAATTGTGATCTTTCGGAGACATTGTCTCACACCCAAAACTCATTGTTGTCCCCGAGTAAGGCATAGCCTGCAGTCACACTTCTCCTTATAAAAACCCCTGATTCTGAGACCTTCCTTGGATCGCTCCCGAGTTCCAACCGCCTTGCTGCTGCATTGCTTGGCGAGCTTCCCCTCAGCTCCATGTGCTGAGACACAACGAACCCCAGCATCGCTCTCTATCTTCTTCCAGGCTTCAGGAACAGGTGTCGTATCACCCGAACCAACTATCCCTCTGAAAATCCTGCTATCTTACTCACACCTTTATTTTCCTTAGTTATCTGTGTGCGTGTGTTGCTTACATTGTGTGCCTGTATTTAATAAAAGATCATTCATTATTTTCAAACCGGTCTGCTCCTTGACTTGGCTTGACCCTGTAAACACTGGGTTACAAGATCCTGCTAAGTTATCCTGCCTCTCGTAATGCTAAAGCAGTGCTCTGAGCTAATTTTCCCCAGCTATAGTTGAGCACATTTTGGTGTCCCTCCCGGGACCCCCAGTAAACAGGGTAACAGACTAGATGAAAATAGTGGTGTTAAGTTAGGCAAATTATCTCTATGGCTCAGTGGCAGCTAAGCCATATAATACCACAGATGATTCCTGTTGGAACTTTGCCATAAAGTCATAAAGTTAGGCAGAAGAGCAGTAGGAGTCTGTATGTAGAGTTGTTGTTGTTAACTGCCATCAGGTTGGCTTTGATTTATGATGACCCTATGAGTGAGAGATTTCTAAGTTACCCTGTTATCAACAGCCCTGCTCAGGTCTTACAAACTCAAAATGATGGCTTCCTTGATTGAGACCATGCACCATAAAGCAGCCTTCTTCTTTTCATACTGCCTTCTACCTTGCAAAGCATTATTGTCTTTCCTAGTGAGTCACATCTTCTCATGGTATGTCCAAAGCATGACATGGACATGCTTGTCCATGTCATGGACATGGCTTCCTTGATTGAGGCTTCTTGGCCTCCAGGGAAAGTTCAGGCTTGATTTGTTCTAGCACCCATTTATTTGTCTTTTTGCAAGTCATTGGTATCTGCAGGACTCTCTCTCTTCTCTCTCTCTCTCTCTCTGTATGTAATCTATATAGATGACATGTGACTGTGTTATCACTGTGAACTGGCCTGGCCTTTGGTAACTTTTAGATATCATTTTGATATCATAATTCGGCCGTGCTCTGCCACCAGCCAAGTGTTTGTGAGGCCACCAAAAAAGCGCGAAGCTAGGCACGGCTATTATTCTGCTGAGTCACATTTGTTTACCAAGGCAAGCCAGATACTGCCAGATCTGCTTTAGGGGACCTCCCGAAACAAACACCTTCATTACAGATGCGTACTAAAACGAAGAGACCTCTGCCCCGAGAGGGCATCCTGGTGAGCTAAGTGCTTAACTGCCGAACTAGCCGCATCTGCATACTGGCCATACTATTGTCAATTTGGTCTATAACGCAATCATGTAAATTCTGACCTTTCGGAGACATTGTCTCCAGTCCAAAACTCATTGTTTTCACCCAAGACCAGACTAGCCCAGGGTCATTCCTTCCCCTATAAAAATCCCCCGTTCTGAGAGCTCTTCGGATCTCTTGCTCGGAACGCTCGGACTTCATTGAACTTCCATCCTGCCTTGCTGCTGCTGCGAGCTCCCCTCGGCCGCCACGCCGAGTTTCCTTCTCTTAAATTGGCTTCCTTCAGGACTGCGAGATTGGTGACGTATCACCCATTTCCCCAAAGCTCTATTTCCTATTTCCAGTTAGCAAGTGTGTTTGTGTTTTTCTTAATAATTGCTTAATAAATATTATTGCTACTTTGAACTATTTTTGTCTGCTCACTGACCCAACGCAGTATACACAGGGTAAAAGATTCCCGCTAAGTTACCCTGCCTCTCATTAGCTAAGAGAGTGCTCCAGCTAATTTCCCCATCTTGTTGTATTTGTTTTGGTTATTTGGGTGTCCCTCACAGGACCCCCAAGTCACAAGGTAACAACTGATGGTAGAACTTTTCACAGAACTGTTCACAGATCACAACTATTCTCTATCAGCATTTACAGACAGCTAGTTCCAATGTCAAAAGGCTCCCATACTTTGTGTGAACAGTTAGAGGTCTCTTATTCCTCCTGTTCATACTGGAGTTCTGAGCAAATTCTCTTTGCCGGCTGTGCATAACAAACAGAAACAACCTTGGGCAGTCAGCCTAATACATTTTCCAGTTTTTTATCAGGTTTTGAAATCAGCATGAAAGGCAGATGCCTTTCTCTCAACAAGAATTACTAGTAAATAATATTTCAGGATAGGAGGTAGTTTAACACCTTAGGCACCAATATCTCTTCTGATCCCTCTTTCTACCTCATTTGAAACACTGGAAAAATTAAGTAACTAGATCAAAAAGTTTACAGTTTGCCATCTTCTTTTTATCTGAAATTTGCATGTAACTTCTCCATTACCTAGCTCGCTGCCATTACTGTGATGTGCCAGTCTGTCCACTGTAGTGACTTCTTATTCCTCTGCTGTAGCTTGCCCAATTGTACATATGCCAAGAAGGCAAAAGGCCCTACCCAAATGGACATCTCAGTTCCCAAGGTGATATGGAAACAGAACTACTGGTACTAGTAGATCAGCCAAGCAGAAACCAATGGAAGGAAGTGTTTATCTGCATTTTGAAATGAGACTTAGCCCTTATAATTAAATTTAAAAGCTTGTCTCCAAGTAAACATGTTAGGATTGAAAAGATGGCAAAGCTCCATCTGAGTAAAGCAAATTATTTTAATTTCAGTTCAGTTTTGACAAATTGGAAACTCTCTCTGTTCTGACCCTGTAGCTTATGTCTTTAAGGGAAAAAAAGTAACTTGCTGGCCTCAGTAATAGGGGTGAAGCTGTAAAAATTCTCTTTTAAATATTTTATTTCCTTCTTTACTTTGATATTTGCTAGGTTTGGTTAATTCACTGAGCCCCAGATGAAGATTTGCAGAAGAAAATGTTATGCCCTTTTCATCACACATTAAAAAGTAAAGTGCATTCATGGCTGTGACCTTGCTCTCAGAGTCAGGCATCAGGTATCGAGGTAACAAAGGCAGCAACTCTAATACTGAGCAACTTGCATGCTGAGAAGTTGTCTTTTGCTCTTGTACCAGCTGTATTTTATAGCCTAAATTTTTTTAGGGCAATGTGGTTTCACTATATTAGATATGTTGTCATTTGCAACACGGCAACATTATCAGTGTATCATTTACACCTAGCCGGCTGGCTGGTAATTTGAACTGCCATATGCCCCCTCTTCTTTTTATTTGTTTTCACATTCTAATTACTCAACTTTAGTCAGTGAAATTTGTCCTTTACTTTGAGGGAGCTGAAACGGCAGCTTCTTCTAAATCTTTAAAAAAAATGAGTTGCTGCCACCTTGGAGTGGGAGCCTGTGGAAGATTAGGGGGCTGCATTAGCCCTCCAGGAAAGCTTGGAGGGCTGCCCCTACTCCTGCAAAAACATATTTTTGCCCCCAACACCCTCTGTGGAACATGAGGGTATGTTTAAAGGCCTTTTATAAATAAAGATGATGATGGAGGTGGTGGTGATGATGATGACTATTGTTATCGTTATCATCATCATCACCACCACCACCACCACCACCACCACCACTATTATTCCTGGGCTCCTAGAGAGCATTTTGAGACAAAAGAAATTGAGAAATTGATTTCCAAAATATTTGTTTTGACTCTTGGTGGGTCTCCAAACATTTGGAAATGCCCTCTACTTTATGGGTGTTTTGGAGGAAAAAAATGCAATTCCCCCCAAAATGCATTTTTTTATACTTACAGTGTCCTGAGGGCTGCATGCTAAAGCCATTTCTCCCCAGTGTTCAAAATTACAGAGGGGTGAGAGAGTGCCTTCCCCTTTTTACCTAATGCGATTTGTCTTTAGCTATTGGTTTTAGAACACCGTTTGCGGGTGGAGGGAAACATCCTTTGGGTAAAATTGGACCAATCAGCGATAGTGCTTAGAGATTTTATTAGGGCTCTCCTGCCTTTTCCTTCCATAATTGGACCACTGCCTCCCACACATTAAGAAGCCTGGAACATGAATACATTCTCAGCCACAACAATTTCTTGGAGAAGATATTGATATACTCCCTCTACCTCCACAAAAGTTCCTTTTTTTTTTTTTTTGAATTAGGACTCAAAAAATCCTCCAGCCAGCACAACTACTGGGGGATTCCCAGAGCTGTGGTGCAAAAAGGCAACTTTTCCAAATTCCCTCCAAGGATAGAATTAGAAACAGGGGAGGAAATCAGTCCAGGAATTGAACAGGAGTTTCATTCTTCCATTTAAATTAAGGCTTATCTAATGGGTTTTGGTTCTGAATTACTGAACTGTCAATAATCCCGTTTATATAAGGTTCTGATGTATTGCCCCAAACTTTGAAATCAGTTCTGAATCAAATACTTATTTACACTGTTATTGGCTTTATGTTATTCTTTTTCTTCTAAGAGCTCAGGGTGATACACATGTGGCCCCTAGAGGTCTTTTCTCTAAGCAGAGCATATTCTGCCACAGAAAATTTCAACGTATCTTAAGATGGGGCTAGGAGGGGGTATATGCCCTTTCACAAAACAGATTAATGTGGCATCTAGGACTCTTGATCTCTGGTAGAAGGTTATGGAGTAAAGTGGGAACAGGTGAGGGGAGATACTGACTTCACCCCATGGAAGCCCCAGTACATTTGCACTGATCACAGCATGTAATAGGGCTGCCAAGTCAGGGCTATTGCAGGCACTATGATTTCAGGACCAAAACACCAGATCAAGTGACAATCCCATGGATGCCTCGAGGGCAGTTTCCCATGATGTCATGAAGCATACATTGTAGAGCATCAACCACAGATGCACAGTGTGCCACTCAATAAAACACACTGTCTAAATGAGGAAAATGTGCGTATACTTTTTTCAAGGTAATGCTCTCATCTTAAGATTCCTCTCCCTTGCCCTGAGGACAAGAGAACGGGACTCAGGTCCTGGCCTGGAAATCTGGGAATCCTACAGCGTGATGACCTGTTATTATTTCCAACAAGATGAATGGAAAAAAGAGAGTGCAGGGTATGAGCAACACTGCTACCTGCCCTTGTTGCAGAGAGAGGGCAATTTGTATATCGCCCACCAACCCACATTTTGCTTGGTATTACAGTTACTGTGGGTCAGAGCTGCCTTCTCTGAATGGCCAGGACAGATAGTGATGGTGATTGTGATAGAATCTGTGCCCTCTGTTTCCCTCCTTCTCATACAATACTAGCTTCTCTCTGCAGCTTGAACACTGCTGCAGCAACATATTTTACTGAAGTACTGCTGCAGTAGAGTACCGTAAACCATTGTTCTGTCCCCTGACAGAAAGTCTGAGCATATTCTGGTGAGTTTATCACGTGTTAGATGCTGCATTTGTGATTAATCTTAGAGCCTCCCACCCAACAGACAAACACAGCCTGTCTTACTCTTGTATCAGATTTCATCTCTGTTGGTATTCTTTCACAGCATTTTAAAGGTGGTAATCAGTGGAATACAACTATTCCTGACAAATATCCATTGAAACATACAAGGTTTTTGTGCAATCAATATTTGGTTGGCTGTGCCTGAAATTCTAAACAATTTGACATTTCAGAGTGGTATTTTGTATGATTGACAATTAAAAATAAGGGATCTGTAATATCAAAATATCTCAGCAGATGCTTTCTAAGCTGTACAGAAATCTGAATTTTGACGGTGGCACTTCAAAAATTCTTTGTAGGAATGAACAGTCTGACATTTTGGAAGGGCAAGGAACTAGGCTATGCATTTCTTTTCCTCCCTTGTGTACTATGAACAACTTGCTTGCCTAATGCGAAACAAATGTACCAATATTCATCTGTCAAAGGCTTGAAAGTATGTGCCATTACAAGGATGAATAAAAATGCTGCCTGTGTGAAGCTGGTCCCATAATAGCCAATCTTCTTGCATTGCCTGGACTGTTAGACTGGATGGATAAGTGAGCGAATCTTATATAAATGAGTAGTGTGAAAAAGATTGCCTTGCTGTTTTCCATTCATTCTCTTTTTTTTGGGGACAGTAATGTTTTCTGCCTAATTTTCTGACTGATGTTTTAACTTATTCTTTGTTTTTATTCGGGTTTTGATGGCAAATCACTACACCATTGGTCCTTGGGCCTGAAAGGCTGATCTGTTGCTGTGGTAACAAACTGATGGCCTTTCGAACAGTCATTGTAGGGTTACCATCTCTTCTTTTAAAGGGAGTGTCTTTTAATTTGCATATGTCAATTAATCACAGCCCATGCATGTTAACATTTACTAGCTCTGGAAAATGCAGTTGTTATGTCACAATGAACTTACAGTGCAGCTGATTTCTTGCAAAGGCTCTATCAGTTCACCTCTGGTGTAGTAAACTCTTTCCTTGAGGCACTGCCCAAAATTATCATTAAGCATTGTTTTAATAGCTTGTACTGTAATTGTATTTTATTGTTGTATTGCTAATTCATCCACAAGTTTGCTTGGGTGATGGAAAGCCCTAAACAGCAGGATAAAAATCTATCAAATACATAATTAAAAAACACTGTGCAATGTCAGGCAATTTGTATTGTAAGCTTATGAGCTGGGCTTGTTTACATTTTTTTTATATGATGCCCAGGCCATGGATGAGAGGTTAATAATGTAATGAAGAACAAGCTATCTTGCTGTGTTGTGGCTTGATTGTATTCATTATTCCAGAATTTCCTGCCTCGTAGAACACAAGTGATATGTTCCTCTTGTCAGAGAGCAGAATTTTAAAATGCCAGTTATGCTTGAAATCTTAATTTGGCTGTTTCACCAGGACCAACTGAAGTAAAGGCCATAATATGCTTATACTTCTGTACATGTGCATGGGGACACATGTACACACCTTTCTCAGATCTCCTTAAAGTAGAGTTGCTAGCTGAATTAAGGGATAGGGCTCCTGTCCCTTTAATGGTAGTGTACAAGAGCAAATTTCAGCAAGTGTTGCTTGTGTGATGATAAGCAAGATCTGTCAAAATTCATTCTTCTACACAACTATTAAAACGACAAGAATCCTACCCCTTATTTCACCTGACAGCCCTAAATGACAATAGACTATTCAATCTAAATGTTTGAAAACAAGACAAGACAACATACAGCCATTGCAAAATTACTTTTTCATTAGGAAAAGAATAGTTGATATGCAATCACATAAACTCTCCAACTGACAGATTATTTTACCTGTGCCCTAGTGGATGGTTAGGGGGTACAAGAGACGTGGATCATCTGGTGTGGCATACCTTTTCATTCCTTCAGTTCTCTCCATCTCTTTCAGGATTGCAGCTGAACATTGTTTCCTCTAAGCTTTATGAACACCTTGGACCAGAACAGCTTGGAGACAGAAACATATGTTGATGAAAATGTCTGTTCCTGAGGGTGGGGGGTGAGCTGGGAGCTGGGAAGGTGTGTAACTCAAGGCAAGACTGCAAATGAAGATTAAGTTACACTGGTAAAATCGTATACCTCTCATCTGGAACTGTCTTGGAATATTCCAGGACTGTGGAATATTGCCAAACTGCATGACGAGCACATATCTCAACTAGAAAGGAGTGCCATAGGTCACATTTGAGATGCATTAGCTGAGATGTGTGAAAGAAGGTTGTTGACAGTCTGTCTGGCACTTACCTATGCTCTTAAGCCCTCACTGGCTTGATTTTGAAGGCCAGCTTATTGGTTTTCTTTCTTTTTTTTTTTAAAGCACTGCACCCTACTTTATCACTGAATTCTCTGTCTTTTCTTCTTAATTTATCTGTAGCTTTCTTACTGCCGTTCTGGGTTTGCTGAAGGAAACTATGCAAGCACATTCCAACCTGTAGACAGAATGAGCTTATCAAACTTTAGTTCTACTTTGCTTTTGTTTTTACAGAACTCATATATGGACAGGTAATTAATCCTGAGAATGGACTCTTAAGTAAGATTTATGTTTCCACAGATGTACTATATAAACAAAAGGACAAGCATTATTTTTTTTGCAGAGGAAAAGATGTAACCAACACCATATGCTGTATGTGGATTTAGGAAGCTGTACAGTGTTGTGAAAATGAGATATTATAGAAGTTTACTGCAGCCTTTTGGAGCATGTGAAGAAGCAACAGCTCTGTTATTGCATAGCATAGAGCTGATTTACATGGCTTAGCAACTCAAGAGGAAAATTTGTTATGGGAACACTAGGCACCAATTTAGCAAGTCAACACCACTCATGCCAATATCGAGGGCTGACTTGAATTGACTTCCCTCATTGCAGATTAGCAAAATGTGTAGTCTAGAGGCCTAGAATTCTCTCAAAAATAAGATGGGAGAATCTACCATATGCTTATGTCTACATTCAGTTTTAGTTTATTTTATTACATTGTATGACACTTCTTTTGTATCAATGGCCATTGATCAATTTCTGAGCTCAGCTCAAAATGCTAACTATTACTTTTAAAGTCCTCTCCTAGTCAGGATAGCGATACTGAAAGGAACAGCTTTTCCTGCATCATCCTGCCCTTCCACCCTAGTGGGGTAGTCCCAAAATGCCTACCAATGTCTGAAGCACAGCTGGCAAAGATAAGAGAAAGAGCCTTCTCTGATGCAACACCCAGAATGTGGAACTCTGTTGTCTAGGAGAGTCAACTTGTGGCTGCCATAGGTTGTCTTCTATTGGCATCCTAAGGTGTTTTTGTTGTGGCAGGCTGATCCCACTTGCTCCTTACTTTCTGTCTGTATCTATAGCCTATTTTCAACTGTCAAGTGTTGTGCTTTTAAATGGCTATTTTTAAAGCAAACGTGGTAGAGCAGTTTGACCATTGGACTACAGGGTTTGATTCTTTGTTTAGCTGTGGAAACCCACTGGGTGACGTTGGGCACATCTCACACTCTCAGTCCCAGAAAACCCCATGACAGATTTGCCTTAGGGTTGCCATAAGTCAGAAGTTGCCGTAAGTCAGAAATCACTTGAAGGCACACAACAACAATATATATATTTTTTAAACTTGCGGTGTCAGCTGCCCTGGTAACTTTTTTTAAGAGGAAAGATATGGTAAGTGGAAAATAAAAAAAAGAAAGAAAGAAAGAATAAACTATGTGAGTTAGTAAATATCTTTGTCTTTTACTGTATAACTAATGAAGGGATAAATGGCCTTTTAGGTTCCATTTAATTCCATGTAGGAGAAAGGTATTAATTGGCACAAATATTCTACCAGTGAAAGCCATTAGGGCAAGCATGGACACAATCCAGCAAAGGTTCAGCACTTCTAAATCCCACTAGCCTGGATCCAGACCCATTCAAATCAATAGGACATATGGTAACTTAGGCCGTTTCTACATAACACTGTTATAATGCTATTATTCTACTTTCAACATCCCGTGGAATTCTGAGGTTTGTAGTTTACCGAGAATTCTAAAGGCCCCTCCCTAAACTGCAAACCTCAGGATTCCATAGATATTGAAAGTGAAATAATAGCATTATAACAGTGTAGTGCAGAAATGGCCTTAATCATGATTAATGGTAGGCCCCATTGAGTTCAATGGGTAAGCAGGCTGAGGCCTGGATCAAGCCTACTGATTTGAAGGATGCTGTATGTACACACTTTACTTTTTTCAAAAGCAAGCAAATTGATTTAAGCACAGTGGCTGGACTGCACTGCACAAACTTTTCCTTGCTGCTCCCTCCCTCCTTCCCTCCTTTCTTTTTGAACTGCTTCAAAACACTGTAGAAATAATCCTAGTAATTTTTACCACAGTGGTAGACTCTTGATTCTATGATTTTGGTTTATGACTAAGGACAATAACTTCTTCTCCCATGACAGGTTTTAGGCTGTAATCTTGGACCTACTTCCTTGGGAGTAAGCTCAATTTATCTTACTTGGGCTTAGTCCTGAGCATGCATGTGTACAATTGCACTGTTAACCAACTTAGCAAATACTCTTCTGGTTGTGCTGTCGCCAATTATTGGTGCTACTGTCAATAAGTTATTTAATCAAGCCTGACATTAGTTTTTGAATTTCATTATCACTCCACTTGACTCCATTGTCTTCCCTGAGAGTGGGGAGAGTCTGTACACACATAACTGCTGACTTAATAATAGTCCTGGTGAATTGTACCCAAACCCAGTGATTCTCAATCTGTGGCCTTTCAGATGTCACCATGGATTTCAACTCCCCAGAACCTTGACATGTGGGCAAGCTGGGGGTACTTCTGGGAACTGAAGTCTTAAAAAACGTGGAGGAATGAAGATTGAACACTCCTGCTCTTGTGCATAAAACCCTGTCTTATGATAGAACTGTTAATCTTGAAGATGCTATTAGATTCTTACTTATTTTCCTTGCAATATATTGACAATATATAGGTAAGATTGCACTATTAATCAAAGCAGCAACACTCATCTGATTGTGCTATCATCAATTATATATATTCTGGTAGTGGTTTGTTTAAAAAATAGGTCTTGCAGGGGAAAAGTAGAAAAGCATTCTAGTTCAGATTTACCGTTATCAGATAACAGTAGTTAAGTGGGAAATGTGAAAGGTTTATTGTTGTTACTCTGAAACAGCCTAACAGTGTATCTGCAGGGCAACTTGTCAAGCTCTTTCAGTGCAGATTTAAGAGCATTACATACCAAGAGCTTTCTGTGTGAAAAGATAATCATTCTAGAGGCTGGAAAATTACATCTAATGAGTAACTAACAACTTACAGTTCCAAGGGCCCCAGTAGTCAGCTGCAGTAATAGTTATGAGATTTTTAAAGCTACTGTTGACCTTCTTATTTTCCAGAATAAACTAAAATAGTTACTTTTTGGTTGCTAAAGAGTTCATCAGAAAGCTACAAACTTGGTACAAAACACACTTAAGTGGTAAGAAGGTACCCGCCCTGTAACAAAAATAACTGGAAACAGTTACACAGCAGAGAAGAGGTTAGGTTATCCTTCATTACTATTGTGATGGCTAATGTAATTTATGATGCCTTAGTAACTCATTGGCTGGAATCCTTTTGGTATACTACAGTGGCACAACCATGCTGGTTCAGGAGGTTGCATTGGAGGTTTAAAAAACAAACAAACCTACAAACACAATAGTCACGAAGGAAGGAAGTCATTGGAGAAACAGGCTAATCTGATTCAGAGGCTGGAAGAAGTGCAGCTATGAGCATAGTACATCAACAATATTCCAACTATAATCTGCAATGGCTTACTTACTAGGTTTGAATTCTTCAAATGGTGACCAACCATAGGCTTCTAGGAAGCTTAGAAAGAGAGCACAGGTTACACGCAGTCTCCTGGAGGTTTTATTTTTTACCTCCTGGCACATAATTGTCAAACCTTTAAGTGTTTCTGGTCATAAATGTCTCATCCTGTTATCTTAACCAATATGTACCTATAAGTAGAGTTCAGAAAAGTTACTCTGTCAGACTACAGCTCCTTGAATTCCTTAGCCAGCATGGACAGCTTTAGTGTGAAAAAGCAGCCTTTCCAAGTTCTGAGGACAGATCAGTCATCCAATGATTGTAACCCTTTTAATGCTTCTAAACTCTTAAACTCTCCAAAGGGTGGGAACAACCCTTGGGAAAAGAAAAGGTAAAAACATATTCATCCAGAACATTCCTTCAATGGTACTGCAAAGTCGATAGCACGACTCTATCAGATCAGACATAACTCCTACTGAGTTCTGTGATGCTTACTGTAAGGTAAATGCATCTAGGACTGACATCTGAATCATTTGGATGTTTGTGCAAGAAATTACCATAGCGGAAATTCACAAAGTACTTCTCAGCGGGACAGATTGGTAGACTGAGGCAAGAGGAAGTGGATGAGTCATGAAATAAATTAATACCATTAGCAAGCTTCAATTTTTAAAAATCTCTCTTCATTTGTCAGACACAATAAGCTGTCACAATTAAACAAAATCTCAGTACATTATTCAAATAGTTACAAATAATTTGCAGTCAATTTACCATATTCTGTGCATATTAAAATCTCCTTTACATATTACTTGAGTCTTCCAAATAGCTTGTTTGTCCCTTATCATACCACTATAATAGGCATATTAAATGGCATCTATCTTGGAAACAGCTACCCTTGCCCCAAATTATATTCTTTCTCAGGAATAATCTTAATTAAATTTAAAATGAACTCAAGCCAGGCTAAGCTTGGTCATTCTCATGCTAGAACATAATTTTTTTCCCAAGTATTACAGTGGAAAGTTACATCTAAGCATAACTGTGCTTAGGTGCCTGGAGCTTGTACATATTAATAAAATCACAAACAAAAGATCTTTCCATTACAGTATAGCCAGTGTATGAATCAAGGGCAGAGAGAAATAAAACCAGTAGTCAGAGCTATTTAACTTATGTTATATAACACAGGAGCAGGGGAGTGAAAGCAACACTTGAGAGGTATACACTTGAAAAACTTAAGTGCATATGCAACTCAAAGTAGGTTATGCTAGTATGATTTTCTTTAGTAATTTTGCAGCTCTTCACTGCTAAATTTATTTACATTACATAGGGGGAAAACAGAGACTGAAGCCAAGAAAAAGAAGGGTGAGGGGAAATACAAGAGCCTTTCACTAATAAGGAGCTCTTTCCATACAGTCCTTGTCATCTCAATATAAATGATAATGTGAATAACAACGCAGTCAGCCTAATTGATGAGTGATGAGGTAGCATGGTTTCCTATTCTATCAAAAGGTTTTGGATGTACATCATCTTGCTCGGCAACTCTTTGTGTTGCATCCCTGCCATTGCTACTGAAGATCTGAAATAATAACCTTGATATAATGTAGGCAAACATAAGGAGTATGGGATAACAATACCTTACTTACCTCTTCTGTAAGAACTTCAAACCGCTTTCTATGGAAGAACTTCTATATAATGAATCATCAATTCATCACTATCTCATATGTTGATCTTTACTGTACTAAGCAGACTGGGGCCAGCACTCTACATGAATTTACCTACTTGTAAGGCTATTCTGTTGAAGCTCTAATAAACAAAGTGTGAGACCTGAGGAGAGAGACAACACCTGCTGGAAAGGTTTCTTCATTCAGGATATCCCTACCCCAAGGAACAGGTGATCAACAATTATGTCAGCCTCTAACAATTTTCAGATAGTGTTCTGGGATTCTTTTTTTTTCTTTTTTGGTGGGGGGGAGGTGCAGGGTTTCCTCAATAAGATCAGTAATGGCAAACAAATTTCCCTGAGAAATAACTTTCTTACTTCTGCCTAATCTTCTCTGCAGTGAACAATCGCAGGAGACTATGCTATCCATCCATTCATCCATGACTTTATTTATATAGAATAATGTATTTATATATAACTAGCATATTTACCCGGCATTGCCCAGGATTCTATTTTCTCATAGGTAATACTTGTTAGAAAGATTTGAGATCCTGTGTCTCTAATTCCCCAAACTCTCTTGTCCAGTACCTGTAACTTTTCCCTATATTCCCCAATCTAATCAGTATTCAGAGTTATTAACATACAGAGGTTGGGTTTTCTACAGGAATACATTGCCCTCGTCCTTGCTGCTAGGCCTCACCTCCATAGCAACTGGCCTATTCAAGACAGGCACAGTTGACTAAGGCCCAATTCTGGCTGAGAATTCTAAAGGCCCCTCCCTGAACTGCAAACCCCAGGATTTCCTAGAATCTTCTTAGGCCAATCATATCAGTCTTCACCTGACACAGGCCCCTTCTGCACCTTATCTTTTTTCGGTACTGGGGTGTGGAGATCGCACAAGCAGCCTCCAGCGAGAGGCTCTTGCATCCCCGCTGCTTCAGCTCCGCACGAGCTGCCTGCTCGCGAGTGGTTAGCGCAAGAGCCCCGCCTCTTCCTTCCGCAGTGCAGCCTGGGAGTTTCCCAGGCTGCGCGGGGGCAGGAAGCGCGACCACCGCAGCTCCAGAGGCTCTGCACGCCAGGAAAGTGTGTGCAGAGTCCTGGAGCAATGCGCAATCATGCGCGAGTGGTACCTGCCCTACCCTGGAGCATCATGCGATTGTGAGTGCATCATGCAGATCGCTCCACACAATCACACGACACTCGCAAATGCCATGCGAAAAGGGCCACAGACAAACTAGTTTTGACTTTTATATATTAGATAATTTATATTTATTTATATTTATTTCTCCCAAACTGCGACTCAAGGTCACTTAAAAAGTGGCAGAAAATTACAATAAAACACATATACATAAACATACAAAATTAAGGTTAAAACAGTAGTAAACAACAACAGAATAAAAACCAATTAAAATCTTCTTTTAAAATCAATTATAATCTTACTTCGATACCCACTGAAAACAGTACAGCACCATAAGAGCTCTTTTTTTGTTAAGAGATTAAAAACAATTGTTGTGTGGCTCCAAGGACCATTTCTGAATTATGGTGAACCTATCACAGGGTTTTCTTAGCAAGCTTTGTTCAGAGTGGGGTTGTCCTTGCCTGCCTCTGAGGCTGAGAGAGTGTGACTTGCCCAGGGTCACCCAGTGGTTTCCATAGCAGAGTGGGGACTCAGACCTTGGTCTCCAGAGTCGTAGTCCGATGCTTAAACCACCGCACTATGCTGGCTCTCTTAAAAACAGCACACCATAAAAGCCTTTTTTTCTTGTTAAAATCTAGGCTTGCTGGAAAAAGTAAAGCCTTAAACTCCTCCTGAAATGAAAACAAGGAAGAAGCTATCCTAGATGCCCTAAGGGGTGAGATTCAAAGTGTGGGAGCAGCCACAGAGGAAGTCTGCTCCTGTGGTTTCACTGACTGTGCCTGTGAAGGTGATGGGACAGAGAGTAGTACCTCCCTTGCAGATCTTAAAGCTTGGGCAGGCTCATAGGGGAAGATACTGTACCTCAAATAGCCAGGGCCTGAGCTGTATAGAGTTTTCTAAGTCATAACAGGCACTTTACATTGTGTCTGGAAACAGACCAATGGCCAAGGAGCTGGACAGGAGTTCTCCAGTACCACTTTCTAGGTTTGCCCTCTAGAAAGGAGTAGAACCACTGCAAAACAGTACCTCCAAGTCCCATCCCAGAGAGGTGGCTCAGATGTCATTGGTATCAGATGCCACTGAAAGGCCCAGCAGAACCAAGGGGGACACAAAGCTGTCTCTATTCTGTAACCAGACCTGAAGCCAGATTAAAAAGAATCCAGACAATCAGTCTGATTCAGAAATCCCTGGAGCTTGGAAGCTATCACACAATTCAGTCCTTTGCCAAAGATGGAGTATAGGAGACTATGGGTATGCTCTGTGGTGCATTTATTTCATGTAGTGGCAACAAGAAGACGTTACTGGCAGATCTTCTTGTTTCCAATACAGAGATCTCCTTAGACCTAGGACTGTGAAGTGATGACAAAAAATGACCGAGACATTTGTTTTATACCGTCCAACTGTCCTGATTTGGGAGGGACAGTCCTGATTAATCCACTTTCCCCACTATTTCAGCTGCTTTTAAAATATCCCCGTTTTTCTCTCTCTTCCCATGTTTCCTCTTTGCCCTCAGCTTACTTCAGATGTTGCAAACTGAGTTCAAAGCACAAAAGTAATGCTGATTGGATACAATGGGACTTGTAGTCTGGAGGGTGCCCGTTTAGGAAAGTCTGTTTTAGTTGAACTACCCTTTGTGCTAGATTCTGCATTTAGATACACTGTAAGATTTTGGGCTCTTTTTCCTGATTTCACTTCTTGACCCTGGTTGATAACAGCTCTGCTCGCTGACTGGGTTAGGACTACTGTATGCTCAAATTACTTTTTGGGCTAGTCTCTGCTTCCAGATGTACTGTGGATTTGTGGGAGTTATTTCCTGGTTCCACCACTTGACCCACCCTGAGTTCTGTTCACTGGCCCAGAAGACTTTGCCCTAACTTCATCCATACACCAGAAGTCTTTATTTCAGCAACCGGCAACTCTGTGAAGGACATGTTCTTGAATATTCTACAAATCACAGGGGGTTCTAAACTGCTAAGTCAATGTAAAAGTTATCTGAAGCCAGAGACTTTTGAAAAGTGCTAATCTATATGGCTGTTCATGCAGGCTGCACAAACACCAAGAGCTCCTACGGCATGCGATCTAGAATAGTGAAAATCTGCATACAAGAATCACCTTGTCTAGATTGAGGTGACAGGCTTTTCAGCAACACTGCAACAGACTCAACAAACAACAAACAACAGCCACACCGAATAGGACAATAACAGACTTCCCTTACTGGAAATTTCATTATTTTCCTCTTCCTGAGATTTTAGACAACTCTCAGTCAAGAACCTACATTTACACAAAGATGATACTGGAAAATGAAGTACTGGGTTATATAAATAAATAATAAAAAATAAGCAAATTTAAACAGCAGCTATTTAAGTGTCAGCTCTAGCCAAGTACGTAAGGTACAGGACTTGGACTTTATCAAGCAGAAAAGAAAATACTTCGGAAAGGTGATGCTTTGATGAGAGATAGGACAAACACAGAGGAGTAAAACCAATTAAAATCTGTTTGAAGATTGCTTAACCAGTTGTGTCTGTTCTTCTGAATTTTCACCTTTTCTCACCCTTCTTTCCCTTCTGCGTACAGACACACACACACACACACACACTATGAAGCACTGGGCTATATAAATGAATAATAAATAAATAAGTAGATTTAAACAGCAGCTATTTGAGTGTCAGTTCTTCTTTGTCTAAACAAAAAAAGTAATGAAGGAAGAATCCTACATTCATATATATATATACACACACACACATACATACATACATACACCCATGGGGGGAGAGCGAAAGAGACAGACAGACAGAGAGACACCTGGCCTATGGAACAATAATCTGAATTTGTACTAATAGATGTACTATTTATTTACTTATTCTGAGGAAACCTCAGTTCACTTGATCAAATGTGTAGTTCTGATTTAATATGTTTTAATCATGCATTTTTGTGAATTAATGCAGTTCTTTAAAAGCAACTGTGTATCCTTTATTGTTCCACACAAAAATGTATATTCACAGTACTGAAGCACAGAGAAATAGGTGAGTTATCAACACATTGAAAAATAATAATATAGATGTATGTTTTAAAAACAGGCTGCTCAGTGCCAACAGTTATAAAATTAGCATCATAAGCTATAGCTCTAGGAATGGTTAATTGGACCAATGACATCAAGGTAATTTACCTTCAAGTAAATGTGCTTCACACTGTCTTGTGAGCTACAGGCCCAAGTGACAGGGCTTCAGTAAATTTGATTTACGTCAGCATGCTGCACAAGAGACATTTTAAAGTTTATGTACAAGATGTGTGTTCATTTATTGAAAAGAGTTTTTATTCAACCAGCATGCGTATCTATGCATCTTGAAGTCACCTGTTCACTTATGGAGACTCCCTGAATTTCATAGGGTTTTCTTCGGCAAGGAATCCTCAGAGATGCTTTTGCCAGTTTCTTACTCTGAAACATAGCCTACAGCACCTGGTATTTACTGGAGGTGTCCCATCCAACCAGGGCTGCTCCTGCTTAGCTTCCAAGAGCAGATAAGGCCTGGTGCCTTTAGGGTATTTAGGCCCTAGATCAATTAATAAATTAACCTTGCTATTGTTGTTGTTGTTGCTGTCGCTGTTGTTGTTATGTGCCCTTCAAGTCATTTTTCAGTTATGGTGACCCTAACATAGGACTCTACTATGACAAGAACTGTTCAGAGAGGATTTGCCATTCCCTTCCTCTGAGCCTGACTTGCCCAAAGTCACCCAGGAGGTTTCCATGGGCACAAGGGAATTTGAATTCTGGTCTCCCAAAGCCCCAATCCAACACTCAACCCATTATACCACATTGGTTCTCTTCTACTTTCTCTAAATACACTCAGTTTAGTATCATTCTGAACAACCTTTCTGGATTTTGTACAGTTTTTGTTGGAACAGTTAGAGTGGATATCCTATGGAAAGGCAGAATACAAACATTGTAACAAAATAGGCAAAAGAAAACATAAACAGTATATTCTTCCTGTCTTGTCATTCATTGCAAATTTCTGGTATTCTAATATTGTCATGTTAAGTAACTTTTGACCTTTCCCGATACTCATTGAGTGACACCATCTATTGGCAGGCCATAGACCATTCCACCCCCAAGGAAGATCACTGCTGAGGATTCAAATGAATTCTTGGCAAAGCTCCTAGCAGTTTGAATACTGTATCATAAACACAAGCTCTTCTTCAGTACCCTACAGTTTAAGCTACTTCAAGGTTGTTTGTGGTGATATGCTGATTCAGGACAGAATATTCATGATTGCTTCACAGAAGGGGACAGGGAAGGGGATTTGGCAGTGGGTGGTTTAGCGCCTCTCTCACACAAGCTAGAGTGATCCAATAAAGTTATTGAGATCTAGTTCAGGAGAGACAAAGGGAACTATTTCACACATGTCAAGTTAATTACTGTGAATTGTGGTAATGGCTGCTAAATTAGATGGCTTTTTAAAAGACTAGACAGATTCCTGGAGGCTGCATCTATCAACACTTATAAGTCATGAGAATTAACCTTCCATGACCAGCAGTTGTAAACATCTGGGTATCAGACGCTCTTGACAAACAACAGATTGGGACCTTTGCCTTCATGCACTTGTTACGACCTTTCAGCACACCTGGTTGGCTGTTGTTTGAATGCTGGAGTAGATGGAATTTGGTCTGATTCATCAAAACAGTTCTTGGGTACAGGGAAGCCTTATGAGAACTAAGCTGCAGACAGCCACCTAAGGTGACATATAAGTCTGAAAAACACCCTTGGGAGTCAGAACAAACAACTGAAAACATGTCAAAAGAATCACGGAATAAGCAGAATCTGAGCCAGAGGTCAGGACTGAAGTATCAGGGCCAAGAAAAACATTGCTATAAGCATGCCAGAAGTGGGGGAACCTTTGGTCTCTCGTGCATTTTGGCCTAAAGTTACCACAGTTCCATACGATTGGTCATGCTGGATGGGGCTGATGGGAGTTGCAGGCTAAAACAAATGAAGTGACAAAGCTTCCCCACATCAGGTTTAGGTCTTTACTTACTCAAGAAGAGAAAAGGAGTAAAAGAAATAAAGAATCAAACATAAAGAAATCTTACATGTTTTGTCTGCAATTAAAACATTTGTTTTATTCAAGTGGATAAGGACAAGAAATCATACTGTCTATCCAATTAATTTGAATACCTCCTTCTCTGTGATACATATGGCAAAAGTTTTGATTGCCAGCTGCTGCCAGCCAGATTTAGAAGATCTAAGATATTCAAAAGGGTTTGCCGTACATCCTTCTGTGCAGTATTAACAAGTGTTAATACTATGATGTCACTGCTGTTGAGAGATCCTTCGCCACTGTCATCACCCCGCTCCACTACTGTAGCTGTCCAGTAGTTGTTTGGGACATTTAGTCTGGGTCTGCAGCAAAAAGCTCTCTGACATGGAAGACCCTACTAGCAACACTGCTACAATCAGCATGGCCTCTTGCCTCACAGGAGCATACATTCCACCATAGAAAGATAGTGCCAGGTGAAGAGGGCGATTACCTACTTTGGTACCCTCAAGAGGCTGCGTGGGCTACCAAAAGTGCCCCCAGCCAGGTGCCTACTTCTGATTTTGGAAAACAGTATTTTTAAATGTTAAGTAGTGCATAGTAACCCTGCAATCTGGTTAAAAGATGAACTGTCAAATCTGCAGTCTTCCAGTAGAGGCAAGTGACATATATAGGGAGTAGATAAAGGATGATCTAGAAATTTGGACAGTTGAAGTCCACAGAACTACCTTAGGGAGTTTCAGGCAACCTAGGTTTGTTTTGGAACAGAAAAGAGGAGATCAGATTTTGAATGTCCACTTGGTTATGATAACCTCCAGCTGTCCCATTTGGCAGAGACAGTCCCAAGTCAAACTCTGTTGTCTCACTTTTTCTCTCTCCTTCTCCCACCTTCTTCCTTCGCCCTCATCTTATTTCAGTTGTTGCAAAATGAATTCAAAGAGCAGAAGTTGCTTACACTCAGTTAACTCAGTATAAGGGGGCGGAGGAGAGGAAGGGCAGACTCTTGCCCTTCCCAGCAGGCTCAAACAAAAGCAAACCACTGCAGCCTCTTCTACCTTGTGTGTTCTTCCTCATTGGTAGTTTTTGCCAAAATCGGTATTTTTGCTAGGCCATGGGTGTCCTGGTTTTTATCTGTGAAATGTTGCAGGATATGAGCTTTACCAAAATGCTTGAGGTAGGGGGAGCTTGACAGGGGAACCATCACTCAGTCTCTCTCTACATCATTATGAAAGGCATGTGTTCTGCTCTCTGCCTTGTCTAAAACAGGGTACACAAAGGAAGGAGAATGGAGGGACAAGGGATGAGATTGGTTAGCAATGCCAGAATAAAGACAATACAAAACACCAACAGATGGGAACAGAGGTAAAACATCCCAATGGTAAAGAGCTGGGGTGGGCATTGGATTTTCCCAGGAACAATGCATTCTCATGAGCTACCCCTTTGTTGTTTTTGTGTGCCTTCAAATTATTTCTGATTTATGGTGACCCTAAGATAAATCTATTTTTGGATTTTCTTGGCAATTTTTGTTCAGGAGGGTTTGCCTTTGTCTTTCTCTGAGGCTGAGAGACTGTGGTTTGCACATGGTCTCCCAGTGGATTTCCATGGCTGAGCGGAGATTCAAACTCTAGTCTCCTAGAGTCCTGCTTCAACACTCAAACCATGACACCACACTGGCTCTCCCTGTGCCATCCCTATCAAAATACAAACTACAGTCCTCCCTCCCATTTGTGGGTTTGACCTTCAAAAATCTGATTATTTGTCAGGTGCATCTGTACCTTTCTCCCCTATTTTCGTCCTCCCATTCCCTGGGCAAGTGTGCCCAGGCAAAAGGCTAGGGAACAGTGGGGAGGCAGACAGGGACATGCCTCCCTTCTCCCTTCTGGAGCTCCCCCTCCCGCTTTCTTCCCTCTGGCCCCAGTGCTGAGAATGCACACTAAGGAAAAGGGCAAGTGAAAGGAGGGGGGATGGGAAGGCATGCACAAACCTTCTCCCCTCTGAAGCTCCCCTCGCCCATTACCTTGCCCCATCCCTGGTGCGGAGAAGGAGGCATGTGTGCCAAGGCAAAAGGCAAGGAAATGGGAGGGGGAGCTCCAGAATAGAATGGGAGGGGGATTTGGGAGGGGGAGTTATCTGTAGTTTTTCCACTTTTGAGGGTTCTGCACCTTCAACCCTCATGAAAATGGAGCGGCCATTGTATTTGCGTGGTCCCTTGGCTTTGAGGGGGCGACTCAGACCCACTAGCTTTAGAAAGAGACCTGCTGCAAGTAGAGAAAACTGTTAGAACTGGTTTGTTGCTTTGAATCAACACAGCTATCTTATTTTGAACTCTGCTTGGAGGGAGTTACAGGGCATAGTTGGAAAACTATCCAGTGTATTTGGAAAAGACTGACATGTGGAAGCAAAATTACATTTACAATTAATATATTTGAAAGTCAATAGTATTTGACAGCAGAATACAAAAAAATTGAAAGCGAGAAAAGTTTAAAAATGAACATGACAATAAGTAGAATAATTTAGGTGAGCTCATCAATTTACTGTAGAAGAATACTACCTTTAAAATTATTCTTAACTACCTTTAGTCTCCTTCACTGTAAAGCTGCCAGCTTTCCAGGGCCTTAATCAAGGATGTACTTTTCTTTTTTTTACACTAATGCAGGTTAATACAATTTATCTGTTTCTATATAGGTTTCAATAGCCAGTAGTAAAACTAGGAGCTCCTCAGAAGATCTATCTTTTAGAGCAGAGCTTTCTAAACAATGTGTTGTGACATGTTAGTGTGTTGGCTGCAGCGTGTAGGTTTGTCACCACTGCCATTCCAGGCTGAGAAAGACCCCAATGAGAGCAGTGGTGGTGGGCCAGGCTTGGTTGAAGGAGCTGCCTCTCCTGCAGCTGCTGCCCCAGCCTAAGAAAGGCCCTGGCAAGGACTACCATTAATTAGTTTAACCTCCAGTTTGCTAGTAATTAACCTCTTATAAGAGATATAAGAGATATGGACACATACATAAATTGTAATAATGAAATGTACAGGGACACAACATATCTCATGAAAATGTTTCATTTATATTTTTAAAAATATATAATTTACGCTTTACGCTTCATTTATTTATTTATTTATTTATTTATTTATTTATTTATTTATAATTCATAAAACTGAATTACCGTGTCATGAAATGATGCATGTCGTGTGTCACCAACATGAAAAGTTTGGAAAGCTCTGTTTTAGAGGAATACATATTATGAAAGATATTGTATCTTCAACTTATTTTTGATAAAAAAGCAGAGCACACCTCTTTGACAAGCAACTGAAGCATCAGATTTGCTAACAGGAGAACAGTTTTTGATATTCTGTGCATAACTTGATACAGGTCAGACTTCCTCTGGTAAAACTAATAGTTCAGGGCAGAGAAAGGAAGCTAGGTTCTGACCTATTGAACAATGACATCTTAAGGCAGATCATTTCAAATATATGGCATGAGGTCTAAAAGCTTTTAAATCAAATTTCTGTTCATGTGGGAAAAACCTCAAAGAACTAGTCCAAAAGAAGCCTAAAAGGATAATATTGCTTGGAAAATGTAAACTACTTAATTGAACATAAAAACATTGCTGGCACTTCAATGTATCTCCAAAATTTTGCTGTTTTGGAAAATAAAAAAAAATGAATTGCCATTTTTCTCACTAGAAAGCAAACATGGCAGGTTATTTTTTGTTAATTCATTTAACTTAAATGTTAAAGTTGTTAACTACCACTGAAAGTGAACTAAAATACAGTTCTCTCTCTTTCTCTGTATGTGTGTATGTACAGTCAGCCCTCCACATTTGTGGGTTTCACTTTTGCAGCTTTGATTATTTACGGATTATTTGCTGTCTCCTCCGCTGCCTCCCTATGCCATTTTTAATAGGGACTGCAAGCCTTGTGAGACTGAGAAACTGTGAACAAGACTTGTAAGTCCTTATTAAAAATGGTGTGGGGCAGCAGTGGAGGTGGCAGTAAGCCCCACCAGCCAGCCACTTCTGCCTTGTGGAGGAGCCCTGATGCCTCAAAGGAATCCATGGTGGCTTGAATATGGTGATCATGTGGTGCCCAAGTGTGGAAACTGAAATCAATTCCTAGGATAAAGGACTGGCTTTTAAAATTGAATGATATAGAGGAAGCTGATATAATTATGAATTCACTAAAAGATAAGACAAAGATGAGCTTTATTGAAGATTAGATATAGTATTCCCATTATGGGAATCCTGTTGAGGCAAGAAAGCTACTTTAAGTTGGATAGGAAAGGAGAATGAAAGTTAGCTATAAATAAAAATCTTATCATCCTTTTCTTTATTCTTTCATTGTCTGTCTTTTTTTTTCTCTTCTTGTATGCCATTAAAATAGAATTGATAAAAGTTAGGTGGCACGTGAACTAACACTGATATTGAAATATTTGATATTAGTATAGGAGATTTTTAAGGGAATATCAATTATAATAAGGTTAAATCCAACTCTGAGGCTAGAAGAAGACGGTTGAAACATAAAATAAGTGACACAAATGTGATAATAATCAATTTATTTTTATTAGAAGGTAAGGTTTAGATAAATAGGCACTTTTTTCTTGAGTTTCGGAAAATGGGGTGTGGGGATGGTCAGTGAAAGGAAATGGTAAAGGGAACTGTGATAAAGTATGAAATATTATTGTAATGAAGACGATAAACATTACAGGGTATGGAACGATTTTTGACTAAAAGTCCAATTATTTTTATATCTATTGTTAAGATTTTTACATATTTTGCTATTGTCATGATTTGATTTGATAAACCTGTAATACTCCATTCCTTTCATCTGAATATTAATATTTTTTCTGTTGTGTTTTGTAAAATCTTGTTTTGTTTTAAAATTAATAAAATAAAAAAATTTAAAAAAAGAATATAGCGATCATACTTTTTCTCTGTTAAATATGGTTTGGGAGGGCCTACAGGGGCCATGGTTTTTCCACTTTCATGGGGGTCCTGTGCCCCTAAGCCTAGTGAATGTGGAGAGATGACTGTAAATCACACAAATATGGTGAGAAGACCATATGATCAGGCTTTTCTCAATATCCCTCCCAGCTTCTGGAACTCTTTCTGCTTTCTTTTCCAGGCTTACAAGATATGTAGCGTATTGTTTATAATCCTTCTACTGAAGACTTTTCAGCCCCTGTGTGGGGTATGTGTGGTTACAGTGTTGAAGAAAGGGCCAAGTAAAAGTTAAACTTTCCCTGCTCCTGTGCAATGGTCCTGACATAAATTAAAACAGTGTACACTTGCTTAAAAGTAAACCTTTTTTAAAAAAAAGGGCATATGGTCATAAGCTTAACATCTAACTCTCAGCAAACATCCAGTAATATCTCTAACCAAAAAAACTAGTCATATTCTTATTATAAACAATATACTTTGGTGTACTATTCAACAATTGACTGGGTTGTTTTGAATTTCATACAACCATCAAGTAACAGAATTTTCCTTGTTCACCAGAACAAGGTGTACAATTTTATTTGTTTCTTTTGTTAACTGCTGTCAAACTGACCATAATTTATGGTGGCAATGTTATACGTAGGAAATGAAAATCTCAGAACCAATGGGGTGGCATTACTAGTGAGGAGAGATGTGGCAAAAGCAGTCAAAGGATATAATGCAAAATGTGACTGAACAATGTCAATAAGATTTCAGAGAAAACTCATCAATATAACCAAAACCCATGCTTATGTTCAAATAGTTTCAGAAGACAATCAGCCTGTACTTTATAGATGATGGCAAAGCCTTTGGTTGTGTAGATCACGAAAAACTATGGGCTGGTTTCACAAAATGGGTATGTCACAACATTTGATTGTCATTGTGCATAACCTGTACTTGGGACAAGCGGCTACCATCAGGACAGAATACAGAAAAATGGAATGATTTCCAATTGGCAAGGGAGTCAGGCAAGACTGCATTTTATCACCTCATCTATTTACCTTGTAAACTGTACACATCATATGTATGTACAGGCAAGAACCAGGCAAGATCCAGAAGTATAAAGAAATATCATTGAATACTACAGTTAGGACTGTCCATTCCATCATATTTCCAATTTCTATGTATGTTTGTGAAAGCTCGACAGTGAAGAAAGTGGAAAGACATAACTCAGTGGAAAGGACAATAATACTTAGTAAGATAGGATGCAGCAGAAAAAGAGGAAGACTGCATTACAGATGGATAGACTCAATCAAGGAAGCCACAGCCCTGTATTTGCAAGGCCATTTCCACACTAGACTGTTATAGCACTATTATTTCACTTTCAACATCCTATGGAATCCTGCGGTTTGCAGTTTAGGGAGGGCCCAAGACTTGAGTAGGGCTGTTGATGACAGGGCTGCCATAAATTGAAGTCAATTTGATAGGAGCTAACAACAATAAAATCCTGCCATTGTTGCCAACCACTGCCCTATATGATGATGATGATGATGATGTAGCCAATATGTAGCCATCAGAAACCTTGAACATGGCAAAGCCCCTGAATTTTTCTTCTGCAAGCCTGCTAGTCTTTGGTAGGCGAGGGGGAATGTGAAAGTGATTGCAAGGAAGTGTATTGGAATTATATTTCCTGTGCACTCTTCCCCACCATGTACACTGCCATTGTGACAGGAAGAAGACTTGCAGAAGGAATTTTTCCAATGCACCATAGTCTCCAGCTGATCAGTAGAGAGAGGGATGAGCAATGGGGCCTCAATATGCTGGGAGGGAAAGTATAAACTCTGCCCATTCTTGCATGGTGATATGGAAGAAAGACCCCCAACTGTCCTGATTTGGGAGGGACTATGCCAGGTAGTCTTCTGCCACTGAACTCTTTCAGCTACTTTTAAAATATCCCAGTTTCTTTTTCTTCCTCTCGCTTCCTGCCTTTGTCTTTGTCTTACTTCAATCATTCTCAACTGAGCTCAAAGTGCAAAAGTAGTTTGCACTCAATTAAATCAACAGTGGGGAGAGGAAAGGATTGAACTTTGCCCTTTCCAGTAGGCTCAGGCGAAACAAACTGCTGTAGGCTCCCCTAGCTTTTGCCTTCTTCCTTACCAATAACAGAACCAGACTCTGATGTTGCATGGCCATCCATGCTTGGGTTATCAGGGAAATGTTGTATGGTACGGTACCTCTGTGTGCCTCCACATGTGAGTGGGAAACAGTGTGGGGGGGTGATGTGTGTGTGTGTGTGTGTGTGTGTGTGTGTAAATAATGAGGGAGACAAAGGCAGGGTAAGCTGACCCTGCCACCAACATGCAGCCTCATCCCCGCCCTAGTGTATTTCCTAGGCAAGAAGGGTGGGGGTGTGAGGTGGAGACCAAGGCTGGCTATAGCTGGTTCCAGAGCTGGGGAAAAAGCTTTCTGGACAACTGAAGGGGACTCTAGAAGGAGGGTCAGTCTGGATAGCCTCAGAACCCTGGACATGCTTATAGAAGTGTTAAAAGAAATCCTCCAAAAATGTGTGTCAGGCAAGGCAGAGTATGTTTCTCTTGCAAGATGCTGTGCTCTGCTAGTAAGATAGCAGTGAAGGCTCAGCAGAGCTCCTGTCTCCATGACAAGGTTAGCAGAATTTCCTGCCTCGAATGCAAGAATGGGGTCATGGTGCGCTCAACTGCTGATACTCTGTAGCCCATTTTTTGGGATCTAAACAAACTAGGAAGATAAGGGAAAGTAAAGGCTACAGCAAAACCTCTGCGAAAGAGGGGCAAGAGGAAATGTTTGTGTGTGTCAGAAATGCTGTAAAATCATTCTGTTAATTGTGCTCATGGCCCTTGGCGTATTGGCCACCTAGGGAGCCCGGCCGTAACTTGCAAATTAACTTTTAAATAAATTCTCATTTTCCTACTTTGTGGTCTCCTTGTCTCTGTGCTCCTGCAACACAACTATGGCTGTTTTGTTGGGGGATTTGGGGAGCTGTCCTCCAAAAAGTCATTTTTCCCAAACTCTAATTTTGTTTATGGTTCTATATGCATCTGTCACGCTGGTTTTTGTTTACTCCATCTGTGGAAATAGTTCGTATTTGGGAGAGTGAGATGAGGGCCAGCAGAGGGCCATTTCCGCACTAGATTGTTAGAGTACTATTACTCTACTTTCAACATCCTATGGCCCCTCCCTAAACTGCAAATCCCAGGATTCCATCGGATGTTGAAAGTGGAATAACAGCACTCTAACAGTGTAGTGCAGACATGGCCAGAGAATCTGTGAGAAACGGGGTGAAACTGCGCCTAGGAGTGACAAGTAGGTGTACCTTAGAAACATTAATAATTTTCAACCTACACTAAAACCATACATCTACGTTAGCCCTGAACTGTATCTACTTTCCCGAGGCCTTCACCCCAACCGGGCCACGGCCATTTCCTGACGCCACACAGTTCTGGCGGGGGGAGAGAGCAGGCAGCCTCTCGCGGCGCCGAATACCCTCAGGCGGCTGCTTAGGGAGTTGCCACGGCAACCCACTCGCTCCTGCTCCTTTCCTCCCTCCTTCTCCGAACCAAACGCGTCTCGCTCCGCATGGGCCGGTCGGCGGCCCGTCGCCGTGATGCATTGTGGGCCTCCGCAATATGGCTGCCTCCTTGTTGAGCTGCTGAGGGGAGTTTGGCTCTCCGGGACGTTTTCCTTCAGTTTTCCAACCCCCGCTGCCTGGGGTATTTGCAGGCGAAGAAGAGCCACCACCTGCCCGTGGCGGGGATCGCGATGGAGCGGACTGGGCTCCCGCCGCAGCGGCCGGGCAGCGAGCGAGCACCGCCTCGAGGGTAGGACATTGCTCCCTTTACCGGCCCCGACAGGCTGTCGGAAACCGGCCAGGACGGAGAACTTATCCCACCGCCTAAACCAGGCTGACCACCCCTCCCAAGGGGTAGACTTGTGAGGGGTGAGCCGCTTTCTCCTAAATCCTCACCGGGGATAGGCACAGCCACACGTGCAACAGACGGGCGCCTGCCGCCAAGTAACTCCCTGTCCTGCAAGCTCTTTCTTTACTAATTATTATATTGGCAGAAACAGGCTCCCGACCCACATATTTACAATGCTGTGTTGAGCGGGAGACCGTACTGCAAAGCTGTCCCTCGTTGTAGCTCCTGTTGTGGCAAGAATCCTGTACTATGGACCTTCCCATTTGAATCCAGAAGAGAAGGCGACCCTTTGAAACTCGATATTCTTCTAGCATTCTCTTAAAAAGAAGAAAGAATCCCTTAACAGGGATTCGCTCTGAACAACAGCCCTTTTACGTGAAAGGAGGGTATTGGTATGACTCTCCAATTCCATATTATTTCATCTCTTCTCAGCTCCTCAGTTGTCCACAGTTTCTCAGTGTAGTTCAGAGCATCAGCTTGATCCTGAACAACTGTCAAGCCTGATCTGCTATTAGTTTACTTTTATACTTTATTCCTTAGCTGGGCATGGTAGGAGTCTGCTGCTAGACTGCCAGTTATAAATCACACTCTTCTACCAAACCTTTTGTAGGGCCATCTTTTCAAACTCGATTTTGAACTCTTTAGCAGATACTCTTCTGCTAAACTGAGTCTTCTCTGTTGTGGGACACTTTTAATGAAGACAGCTATCTGCAACAACTGTTACATTTCCTTAATATTGAGAGACAGTTTACAATTGTGTATCCAGTTTTAGAAGGCGGGAAAAACAGATCTACATGCATATCTGTGACTTAATACTCCAGCTAGATGGTGATAACCCATTTCCTGCCAGATAGCTGCCCCCTGTGTGGTGATTGCATTAACCACCAACTTGCCCCTCCCAAACTAGAACCTCCCCCAGCTGCTGAGAAGGGAACATTGCCGCGCACTTTTTAAAACAATAGCATCTAATCTACTTTGAACAAGGCACCTTTCCAAAAACTTCATCTGGAACTGCAGTTGATAGATTCCTTGCTCTCCTGGAAGCTTTTCTCCTCATAGTTTGTTGGATTGGGGACTTTTGATCATTGGTTACTTTAGTTCCTTCTCTCGTCATGGAGTCTGATATGCTGCAGTCACCCCTTCTGGGGCTTGGAGAGGAAGATGAGTCAGACATGACTGACTGGAATCTGCCTTTGGCCTTCATGAAGAAGCGGCACTGTGAGAAAATTGAAGGCTCCAAGTCACTGGCTCAGAGTTGGAGGATGAAAGACCGGGTAATGATCTCTAGTAGCAGATTTTGTTTGAGATAAAAAAAGATTCTCATATTTCTCTTTATTCAGCTGGGTTCTGCACACTGTCTTTTACTGCAGGCCTTATGCCTCTCAGGTTATACTGTCTTATTTTTGGGGGGGTTGAACATTTATTAAATGTGATTAACACTGCATGCTAAGAAACAAATTATGAATATATTTAAAGAACATTTAAATCATTTGCCTCTTTAAAAATGAATTAACTTTTAAGTTACTTTAAAAATGAGATCTTATAATCTTTTTGGCAAAGTATCTGGATGGGGAACAATTAAAGCATGAGTGTCTTGTGCAGATTTGCTCTGTTGAGAAACTTAGAGCTTTGTTTCTTACTTATTTGTCTCATGGGACAGTTCATGCTATGTTGCTTCTGAGGAAATTTAAAAAATTAGCTGCTGAAGCCATCCAACTAAATTTTAAGAGAAAGCCACTGGGAAAATTTAGTATAGTTTATCAATGATGTTACTTTCTACAATATTCTCTCACATTCATTTACAAAAGCAGAGTTTATGTTCAATAGCAGTGTAGAATTTTTTTTATAGCAAATGTTAAAAATTAAGCAGAATAGCCAGGAATGTAGTCTCATTCTGAGTATGTGTCTGAACTTACAGTTGTCAAAGAACTTGATTCCATGGTTTGTTATACAGCATCAGCACATGCATAAATGAGTGCTAGTCTCTCAGTGTTAACAAGGAGACATTTTGCCCCTTGCTGTGGAAATTATGTAAGTGCTTGGGGAAAGCTCTTCTGCGGCACATCTTTTGTGTTCAAATGAGGCTGTGCTGTGGAAATGAAAACTGATTTAGAACTGCCAAGGCTTCTTGAATCACATCTTGCAGGCTGTCAGAACTTGCCTGTTTCCATGACATGAAAAGTGTAATTTAAGGGTTTTTGGAGTATCTGGGACAAGTCTGTGTTGTAAGCAAGATATATGGAGGGGAGGAAGCAACACGTGGCTGCTGTTCCTTCCCACTTAGTTGCCTATCGCCTGTGAACCTTGGAAGTTAGCATGATTGGGCAAAACACAAGTGAATGGGGGGTGGAAGGGAATGGAAGTGGGAGCACTCATTGAGCAGGGGAGTTATTTGAACTTTTTGAGTTTTGTGAGGGTTCTGCATCCGGAATCCTTGCAAAAGTAAAGGGGTCACTGTATAAATTGTCTTGCTTCAAACAAACCCCATACTGAAGCTGATTTTTATTTAAGGCAGCAGGAAGTAAAGACACTTAACTGGAGTTTATTTCATACCTTTAGCATTTACTAGGCACAAGGAGGAGATAACCTGAAGAAAAGAAATGGGGTTTGCAACAAAATGTTGCACTGTGTGGTGCCCCTTCAATACTTCAGTCAGTTGTGCAATTTTCCATTTCCAATTTCCCATTCTTCCCCACCAAACAATCAGAATTTTGTGTACGAGGTATGTTCCCTACGTGCCATTCCCATTTATATGTTTGCAAACGTAGAGTATCACAGGGTATCACCTCTACCCTGTGTGGCCAGTGGTACAGTCCAGTGAGTCCTAGGCCAAAATATCCAGAGAGCCAGAATTTCCCCACTCCTTTGTTAAGGTTTTCTTCAGCCTGTTGATACTTTACTCCTGGAAAAATGAATTTGTTGCTGGTGTATATTGTATGCTGTACTGTACAGCTCCTCCCAGAGGGGAAAACATATTTACAGAGAAGGCACATTCATGAGACCCAGTGATTGGTTTACTTGATCAAGGCAAAAAGAGAAACAAAAGTCAAAGCTTCTATAAAACAAAGAAAGCCTTTATCACAAAGTACTGGCTGAATAGCTGACAAAAGAGATTTGAGGACGAGCAAAATAAGTTCCATGACTCTTTACGTTTTTTTTTTTAAAGAGGTAGACATATTATGAAATTAGTTATAAATCAGATCTTCTGTGACACCACCTATTTCTTAGGGGCTAAATCTTATCAACAGTGGTAGTCATGTGACTTGTTAATAATAAATCTGAGTCCCGTTTGTCTATGTGAGATTATGTTTAGTCTGGGGGGTGCGGGGTGCACCAGGGCTAGAAGTACTTATTTTCATTCTATGTGCTCGTCATCATCATCATCATCACCCTTTATTTATAATGCACCATTGATGTATATGGTGCCGTACATGTAAAACAACCAAAAACAGTGGGCCTTGCCAAAGGCATACAGTCTAAAATATATATGTGTGTATACACACGCGCACACACACACACACACACACACACAGAGGGAGAGAAGCAAAATAAAAAATATAAAACTGCAATACAATTGTAGAAATTATCCATATAAAATACAAAAAATATTAAGCAAACTGACAAATACGTGTAATCAAAACATACAAGTTTATAAAACAGTATTACATTAAAATTCCAAAAGCTTTAGGAAACAAGGATGTTTTTAATTGAGATTTAAAAATAACGAGGGAAGGAGCAGTCCACAAATGTTCAGGGAGGCAATTCCAAGGGTATGGAACTGTGAATGAAGGAATAAAGCTGAACCAGGAAGAGTAAATTCTTGGTTGTGTGAGAAGCCTAGAGTTCCTGGACTATAAATCTCAAGCAGGCTGATAAAAAGAAATAAGGGCTGGAAGACAGGTATTTCTGCGTTGTGTAGAGTTTTGAATGTTAAAATAAGAAGCTTGTGTTGAATCCTAGAAGGAATGGGTAACCAGTGAGGTAGATAAAAGGTGGAGCAATGTGATCAAAACACAGGCCAAAAAAAATAAAAATAAAATCTTAGCAGAATGTTGAATGGAAACCAGAAACTTAAGGTGAAATAATGGAAGACCAGTCAAAAGAAGATTACAGTAACCAAGGCAGAAAATGACCAGGCATGAACTAAGATCTTAGCAGAGGAAGCAGAAAGAAAAAGGTCTGATTGTGGCAATATTATAAAGAAAAAATCGACATGACTTTTCTGCAGGCTCAGTGTGAGGAACAAAAGGCAAAGAGTCAAAAAAAAGGGGAAGATTATATGCTTCCTTCACATAATAAATGGGAACATTATTTAATAGTGATAGAGGATGTATTTTGTAAAGAAGGTTTTAGAAGAAAAATAAGTCATTATGGCTTTGTTAAGTTTTAGGCGGCATTGAAGCACCATGCTGAGATTCCTGAAAGACGATATAATATTTTATATCAGAAGAAGCTTCTAGAGTGGAGAAATACAGCTGTGTATTATCAGCATAAAGATGATTTGGAAAGCATGATTACCTGAAGATAGTGTATAAACAAAAAAAAAATAAAGGGCCCAGAAAAGAACTCTGTGGAACTCCAATTGAAGAGTGAAAAGAAGAAACATGATATCCAGTAACCATATTAATTGGTTTTTCTGAAAGATAAAATGTGAACTAGCTGGGAACCGAATCAGTAAATTCTAGGATCATGAAGTGAATCTGGCCAAAAAGCCTGATCAGCTGTCTCAAAGGCTGCAGAGAGATCAGGAGAAGTAAGGACTGAATAGAGGCCTTTTGACTTGACCTGTAAGGGATCATCTCTGATTTTCATAAGAGCTGTCTCTGTAGAGTGCAAAGAACAAAATCCAAATTGAAGAGGATCCTTTGCAGAAAGTGAAGAGAGAAAAGCCAAGGCAGTGTATATATACAACACATTCCAGAATTTTCAAGAGGAAAGGCAACAGTGAAACAGGGTGACAATTAGAAAGAAAAAGTGAATAAGGGGATGCTTCTTGAGAATTGGAGAAACTTTAGCATGTTTAAACTCATAGAATCATAGACCACAAGGGCCATTGAGTCCAACCTGCTCCCATGCAGGAATATAGCATCAAAGCATTCCTGACAGATGGCCATCTGACCTTTGTTAAAAAAAACTTCCAAAGAAGGATATTCCACCACATTCCAAGGCAGCATATTTCACTGTCAACTGCTTTTACCATCAAGAAGTTCTAATGTTTAGATGGAATCTCTTTTTCTGAAGTTTGAAGCCATTGCTCTGTGTTCTAGTCTCTGGAGCAATAGAAAACATGCTTACTCCATCTTCCATATGATATCCCTTCAAATATTGAAATGTAGGTATCGTGTCACCCCTTAGCCTTCTCTTCTCCCGGCTAAACATAACCAGCTCCCTATGCTGTTCCTCATAGGGCGTGGTTTCCAGGCCTTCTACTATTTTGATCACCTTCCTCTGGACATGTTCCAATTTGTCACTATCCTTTCTGAACTGTGGTGCCCACAACTGGGCACAGTATTCTAGGTGACATCTGGCTGAAGCAGAATAGAGTGGTACTGTCATTTCCCTTGACCTAGATGTTATACTCCTATTGATTTAGCCCAGAATTGTATTGGCTTTTTTAGTTGCTGCATCGCACTGCAGACTCATGTTCAGCCTGTGGTCTACTGAGACTCCTAGATCTTTTCACATGTAGTCAGAAGGAAATGAACTAGTAGAAAGGGACAGATTAATAATAAGGAAAAGAGAAGGTAGAATGTTAAAGACAGCTGTAATTAAGAAAACGAACAGGATCAAGAGGAAAAATAGAAGTATTCAAAGACATCAACATTTTGGATAATTCATCTTACAAAATGAGAGAAGGTAGAAAACGTAGAAGAAACAGACATTTGGTATGATGAATGAAGAAGGTATTCAGGATCAGCAGGATCAGAATGTATAGTTTCAATTTTAGTATTAAAGAAAACTGCAAAATCATCAGCAGAGAATGATGGAGGAATGAATGGTGGAAGGGAGGTCTTTAAAAGAGAAGTACTGTAAAAGCAGAAAAGAGATGTTGTGAGTACCATACGTTAGCATGAATCATTGAAGTATAGTATTTCCGTTTGGCCAAAGAGATAGCACAACAAAAGGAAGAGAGAATAAATTTATAATGAAAGTAGTCTGACCATTCTCTAGTCTTCCCACACACACGTTCAGCTTCACGAGAGCAGGAATGAAGATACTGAATAAAAAGAGTAAGCCAAAGCTGAAGTTTGGTAAAAGGAAGTGTACATATTGACAAAAGGGCAAAACTATCAAAGGTTGAAGGTGAAGTTGAAATATCTGGATCCAAAAAACCAACAGAGTTAAGGGAAGACTGAAAAGAGACCAGTGCTTACAAAATGGCTGCAGAATTTTAGCATAGTTAGACGTTACAGAGTAATTTTTAGTAATTTGATTTTTTACTAAAGTCTTCTAGTTCCACTGGTGATTCAGAGAGATATGTCATGTGCACTGTGTCTATAGCATTGATAATGTTTTTGACATTCGAAAACAAAAGCAAACACTGGTCCTTTTGGTTGAACTGTTGTACCATAATGACTGCTGTCATTATAACTTTGCAGCTTGAATCATATTATGTTTAGTGTGGTATAACTGCTGTGATGTTCTTGTAGATCACATCAGTGTGAATTCATCCTATGTATTAAGAGCTAATTTTACCCCAACTGATATTTAGTTGTTTGGTTCATTTCTCTTGTATGTTTCATGTTAGTCTGATCTTTTGGGTGCCACACTCCTGCTGTTAGACACTAATGCAGTGTGGCATTTCCTCTGCTGGTATCCTGTCAATAGGAGAAATACACTATGGGAGGACATAGGAGAAGGTCTTGTCTGGAGTAGCATCCCAGTTGTGGAATTCCTTCCCCTTTGAGGTCCAACTGATGTCAATATTTGGCACAAAGTCAAAACTTGGCTTTCTATTAAAGCCTTTGGGCCTAACTGATTTTCTCCAGGAGCTACATGTTTTGTGATTATGTTATTTAAATTTGATTTAAATAGTTTTAAATAATTTCATTTTAGTTGATAAACAATTTAGTATGTTCTTAATCTTTTAAAACTATTGTTACTATTTATTGTTTTAAATTGATTTTATTGTAAGCCATCCTGAGATCTTCCAATATAGGCTGGGATATAAATATTTTCATAAAAAAATAAATATGGAATTTTGGATGGTACATATGAACATGCTGCAAATGCTTAGAATTTAGGGCAGGCTATTATCTTTCTTTTCTCTTTGCTAGTGGGCTGTTGGAAATATTTTTTTTTCCTCCTGAATTTGGCTGGAAATAATTTTATGTCTGCTGCTTAGGTTAAGCAATACAGGCAAGTATTTTCGGAAATTCTTACATTTGTTTACTTGTAATCTTGCAGTTTGTTAGTGAGTAGAAGTCACAACTTATGAGTCATGGTGATCTCTGTGGAGGTTCGACTTGGGAACTCCATGAGTCCATGTCTGAATGCACTGTTCACTTAATACTCTTATAATTACAGTTGGCAATTGTGCAGCCCTTCAGATATTGGACTGCAACTCCTAGTATTCCTTACCATTGGCTCACCTAGCTGTTGCTGCAGGGACTTGCAGTCCAGCAGTACCTGGCGGGGCACATGATTTCCAGTCCTAGTGTAAAGAATTATTGTGGGATCTTGGGATGAAGGATTGTTGTCTTAGAATGCTCTTTTTAAATATCAAACTATATGTGATTTAATTGGTTGCTACTTTTACCTTTTAGAATAAGTAGCCTTGTATTTTTAAAGAATCATAGAATTGTAGAGTTGGAAGAAATCACAATGGCCATTGAGTCTGACTCTCTGCCATGCAGGAACACACACTCAAAGTACCCCCAGCAAATGGCAATCCACCCTCTGTTTAAAAACCTCCAAAGAAAGTGACTCCACCACATTCTGAGGCAGCATATTCCACTGTTGAACATCTCTTACTGTTAGGAAGTTCTTCCTGAGGTGAAATCTCTTTTCCTGTAGTTTGAATCCATTGCTCCGTGTCCTAGTCTCTGGAGCAGCAGAAAACAAACCTGCTCCATCTTAAACATGACATCCCTTCAAATATCTAAACAATGGCTATCATATCACCTCTTAACCTTCTTTTCATCAGGCTAAACATACCTAGCTCTCTAAACCTCTCCTCATAGGGCATGGTTTCCAGACTCTTCACTGTTTTGGTTGGCCTCCTCTGGACACATTCCAGCTTATCAGTGTTTAAATTGAAATTAACCTAGCCATAGAATTCCTGTCCTCAAGATAACCTAATCTGAGTTTGGAAGCTTGTACTCTGGCTTGCTGCTTCTGTAGAAATATGGTTTAAACATTAATTTTACAAACTCTTTTTCTAATAAAGATCCCATTGTAACCAAAGATATTTGTGACGCGATAAGAATGGTATAGCATTGACATCATAATGATACATGCTTTCTTAACATATTGCTAGCAAAGTTAGCAACATCTCAGATATGAGAAACAACCTTTCTACAATATTTAAAAATTCCTCATTGATAAATCTAAATAACATAATTAAGCATTCACCATTCTCTTTACCCAGAATTCTGTAACTGAAGAAGATTTATTCCTCCTAGCCTAGATCCATGGTGTCTGTACACTATCAGAGCAGCACTCCTTTGATCTATTATTTATTTAAAGATTTTTTTTTATCTGACAGAGTAGAAATTACACTTTGAATGTGGAAATAAAGCTCATAGTTCTAGTAGCAACAACTTCATTAAAATAGAAGCATCTCAGATATGTTGGATCTTTACTGACAAGCTGTTTCCAAAGTCAGAACATTTAAATTAAAGCCACATTTACTTATATTGATTTTTCAAACAGATGGGAAGCAAAAATCTGGCTGTAGTGGTCTTCTTTTAACAACCTCCCCCACCATGTTGCCTTGTAACCTACCAAGTGAGAATTGAAATCTTTCCTTATGGGAATAGAGAGACAGTGCATTTCTGCTGGGAAGTAAGAGCTATAGGAAGGGCTCTTTTGTTTTAAACGACAAACAGAGCCTATTGGTGTCCAAACGACGCACCGTCTTCCTGAGAACCAGCACTAATAAAAAGCCTTTCTGCTAGTTTCACTAGCTAAAATATAGAAAGAAATCGCACTTCAGAAAATGGCTGCTGGAGGCTATCAATAGTAGCTCCTAATTTATAGCCTTTTTTGCAGGCCTTTTTTTATTTGGCAGGTATATGTCTCCCAGAGTTACCTTTGCATGGGGACTTAGGGGCATGGAGGTTACCAGTACATGACTTTGGAGAGATAGTGGCATGTGCTCCTTATGTATGCATTAGTGCTTCCCCCTCCACTTTATGTTACACTTTATACTTAATGGCTGGATTATTAATTTCAGTGTTAAATTCTCCTCCTCCCTGGTCCCTCCTCCCTTCTCTTTTATTTTATTAAGCTAGTGTAGTTCTGCAGAGCAGTGGTTCCTAACTGAGGAGTCTGCAGAGCCTTCACAAGGTCTTTGAAGCCCTGCTGCTGGATACCAACAGCAGCGGCAGCAACAACAGAGATGGTGCTGTGTGGGGGGTGTGTGTACCAAAACCTCTTATTTATTTGCAGACTCTAAGGAGCAGTTTGGATACCTGTGCATGCCTGCTGCCCTGTCCTTTTGATCAAGGATGCAGCAGCAGGGGTTATGGGCACCAAGGGACATGGCGGCAGCATGTGTATCCACCCAGACTGTTTCCTCATTTGGAAATGAGGGAGCAGTTTTGGTATCCGCACACACACCACTGCTGCTGCGTCCCTGACTGCTGTGTCCCCACAGTGGCAGACATGTGTGCACCTCCCATATCTATTTTTTTTTGCAAACCAGGGAGCATCTGCTGAGTCCCTGACAAAAGGGACATGGTGGCAAGTGTGTGCACACACTCCAACTATGACTCTGGAGACCAGGGTTTGAATCCCCACTTGGCTAGAGAAACCCACTGGGTGACCTCAGGTAAGTCACATTTAGGCTCACAGAAAAACGAAGGCAACAAATCTTGCCAAGAAAAACATTCTAATGGCCTCAGGGTTGTCATTAGTCAGTTTTCGAAAGGGAGAGACATGATGGCTGGAAAGATCTTCCCTCCGTCAGCACAGTTTTTTGTTGTACGCCTTCAGTTCAGTTCTGACTTATGACAACCCTAAGATGAACCTGTCATGAAGTGCTGGCAGGGGGCTTGTTTGGCAAGTTCTTCTTCGTGGTCTCTGTGCCTCATACATTAGGAGCTTTCGCGCCTGCGCGGTAGCGTTCGGAAGATTCTAGAGCTCGTTAGCTTTGGCGGGAACCCCTCCCCCACACCGGTGCTGCGCATGCTCCTCCTGCCGACTAACGGTCTCTCCTCAGTTCTTTCTTGTCCGCCTCAGCGTACAGAAGGTTCTGCTTGTTGGCCTGC
>CAOKZL010002807.1:0-155127 GCA_948472985.1 Iguana delicatissima | reverse complement strand
ATTTTAAAATATCTTTCATTATAGTCAATGGGCAGCACATTCATTAGCATTGTACTAATAGTATGATTTTGTGCATCAAGTTGTTTTGTGGGAATAATTTTTGTGTTAGGTCCCAGCATGATGTAATGATCTGAACTACACTGGAGATCAAGTTTCAAATCCACACTCAGCCATGGAAACCCACTTGGTGACCTTAGATAAGTCACAGTCTCTTGGCATCAGAGGGAGACAAAAGGAAACTCCCTTTGAACAAATCTTGCCAAGAAAACTCCATGATAGCTTTGCTTTAAAATCGTCATAAGTCAGAAATGAAGGCAAACAGAAAGAACCAGCTGTGCAATACGCAAAACATAAATAAAAAAGATCTACTAACCATGTGAAGTTCCTGTTAAATACAAACCACTAAAACATTTTCCATAGATGATTCTCAAAGCACAAGATATACTTTCCTTCCAAGGCTCTGACCACTCAATATTTTAAGAGCAGACATATTTCTCTCAAGGAGAAAATCTATTTGTACTATTTTCCTCTAAAACCCATTCCTCAAGTTTCTTCCTGCACTCAAGGTGATATTACACTCAGGACTACAGTGTGAGTTTAGAAAGAGAAACACTACTTACAAAACTATGTGCAACTGTTTAGAACCATTTATCAGACCTTGGAATGTCTCTCTTCAAAAGGGCCTGGCTTTGTTACTCATTACTGTTATCAGCCAACAGGACACCACTTGACTCTTGTTACTGTATTCCAAGAAATAATTCACTGACTTATGTGTTACTAATGGATTACTGTTACTATTATGCCATTTTAAATGCAGGAAACATTTTGTAATTCCTGCCTCCACAAATCTTCGGTTTTCATAACGGATTTACTGACACATGCACAGTATAACAGACTACGTGCATACCATGTGTACAGATGTTATACAAATGCTGTGGATATGCAGAAGCAGTCACCCACTCAGTCCATCGTCCTTCCCCACCTCCCTCTTCCCCAAACAATGGCTTTAAATCTCACATCTGAGCTGCCTCATGCATGCAGAGAAACACTGCTCCTCCAAAATCTCTCATATATCTCACACTAACCTAGTCAGTTCAACTGCTGCTGGCCGCTGTTTGGAGCTGTCAGCCTGGCAAGGCAGCTTCTCCTCCCATCCACTGACACTTACTCTACCATGACATTGAGAATAACAACCAGACATCCACAGTCAGAGGAAAAGAGCGCACCATGCTTATTCAGTGCAACAATCGGGGAGAGGGAACCTGTGCTGAGCTGTTGATTCATTTCCCATGTGTTCATCCATTACTGCCTGAATCAGCCTGTCCCAGGTTCAGTTAAAAGCCTCCTTGGGGACAAATTCATATGTTAATACCAAACATTCTAAACTTAAAATTTCCAATGAAAGCAGAAATGTATCTATCTACTTAACATGATTAATACTATATATTTTCAAATAGAGAGGAAACATTGGAAAATACTGTTTTATATGATAACATCTGCTAGAATGGTGTAGGCTCAAAAATGGAAAACAGACTCATTACCATCAGAGGAGGAATGGTTGCTAAAATTTTATGACCTGTTAGAAATGGATAAGTTAACCACACTTTTAAGTAAAGAGAACTTAAAAACTTCAGAGAGGATTGGGAATGCCTAACAATTTACTTGAAAGTAAGATGTGGAATCATATCATTACTAAATATAGAAGAAAGATAAGAATAACAAATTGAAAGATGACCAGTAACTAGTAAACAACAACGGTAAAATTAGAATTAGGAGAAGACATGTGAGACTAACTTCAGCTATATCTATACGAGAACATGAAAATCTGGTGACAACTGTATTATAAAGTGTTATGATTTTGATTTTTTCTTAACTAAGGAGTGGAAAAAATTGCATTGTGTTTAATGGTGGCTGGTCTTGTAGAGTAATTATCAAAAAGATTTTTTAAAAAGTCCTCCTAATATATAGTACCGCTTCAGAACTTCTAGAAATTTTTACATCTGTCTTTCCCATGATCTAAGCTATTCTGATTATACAGTTATAAACAAGTTTTTTCAAGAACGAATACAGTTCAACCACTTCTCTCTCATTTCATCTCTCAGTGATGGAGATGGTAAGAGTCAAGGATCCCCATGGATTCTTTGAGAGACAGCCTTTGCCTTTTTCCTTCACAATCATTAGCGCTATGTAACATGAATGTCATAGAAAGTCAGCAAATTAAACAAAGAAGGAAACTATTAAAATGTCCACACTCAGTGTGTTTGATTTGGCTGCTGTCCTTAGCTGCCTCATTTATTAAGGAAAACTGCAAAAATGACAGAGTATCCAGCTAAAACCATGTAAGAATAGAGGGGTATAAGCTGTTTCAGAGAAATAGACCAAAGAGGATTCAGAATTCAGACAATTAGCCAGCAAATGTATGGAGAAAATCCAAAAAACTAAAATGCATATTGTGCTCAGCCTTGCCAGAGAGGTTAAAAACAATAAAAAGGGCTTTTTGTTGTTGTTGTTATTGTTATGTCTGTAGCAAAAGGAAGAACAAAGAAATGGTAGGGCCACTGTGTAGAGAAGATGGCAAAATGCTCACGGGGGACACAGAAAAAGCAGAACTACTCAAAACACTTTCTTTGCCTTGGTCTTCTTCCAGAAAGAAAACAGTGCTTTACCAGAGGGAAATGAAGCAGAGGATGCTGCAGGGAAAATGCAGCAGAGTATAGGCAAAGAGTTAGTTCAGGAATACCTCGCTGCTTTAATTGAATTCAAGTCTCCAGGGCCAGATGTACTACCTCTAAGGGTATTAAAAGAACTGGCAGAAGTAAGCTCGGAACCACAGGTAATCTTTGAGAATTTCTGGAGAATGGGAGAAGTCCCAGCAGACTGGAAGAGGGTAAATATTGTGCCTTTCTTCAAAAAGGGAAAAAAGAAGACTCAAACAATTACTGCTCCATCAGCCTGATATCAATACCTGAAAAGATTCTAGAACAGATCATTAAACAGACAGTCTGCAAGCACTTAGGAATGCCATGATCAAAGGAACAAAGATTCTTTAAAAAATGCCAAACTAATACTATCTCTCTTTTTATATATATATATTGTTACTACCTTGGTAGATGAAGAGAATGCTATGGATATAGCATATTGTGACTTCAGCAAGGTCTTTGACAAGGTCCCCATGATATTCTTGCAAATAAGCTAGTAAAATCTGGTCTAGACAATTCTATTATTAGTTAGATTTGTAATCGGTTCTCTGACCAAACCCAAAGGTCACCAATGGTTCCTCTTCATCCTGGAGAGAAGTGACTAGTGGGACACCACAAGGCTCTATCTTGGGCCCAGTGCTATTCAACATCTTTATCAATAACTTGGATGATGGAATAGAGGGTGTTCTTATTACATTTGAAGATGATGGCAGATTAGCAGGGGTAGCTAACACCCCAGAGGACAGGATCAGAATTCAAATGACCTTAACAGATTAGACAGCTGGGCCAAAACTAACAAAATGAATTTATGGTTTATTGAGAAGTTACAAAAGTTTTGAGGAGCAGTTAATCTTACCATTACAAAAGCCAATGAACTCAATTTTATTGTCAAAAAAAAAAAAGAAAAAAAAGAATCCAGATACTTGGAAAGAAGCAATGATTGCTTTAATTCCTAAAGGAGTACAAGACTTGAAATTGATGAAGAATTATAGGCCTATTTCTCTGCCAAATAACAGTTACAAAATGTTTACAACAGTCTTGGCAGAAAGATTGAAAAAGATTTTGCAAGACTTTATCCATAAAGATCAAGTCAGATTTTTACCAAAAAGTGAGCTGTGAGAAAATACCAGATCTGTTTTACATTTTCTGGAATATTTAGACAATCATAATGAGAAACAGCCTATATCTTTTTAAATGCAGAAAAGGCCTTTGATAATTTGAACTGGGATTTTTTGTTCAGAGTAAGATGAGGGTTGGGGATAACTTTGTCTCTTGGATAATGGCAATTTATGATAAGCAGTGAGCACAAATATTGATTAATGGAGAGTTAAGTAAATCATGCAATATCCAAAAACGGAATGAGACAAGGATGCCAACTTTCCTATTTGTTGTCTGTTTTGGTCTTGGAAGTTTTGAACAGATGATTAAGACACGATGAAATAATTAAGTGGATGCAAATTTTAAAAAAGGAATACAAATTAAGAGCATTTGCTGATGGTTTGGCTATTGTTTTAGAAAATGCTATTCAAAGTATAGAAGGGTCATTAGAAAGAATAAAATAATTTGGGGATATGCTGGAATTCAAGCCAAACAAAAAACAACGGTGCCGATGTAGAATATGCGGGGGGGGGGGGATAAGAATTTTTGATGGAGAAATCAGACTTTAAAACAGATAAAAAAAAGTCAAACATTTGGGTATTATGACAAATATAAATTGTATATTGCTGAAAATCAATTATATCAAAACATGGAATTAAGAGAGACTTGCAAAGACTGGTAAAATTTATTGCTATTGGGTAGAACCTTTGCGATTAAAATGAATGTCCTGCCTAGAATATTGTTCTTGTTCCATAATATACCAATTTTGATGAATGATTCTTTATTTAAACAATGGCACAGTGACTTATTGAAGTTTATATGGCAAGAGGACTAAACAGGACTAAAATCTAGAATTTTATAAGAGCAGTAGGTAATACCCCAGAGGACAGGGTCAGAATTCAACATGACCTCAATGGACTAGAAAGCTAAGCCAAAACTAACAAAATGGATTTCAACAGGGAGAAATATAAGGGCAGAAAAAAATGAAACAAGACAGATGGGTGACACCTGTCTTGACCACTGTACATGTGAAAGGGATCTAGAAGTCTTAGACCATTTCCACACTTCACCTCCTTCAGCTGTGGTCCCAGCAATATCCCAGCAAGCACCTTTGCTGGGATGGGAGCACAATGTGAATCCTCCCCTCTGTACCTGGCTGGTTCTCTATGGAAGGGAACACGAGTGACATATGCCATCCTTCCACAGTGTAGCCATCCTTCTTCCCATGCTGCACTGGGGAAGGAAGCACCTACTTGTGCTTCTGCCCATTCCACATGGCTGCCAGTGACAAGGCCATTGCATGATCATGAGCTATTAATAGATTTTTTCCATTAATGAAATATCCCATGATTGCAATGGGTGGGGTGCATTAGCAGTGGGACCACAATGATACCATGCAAAAGCACAACCTGTGGACTGGTGCTAACGTGTCCCCCTTGTGCGACAGTGACACCATGCCGAAATGGCCTTAGTGGACCACAAACTGAACATGAGTCTGCAGTATAACGTGGCAGCTAAAAAAGCCAATGCATCAATAGGAGTATAGCGTCAGTAAAGGGAAGTATTAGCATCACTCTATTCTGCTTTGGTCAGACCCCACCTGGAATACCACATCCAATTCTGGGCACCACTGTTCAAGAACCATATTGACAAGTTGCATCATGTCAAGAGGAGAGTGACCAAAATGGCAGAAGGTGTGAAAACCATCTCCTATGAGGAGTGGCTTAGGGAGCTGGATATGTTAACCTGGGAATTAAGAAAAAGAGAAGTTTAAGAGGTGACATGATAGCTATTCTTAAATATTTGAAGGCATATCATATAGAAGACTGAACAAGCATGTATTGTGCTCCAGAGACCGGGACACAGAGCAATGGCTTCAAACTTCAGGAAAAGAGATTCCATCTAAACGTTAGGAAGAACTTTCTGATGGTAAGAGGAGTTCAACAGTGGAACAAGCTGCTTTGGTGAGTGGTGGAATCTCCTTCTCTGGAGGTTTTTAAACAGAGGTTGGAAGACCATCTATCAGGAATTCTTTGATTCTATATTTCTGCATGGCAAGGGATGAGACTCAATGGTCCTTGTGATCTCTTCCAGCTCTATGATTCTATATTTACTATGTAACACTTTATATTCTTTGCTGTATCTTTTCTATTTGCGTGTGCAGTTTTGTTTATGTTTTTGATCTATCTGACTAATTTTATAGTTGTGTATAGACCTCCCTCCACATTTGCTAGTTTGACCTTTGCAAATTTGATTATTCACAAGGTGCGTGTGTCCCTTCGCTTCTCATTCTCCTCCTCCCATCCCCTTGCATTTTGCTGGCCGCAAAGAGGGAAGGCAAGCACCTGGAGAAAAGGCAAGAAAATGGTAGAGGAGGCTTCCTTCTCCCCTCCAGAGCTCCCATTCCCATTCCATTGACTCTGGCCCTGGTGCACAAAAGGCAAGGGAATGGGAGGAAAAGAGCCCCAGAAGGGCACAGGAAGGGGATTGTGGTGGTGGGGAATTATTTGCAGTTTTTCCAATTTCATGAGGGTTCTGTGCCGCTGTAGGTTAAAATTCTACTTTTAATCAAAGAAAAATATTTTACAAAGCCAGACACGTTTTGGCTTGGTAATATTTTAAAGCCTTTTCCAGAAGGCAATAACAATAATAATAGTAATATCAATAACAATAAACCATGAACACACGCATGTATGTAACCTCAGATGTTTCTCTCCCGTGCCTGGCCTTTAATTAAGGAACTAACATTGCAATTGTGCAGAAGCCATGGAAGGTGCTGCGGCATTTGGTGGGAAGAAATCTACTTTGATGGGGGACATGATAAGGCCTCAGGGTAAGTCTTGATTTTTCATTAGAGGCTAATAGTAGATCTACTTAGTAACTATGGAATACTAATTTTAAAAATACTATATTTATCCTAGCAGAGTTAATGCCTCACATCTGGCAACTTTCCTGTGCAAAACTTTATTAACTGAGGTTTGAGCCCAGGCAATCCAGCTATTATACTGAAAGGTCTATTTGGTGACTTCTTTTCTACAATGTTAACTCATCTGTTGTCTCTTGCAGAAAAAAAGAAAGAAAGAGATGAAGAAGTAAAGCAAACATGTAATAAGATAGATAAATACTTTATCATCAAGACTAACAAGAATCAAACTAGTCCCTTAGCTACACAAAGGGGAAAAAAGCTAGTAATGTATTTCACTTGGCATCTTAAAAAGGTGGGTCATTTTTCTTCTTGTCTTGAAATTGCCTGTCAGGCCTCATTACATTCTTGACTAAATATGACACAGCAAATCTGGAATTTCTCTACAAGGCCGCACACGTCGGTCTTTCTCTTTCCCTCTCCATTTCACCCTGGAAGGTAGCAGTAGAGCGAAGTTTGTTTGTTTTTTCGCCTGCAAGTGAGGGACAAGATCCAGTTCTCTTACCTGAAAGATGATGTTAGGTCGATATTTTTTTAAAAACCTAATTCTGGTAGTATCTCTTGCTGCAGCTGCTGAAACCAGGCTGAAGTTTTTCTGCCCTCCTTGAGGGTGAAGGCATTTGATCTGTGTCTAACTTTCAGGTGAGTAGGGATGAACACACCTACAAACTCAGAGAAACAGGAAGCCAGGAAACTTACATGCTGATTGGTCTCATTCACATCACAGAGTCCAGGAAGGAAGTAAAGAAACTCCTGCACTAGGTGGGAAGAGGAGAGAAGCTGAGTACAAATAAACACAGCAGAAGAATCGTTCAGACTAGGGAGGAAAAAAGGTAAATTACAACTTTGGTTTATGTGGCTCTTTGAGTACTCAATACTATTGAGTTCCAGGATTACTATTTATTGGTTTACTCCTATCAATGTAAATGAATTTTTACTTTGTAAAGCAAAGAAGAAAAGAAAAAAGAAAAGTGCTTCCAATGCAAATATGGACAGTAATACAGATAAACCCACAGACTGTTTGCTTGGTATCACAAAACCCAAGACCCCCTCCCCAACTACCACTTTGCTTTGGTAGCACTGATTCCAGATGTCTGGAGCTGGTTCCCTGCTCAGTTCCCAAGCATCATTTTGGGGGACCTAATACAAACTGGTACCATGGGCCACTTCTCTACACTGATACCCCAGTCCTTCATCCCATACATGCAATGTCATGAACCATGACAAAAGATTGTTTTAATTGTGAAATCATTATTGCCTGTTCAGCATTTCTAAAACCTTCTACCTTTGTTCTTTTTAAGTATTATTATATTATTAATATGCAGCCTGACAATGCTACAAGTTTGCTGTTTTTTTAACTTTCATGTCATTAACAAAGACTAGCATCTTATTATTTTTTCATTCTAATAGATCATTAGAACTGCAAATAGTAGACCAATTCTTATTAACCCAATTAACCTAGAGTAGGTCTGTTAATCCAGTGGGATTTAGTATTGACTTGCTAGTCAACCATGTGGTAGTAAAGTACTCAGGGGCTGCAGTCCTACCAGAAGAAACAGGAGCCTTTGTACATACTGTCTTTTGGTGCTTTGGAAATGTTTCTCTTTCCTGCCTATGCACAAGGTACTCTAGCAGTTACAGGTTTTGATCAATTATGGCAAATATGATTGACCCTGTACTGCTTCTCTGCTTCTCAGTCTCACACAAGCCTACTTTAACTAAATAAGCACAGTGTCTCAGTTCTAGAGTAAAGAAACAATACCAAAAATAGAAACTGCAGTATGCAAAACCAGTTGCCATGCCCCCAATGTCATCTGTTCCATGAGGTATTGGCGGGATGGCGTCTCCCCATTTACTCCAAAACTGTTCTCCACCCTGGCTTTTAGGCTATTCTTCCATACTTGCTAAGAGTCTTGGCTTTCCAAGAACAGTGATATCCCTGGGCAAGTGAACCAATCACAGCTCCTCCCTTTTTGTCCTCCTGAACTGTGCATGGGAGAGTCCTAAGAAATAAATTTTAAAAATTTTTATATATATATATTTGTACACAACTCACTCATTAGCAAATATCTCTTTCTTCCTCCATGGTAGAAAAGAAGCAATATGATTCAGCCTAATCATTACTTTCAGAGTGGGAACATTTTCAGTGCCTTGCATTGAAATGACATGAGAATCTCAAATCACTGAATGCAATGGCAGGAATCTCCTGACATTCTTTGTTTCTGTCCAAACACCAGAGGGCCGATTCCTTCAGTGATGCATTGTCTGCTGCTATTTAAGGTGTGCCATTGTGTTACTCTGATTTCTGGGGTCCTGTGGGAGACACTTCAATGTGCTCTAAATAATGGGGAATGGGAATTAGCCAGAGCACAAGTTGTAGCACTACAAGAGGCAGGGTAACCTAGCGAGATCTTTTTACCCAATGTTTACAGGGTCAGGCCAAGCCAAAAACCAAGCAAAATTGTCTAATAAAATGATTTTATTGAGGGGAATTCACTCACGCATGCACACAAGATACACACAATCACACATTTACACAAGAGCTAGCTGAAAGAGAAAGGGAGGAAAAATTATAGAGAGGCTGAGGGATTTGGGGGGATTTATAATTACCAGTCCAGAAGAATAGTGAAGAGCAGAAATGTATTTTGGCTTAGGTAGGACCTAAGGGCCGTTCTCATTCAGGAGCCAGATGGACAGAGTGACGGGTAGATCTTCAAGAGACTGCACTGGGCCTCCTCAAATCAGGGGTATTTATACCCTGAAAATGGCTTGTGGCTGTAAAGGTTCCAAATGCAAGACAAAAGGGAACCTGTTGTGGACAATGGGTCTTTTGCCTGTTGATGGGCTTAGTGCTTTGATTGACAAAGACATGATGAATGTTGTAATAGCTGTCTATTGTGGGTGCTGTGAGGACAGAGGAAAGAATTCAAGTGTACAAGGGATGAATATCTGTCAATCAGTGTCCTGGTGGGCTCTTCACAGTTGGATTCCCTGGAAAATTATTTGCCTGACAAATGACTCAGTCTTACCTGGAGGAATTTTGGAGTTGACCTATCCTTCTCACATTTACGGTCAAATTCCTTCCCTCGCTCAGTTTGACCTCTCTGTCACCTTTCAGGCTTGAATTTGATATCAGAGCTAATAAAATGTGTTGCCAATTACATTTGATGCCAATTATGAATGGTGCCCATCCAAACTATACTGATATTGGGGACCCCCAAAGCGGTGCTTTACAATTGGCACCAAAAGAAAAATTAGCTCTCCAGAGTATAGATTCATTTTAATTCTTAAGTAGATGAGATGCTGAAAAGGGTTACTCTAAAAATTGCATTCTGAAGTAGTAGCACATTAACAGGACCAAGGAGAGCTCAAAATCTCCTGAGTCCAGACCTCAAGGGGGTTGGGACAGAAATCTGGATAGTGTAAAAAGGAATCACATACAAACAAACTAACAAACAAAAAACAACACAGAAGCTGGTGTCTTTACAGTACACAGAATGGCTATAAAATCTCTGACTGATAAGAAATCTGGTGACCTTGAAAACTACACATTTTTGTTAAAGCCTGAGTTACCAAATAAAGATCAATTCAATGTTCTCTATTCTACTTGGAGAGCAGTGGTGTAGTTGGCAAAATTATACTGTAAGCCACCTTGGGCTCGATGCTGGGAGAGAGACAGGATACAAATTAAATAAAATGAAATGAATAAATAAGCTCACATCCTTGGTTAACTTATTAGATACATGGTATGGAGCAAACCAAGGAAGGTACTGAAGCTTTCAGCTGCAGTTTCTTGATACCAGGTTGACTCACTAGAATTAAAAAAAAGAGGAGAGTAAGGCTAATATAGGCTTCTCAGAAACAAGTCCTGATTATCTTGGTAGACCTCATATCCAGGCTACCAGACAACCAAAAATGGTAAAGCTGTTTTTTGGAAATTGCCAGTTTTGAGGGGTTTTTTGCACAAAATGTATGGTCGCTATAAAAAAAATAAATAAATCTATTGTTCAAAACTGAAGTCATGCAAAAGTTTTGTTAGCTGATTTAACTCCCGGCAAAAGAAAAAAAAATCCTAGCAAGATTTGTTCAGCGTGGGGTTGCCTTTGCAAACACAAAAGGAAAATGCACAGGTGCATGCCTGCATACAAGTATAATCTTCCCCTGGAAAAATTCCTGAAAATTTACATGTATGGGCCTCAATTGCTGGAAATGGCTTCAGTTGTGTTAATAACCAACTTTCCCCTCTTTGTCACTGCAAAAGCCCTCCAATAATCCTATAGGGCATACCTTCTAATAATAATTTGTTAAAATAAAATAAAAATGGCAAACTTGATACACTGATGCAAAGGCAAACCTTTTTTCCAATTATCTAACAGAACAACCTGCTCCCTAATGGAAATATAGACAAAAAAGCCAATAAAGGTAACTACAACAAAATCTCAGAGGAAACAAAAGACAGTATTAATCAAACCAATTAAAGGTCACGTCAATTAATTTTTTACCCTTCTACCTTAAAATACACACAGTCAGACCAGTGCCTCTTACAATGCCAAGTTTGAGATCAATATTCTGGGCCATTTTGAGGATAAGGTATAACAGGTACTTTCCTGATTTCATAGAATTATAGAGTTGAGAGGGGCTCCACAGACCATAAAAGTCAAACTCCCCACTCAATGTAGGAAATCCAGCTAGAGCATCCCCAGCAGGTGGCTGTCTAGCATCTTTTTGTAGATATCCAAGGAAAAAGACTCCACCACCTATCTAGGTGATTCATTCCACTGCCAAACTGTTCTTACTATCAAGAAGTTCCTTCTAATGTTTAACCTAAATAACATCCTCCTGTATCTTAAAACCATTAGACCTAGTCCCACACTCTGGGGCATCAGAAAACAAACCTGATCCTCCACTCTGTGACAGCCCTTTAGATATTTAGAGAGTGCAGTCATCTTGCCCCTCAGTCTTTTCTTCACCAGACTGAATATGCCCAACTCCCTCTATGCTTGCTCATATGTTTTGTTCTCTGTACCTCCTGTCATCTTTGTTGCCCATCTCTGAACCTGCTCCGACTTGTCTATATATTTAAAACAAGGTGCCCAGAACTGTACACAGTACTCCATATAAGACATGGCTAGTGCTGAATATAGTGGAAATATTACTTCCTTTGAGATCCAGTGTGGTGTAGTGGTTTGAGCATTGGACTATGATCCTGGGTTCAACTCCGTGGTTGGCCAAGGAGACCCACTGGGTGACCTTGGGCATGTCACATACTGTCAGCCCCAGGAAAGCCCATGATAGGGTCACAATGAGTTGAAAGTGACATGAAGGGTAGACAACAATAACATTGCTTCCCTTTTCTTGGAAACTCTGCTTCTATTAATGCAGACTAAAATATTAGTTGCCTTATTTGCTGCAGCATGACACTGCTGGGTCATGTTCAACCTATAATCCACAATAATCAATCTATTATCAACAATAAAAAGGTCCCTTTCACAGGTATTACTGGTTAGCCAAATATCCCCCATCTGATTTCTGATTCTTATATTTTCCGTATTTGCTATAATTGATTATCAGTTATATTTACATCCCACTTTTTCTCCAATGAGCTCAAGGCAGTGCGCATGTCTCTCTTCCTCTTCATTTTATACTAACAAGCATCCTGTGGGTTAAGAAAATGACTGGACCAAGGTCAGCAGAGACTCTTCAGCTCGATAATACATATTGCTGAATGTGGCTCATGCTGTATAGCAATTTCTAGATTCCTTTCGGGAAGGGGACATGGATGACTATGTTTCTGTACCAGAAACAAAATTTTTGCTGTTTTAGATTTTTCAGAATTTCATAGATGTATCACTTGTGGAGAAAGCTAATTTGATTTCTAACCCAATTTGATTTCATCCCTCTAAATTTCTTTGGTGTGTCACCTGTGAAAAAGCTACTTACTTAGGTTCTTATGTGAATTTTTGGTAGAACTCAAATAGCTTCCAATTTACTTAATTGGTGAAGATGGAAGAGAGAGGGAGTGTACAGTGGGCTTTTCAAGCAGAACTACATTTGTGCTTGTTAAATAAGAAGTCTGTCCTTTATATGCTTTGTTGAATATGCACAGAAGTTCTGAACTGTCTGGGTTGGGGAGAGAACAGGAAGCAAATGTTCACTGCATTTAATGAGGTCTGAAGTGACTCATAATGACTCAAGAGACAAGAGAAGTCAGATTGGCTTAAGGAAAGTTCAGACCAGGCAAAGTATTTGGACTTAAGCTGATTGAGGACAGCTTTGCATTTGTGCTTACCGTGCTAAAGCCTGTGCCCATGAGGTTTCTAGTTACAGTTCTCCTCGTCCCAGAACTACCTTTCACTGGCACTTTGCCAATAAACACTTCACACACTGGCTGGACTACTTCACAGGTTTTAAGTACAGTAATAAAGGCTGGAAGGAGAGCAAGGAGTGCACTTTCCTTCTTGAGAAAAGTCCTGCCTTTCCAGTATGATGCTTCTAGATAGGACTTTTATTGCGCAATAGTCTTGCCTTATTCATGGAGTTCTAAGGTTCATATGTCATCTTCCATTTGTTACCTTTCTGTGTTTTCCCACCACTCCTTCCACTGTCTTTCTTCCCAAACAATGCCATCACATATGAAAATGTGGAATTAAACATTGCTGGGAGCTCTCTGTGAGGTACTCTGGCTATATATTGGTACACCAACTGTGTTTATCTTCCCTGCTGAGACTTTCTTTAAAAACACACTGTCCAACTAAAGTTTGGTACTGAATCTCTCCTGAAAGAAATGAAACTTCAGTGATACGTAGCTGATTCCTCTGCCTCTTTAGTAAGAATTCCTGCTCATTCATCAAGATTTCCTCTCAGGTATAAGATTACCTAGGAATATAGTCTTAAGCATACTCTAAACTCCCTGACAGTGAAATCAGTTTAACTGGCAGTGTAATCCTACTCATGTTTACCCAAAAGTAAGATTCACTTAGTTTAACAAGACTTATTCCCACATAAATGTAGGTAAGACTACAGCCTTGTGGCCATTATACTGCATATATAGAATAATTCTCAAATGTATTTTATTAATATGATAGCAAAATAGCACACAATGCTTAATTATATATTAACAGTATTTACTGACCATTTACATTATAAAGACAATGTTTATTGTAGCTCACAACATGTTAAAATTAATAAAAGTTATGCAAATCTTGACTATTTATTTGGTGCCTTTTGGTTTCATGCTAGAGTACTGGATTAATCAGACGCCCACACACAGTGATAATTAATAAATAAGTTAAAAAAACAAATGAATTAGAATAATAAAAAACATAAATCAATGATGTGAGATTTGAGAGTTCATTTTAAGATAATCCAAAGCAAAATTCACTTACAAGTTTTCCCATTACACAACCATCCCCTTCTCACATCCCCCCACATCTAGTATAGTGCCAAATTCATCTCTGCCTCTGTTTGCTATTACTCCTGAAAACCAAGCAGAGTTTTTTCCCATCTTCAAGGTGGCTAAGGCACAACTAGGCTCCTTGGAGGTGCAGGTTAAATAAGTGATGCAATTAAGCAGAACCACCACAGAAAGTGTTTCTGGATGAGGCTTTTATTGTGCAAATGCCCTGCCTTACTCATGCAGTTAGGCATGAGGGACAGTCTAGAAATACAGCAGCTGGAAGGGTTAAAACAGAGACCTCAATCGAAATGGACAGCATGGGCTCATTCCACTAGGAGCCCTGGTGGCGCAGTGGTTAAATGCCAGTACTGCAACCACAAGGTTGTGAGTTCGATCCTGCCAGGCTCCAAGGCTCCAAGGTTGACTCAGCCTTCCATCCTTTCGTAGGTCGGTTGGGGGCAATTAGCTAAAAATACATTGTAAACCGCTTAGATAACACTTAGTTGATAGGCAGTATAGAAATAAATGCTATTGCTATTGCTATATATTGCTTATAACTTTGTTTGTAAACAAAATAATTATGCACATTTCACTCTTCAGGTATCAGAAAATCACTAATTCAGTAAAGTACAGTGTATCTTCCTTATCCACGGTCTCCAGACATATGAATTTGAGGGTCTACATTGTATCCTATACTTAAAAAGGTAGTGATGCAGGTACTCAAGCATCCATGCACATCTTGCCACCATTGAATAGAATGGGACATGAGTGTATGTGAATTTTGCCATTCGTGAGGGTTTCTGGAACAGGACTCCCACAAATATGGAGGGCACACTGTAATAGTCACAAATATGCTCCTCAGTGCACTATCATCTCAGTACAATTATATAACCTGAGCCACATATTGTTGGCCCTCAGTATCTGCTACGGTTTGGTTCCAAAATTAATTTTGGATGCCAAAATTAATGGATGCTCTATTCCCATTACATACAATGGTGTAGTAAAATAGTGTGTCCCTTGTATAAAATGGCAAAACCAATTTTTTTTTGGATTTTTCTTTTTAAATATTTTCAGGCTGTGGTTGGCTGAATCTCTGGATACACAGAATCCGCAGATACAGAGGATCAAGTGCATTTCAATTCCACTGCTGAAAAAAATTATTTCTATTTTCCTTTTTTGAACATAATTACATTATGGCAGTACGTATGTGAGTTTCTACTGCAATCTGTGTACCATACAAGAATATATTTTGTGTTTTGCTGGTGAAGTTTGATGTGAGAGGTCTCTTTATGGTGGTGGTAGAAAGCTCCCATTGTATCACTGTTTTGCTTCAGCAGTGGCTAAAATTGGGAGAGAAGAAGAGAAAGAGGAAGAGGAGACTGTGGATGTACAATAAGTTAAGCCTTTTTCTGTCCTAGAGACAAACTCTCAAAGGCCCTAAACTACTACCCTTGGAAGGTGGCATAGTTAAGTTTGCTCCACTAACTAAAATAGAAGAAAAAGCAGGGAAAAGGAGGGGAAGAGGTCATAAATAACGACTCCCCCCTATTTTATGTTGGCTGCAGTGAGCTGGGAAGGCTTTGGGTTTGATGAATCCACCATGGAGTTTCTTGCATTAGAATTATTCTGTTCTTAATGATAAGTTCACCTCCCACTCTACTGTTATGGAAGCTTTTCCTTTTATAAATCCTAGTGAAAATATTGCTTCAGCACAGTCCACAAAAACAACAACCTACTACTAGATATCATTCTTTTAAAAAACAATGGGAATTAGTAACTATCAACTTTTTGAAGTAGGAAGAAATGCCTATACCTGTTTGGATGATCTTGCCTTCATCCTGAGTCAGAGCATACAAATCTGTGTTAATAGGAAGCTCTCCATAAGTTCATGGCTGGGAAAGACTCCCTGCCTATCTGGAGATCCTCTGGACTGAAACTGGGTCTGCCTGCATGCAAAATCTAGGCTTTTAGACACAGCAACAATCACAGGCAGTCTTGCAGATGGAGTCAGTTTGAAAGAGCTGATCCTAGAGTACTGTATTGGTGTATAAGACTCACTTTTCTTCCTGAAAAATACTGTTTGAGAATGGGGTGCGTTTTATATGCCAGTGAATCTTATCCGTCAGGAAATAGTATTTGCTGGCATATAAACGTCTTATATGAAAAATACTGTTTGAAAATGGGGTGCGTCTTATACATGAGCAAATACAATATATACTGAAAAGTCACTTCTCAGTCACCCTTATTGTTGAATTAAAAGGGAACTCTTTTTTACTTTACACTAAGATGGTTAGACAGGTTATTATACAATCTCAGCGAAATCTTGTAATGCTGACTTCCAACTTTAGACTATATAGAAACTTCTTGAAAAGTGCTATTTTTTACTGTTATTTTTTTATTTTCTTGTGTGCTTCTTTGTGAGTTTTAATTCTAAATTTTTAACTATGGATGGTTAGCTGTGCTTATTGGTTGCAGTCTACCTGACAGAAGCATGGGTGGCCACCAGATGTTCATCTCTATTCCCATAAAATATGCACCCAAACAGATTAATGGGATTCATAAGTGCACAAAGGCAGTCCTCACTGTGTTACCATGCCATACACCCTCATTCCATGATATGATTGGCAATTAATATTATTTAATTGGCACTAAATATAAATCATGCAAAGAGAACTGGCTGAACACATGCAAAAGCAAGTCAGATGGGACATCAGTGCGTGGCTAGGTCATATCAGTCAGGAAGTTACAGTCCTAATGAGCTTGCAATAATCGTCTCAGTGACTCAACCTTCCAAAACAATAGCACACAAAGTTGTCTCAGTAGAGCAATCAATGGTCATCAAGTTCTTTGCATTTTGCTGAAAGGAACATTTTGGTAGCTCTTGCACGCACCCAAATTCACACACTTAATGACGATAGGGATCCAATTTGGCATGCCCACAGTGCACACATTCCAAAGGAAATTAGAGAACTGATGAGGCCAAAACTCACAAAAGAGGAGGTACAACTAGAGGCCTGGTGGACACTTATAAATGCCATTTTTATTCCCCAATGGAATCAACTTCACTTTTTCCTTGGTAGTGTCACAGCAAAGACCATCCTCCCCATTCATATGGTCATCCCCTTGTCTCAGGAGACATATATATTCTAAGGACCATAACAATTGGGCAACAGTGTCTGGCCTCAGATGGCAAACAGTAAATGTTGAAGGATGCTGACACTTAGAAGACCTGGGTTTCATTTGCAAGGGCAAACCTTGCAAGTCCATTGTTGTTGCCTAACACCCCTTAAGGGCATGGATGATCAGAGCTCCTATGAAATGACCCATGAAACTGATTTGACCATTGTCTCTACACAAAAGGGATAGGTGTGCATAAGGACAGCCTGCCATACCACTACCATAAACGACTATCAAATTCAGCCCATAGTGTTCACCATCAATTGCTGCTTTTGCAACATCTCCACCATCCACAGTTGTGACATTGACTACTTGGTCCCCATTTGGACCCAAGAAGAAATGGTCACATCTCCATCCCTTTACAGCTCCGTCATCCCATGTTCTTTGGTCTGAAGTTAGAGATCCTACACCAGCTCCCAACTCAACCCAGTCTCAAACAGCAATTGCTAAAAATAAGAGCAGGAAGAGAGAAGGCCATTCTGGCCATGTCTCACAACAGTGAGGCCATAGTGAATCTCTCAAGGGACATGACTTCCACTGGGCACCGTTCCTGGTGGGAGTCTATTATTGGATGCTCCCCTACTGCAACCAGAGTCTTCAATGCCAACCAAGGTCCATCTTTAACTGTGTTTTTCATAGTCCCAAAGGCCCCGAGGACTCCCCAAAAGGAGTCCCAAGGTGAGGCAGATTGTTCCTATGCATGGTAGACAGAGGAAGGTTTCTCAGAGGGCCTCCACCAGAGTATGAAGAGCCTTCTGAGACTAGGTTGCCCCAGAACCTGGCTGGTGAGTGGAAGAATCACCAGACATCATCACTGAAGTGCCTTTGCTGTGCACTGTTGGAAATGCCTATATCACAGCGACATCCATCCCCACTTAGGCAAGTGGTCATTCCCAACTCTGCAGAACTGGCCTGCCCTGACTAGTGCTTTCCAATTTTTCTTTCTTTTCAACTCTTTCATGCACACTGCCTATCACATCAGACTTGTGAAGATCCAGCATCTGGGAAACCAGCAGGCTAGTATACCAAGTGAAACTCAGCCCTGAACCACCCAAAATATATCTGCCCAGTCTACCATTGTCCTGAGGACAAGCTGCTGCTGGTGTATGCTGTTTCAATGTGCAAAGTGACCACCGATCCCAGAAACCCCTGAAAGGCCAAAAGACTGCTTCTTTGCTGACCTGATTGCACTCTGATTGTTTTGGACACTGGGATGGGGGTGGAATGTCTACTCCACCTCCACTTCTCAGATATGCAAAATCTATGAACTCTTTCACACTCTGGAGGTGGGGGTGGAATCTCCTCTCCACCCATAGATTGGATTCTTTAAACCTGGAGCCACCCAAACCACACTATGATCTGCCCACAAAGGACTTTTTTTTACTGGTTCAGTTAATGGACCACTGCTTACTTGGATATTGCTGTATTTCTATAATGTGCCTTCTTTTCCAATTCTAATTGTTGGAATAACATTTTGCATTGTGTATATATGTATGTGATCAGTTTCATGCCCTTCTCCTATTCTCTCTCTGTCTTCCTTTTTGAGAGCACTCACTTGTGCTAGATTTCTCCCACAGCCAAATGATTAGCTGACAAAATTGATGGAAATAAGATAGCATCTCACTCTTACACTCCTTTCTGTATGTTTTGTTCCTTGTCACCTTGTATCTCTCATCCTCCAAGCCAATAGACCGTACATGTACGTCACCCTCCTGGAAAAATGAAACTGCATGACTTTGCCACAGAAGTTCCATTTTTTGGGGGGAGGATTGTTATGTCATACACCCCCACTCCATGATATGATTGGCAATGAATATTATTTAATTGGAACTAAATACAAATCATATACTGTTATGACTGAAATGTCAGGGCATTCTGAGTGTGAGTGCAGTGTGGCCAGAAAAGGTTTTTCTAAGTAGACGGAGAAATGTGACCTTGAGCCACGGCTGCAAGGGAATGTTTTGGCCAGTCCTGCCTCAAAAAGTGTTACCTCATCACAGAGCACCCAACATGAGGAGGTTGTATGCTGTGAATGCAGTTGAGTCACCCCATTTGAAGTTCAAAATGACCTTAACAGATTAGAAAGCTTGGCCGAAGCTAACATAATGGATTTCAACAGGGAGAAATGTAAGATAAATTAAAGCAGTGGTTCTCAACCTGTGGGTCCCCAGATGTTTGTGGACTTCAGCTCCCAGAAGCCCTGAGCATTGACCACAGTGGCTGGGGTTTCTGGGAGCTGAAGTCCACGAATGTCTGGGGACCCACAGGTTGAGAACCACTGCATTAAAGTAACATAAGGTACACAGGCAGAAAAAAATGAAAATGCAGATATAGGATTGGTGACACTGGGCTTGACTACAATACATGTGAAAGTGATCTTAGAGTCTTAGTAGGTCACAAACGAACATGAGTCAGCAGTGTGATATGGCAGCTAAAAAAGCCAATGTGATTCCAGGCTGCATTAATAGGATTATAGTGTCTAAGTTAAGGAAAGTAATTGCACCACTCTATTCTGCTTTAGTCAGATTGGCATACTGTGTCCAATTATGGGCACCACAATTCAAGAAGGGTATTAACAAGCTGAAACATGTTCAAAGCAGGGTGACCAAAATGGTAGAAGCCCTGGAAACCATGCCTTATGGAAGCAGCTTATGGAGCTGTTTAGCCTAGAGAAGAGTGAGAGGTGACATGCTAGCTATGTTTAAATATGTGAAGGGGTGTCATATCAAAGATGGGGCAAGCTTGTTTTCTGATGGTCCAGAAACTATAACACAGAGCAATGGCTTAAAATCACAGGAAAAGAGGTTCCACCTAAACATTAGGTAGAACTTCCTGATGGTACGGAATATGCTGCCTTGGTGAGTGGTGGAGAATCCTTCTTTGGAGGTTTTTAAAGACTGGATAGCCATCTGTTGGGAATGCTTTGTGTATGCTTGCATGGCAGAGGCTTTGACCCGATGGTCCTTGTGGTCTCTTTGAGCTCAATGATTCAATTATAAGACTTCTTTCACGTGTGGATCCATTGATAATGGAAAGCTTGGAGCTCTTACTGAAACATTTTCCACAGTCAGGACACTGGTAGGACTTCTCACCTGTGTTCAGTCTCTGATGAGCCACAAGACTGAATCCATCACTGAAGTGCTTCCCACAATCTGGACACATGTATAGTTTCTGCACCATGTGGTAGTTGGCATGCTGGAGGACACTTGAATTCTGGTAGAAGTGCTTTCCACATTTACCATACACACAGTCTGTACCCAGTGTGGTTGCACTGGTGCTGGATGAGGCATGTGTTTTGGCTAATTTTTCTTTTCCCCCATAGTCTTGACACTTATATTGCCTTTCCCTTGTGTGGATCTGTCAAAGCTGAATGAGGTGCAACCAATGACTAAAGCTCTTTCCACAGTCCACATACATGTATGGGTTCTCTCCAGTGTGAATCCTTTGATATCTGACCAAGTTTGAGCTGTGACTGAAGCTCTGACCACATTCAACACAGATGTATGGTTTCTCCCCTGAATGAATGTTTTGGTGAATAGTAGTAAAGTGGCAAGTCAGAGATCAGACCTCAGTTTGAAAAAAAGATTTTCTTTATTTTCCTTCTGGCCAGGAAGCTGTACCGGTTGGGATCACTCCCAAAGAAACCGGCCCCGCCTCTTAGATTGTTCAAGTCTTTATACATTCCGACAAATGCGTCATACATTACAACATAAGTTTCATTTTTCCCATACAATGAACAATGAACTGTTCTGCTGCGCGCCTTGAAATGTTTCAACTAACTAACAGGTTACATTTCTACTGCAAGGCAAAGCAAGATTATAATTCAGCGTTTACAGAGTTCTATTGTTTTCATCAAGCACAGAGAAAGGCCGCATCTGCAAAGACAATTTTTCTGTTTTTCCCCACTCCTTGTGGTCATCAGGCCTGACCCACTTCAGTAGAGTCCTTCCACTTCCTGAAGCCTCTTTCACAATGACTAGGCTTTTGTTGCCCATCCTCTATAGAATCAACCTCCAGGTTTTCACTCACCATTTCTGGGTCAGCACTTTGAGATTTATCGATGTCAAACAAGTAACAGAACAATTCATGACCTTTCATACTTTCAGAATCTTCCTGCAACAAAATTGTCTCCACTGGATTGTCACTCATGTTTTCATTCACTGCTGGAATAAAAGTTATCCAAGCATACATATGCATCAGAACCCACTACTCTAGTGATGCTCCTAGTTTTCTACATATAATCATGATGAGATTACCATCCACATTCTGCTTCCCTGCTAAAACTTTGCTGACTAAAAAATCAGCTTTAAAAAATACCACATAGTACTGCATCTGAGATTTGTACTATTGGAGATGTTACATTTCTGGAAATAATGAAGCCACATAGAAAAACAATACAAAAATTTGCATATCTGTTTACATGAGGTGACAATGAGATGAATGCATAAATCACAAGCAGCAACCTCACTTTCAAATTGTTTCCAGCTTCTCTGAAAGGAAAAGAAAAAGAACTTAGTATCTGTCTGTAATACAGATCCCATGATCAACAAATCTGCATGGACATTGGGTTAAGCTTCAGCATAACTCTTCAGTAGTATAACACACAATAAGGCAGAGTTATGAAGCTAATATGTCACCAAACAATAAATTATTTGTGTTTGAAAGAGCTACCATATTGAAACAGCCATGCCCCTGTTCCAAAAATCCAACTGGTGAGCATAAGTTCCAGTGGTCAAAATAATTGTTTGTCTTACCTATAAGATGGTCCTTTTCAGTGAAGGGGGTGGGAGCGTCTGAGATCATGTTGTCTCTGCCTTTTCAAAAAGGCAGGAATGGAAGTTCTTTTGAGAGAGACCACCGGGGAACAATCTTTTCCACATGTTCAGTCATACAGATTGGACAGATTGGAAGCTCCACAAGGAATCTAGGCAAGTAATTGCTGGTCATTATCCTACTTGGATAAAAGGGTTGTTGATTTCTCAAGGACAAGACATGAAGGACCTTGAACCACAGGCAGTCATTTCATTTCTTCTTCTATCTAGTTGAAGGACATGGAGCAGGAAGGGAGAGAAAAATAGTGGAGGTGAACAGCTGGCTCTGCAGATGGTGCTGCCAGGAACAGTTTGGCTTCTTCAACCTTGATTTGTATTTTGATGAAGATGGACTTTCAGCAAGTGATGGGTTGCACCTCACAGTAGTTAGCAGGAATGTTTTTGCTAAATGTCTCACGAACCTAGTCGGGAGGGCTTTAAACCTGAGTTATGGGGATAGGGGGAGAGAGAGACTGTATTACTGAAGTCAGGAGTTTATCAAGTGCTGGAGACAATAGTCCAAATCTTAAAGGCAGAATGGGGCACACAGTATAGGGGCCCAATGGGGGGGCTTAAATAAGCAGCTAGGGAGAGTAACCCATGTTCTCAGATGGTTCTACACTAATGCATAGAGCATGAAAAGTAAATAGGATGACAGCTAAGATGGGATCCCAGATTGAACAGATTGGGAAAAATCTAATGTCAGAACTCAAAAAGAATTAAGAAATGAGATGAAAGAAAAGAAATCTGAGATAAAGGAAATGAAATCAGGGATGAAGTTGTCTCTCAGATAACGTAAGACTTCAGATAAGTGAGTGAACTCAGAATCTCGGCCAGAAATCGGAGATGTTGGATGCTAAAACAGACTGTGTTACCCTGTGAATTGGGGGTCCCGGGAGGGGTGCCCAAATAACCAAACAAGCCTAGCAAGATGGGGAAAATTAGCTGGAACACTCTCTTGGCTAATGAGAGGCAGGGCAACGCAGCAGGATCTTTTACCCTATGTCTACAGCGTCAGGTCAGTGAGGAGGCAAATAGTTCAAACAACAATTAAGATTTATTAAACAGTTATTAAAGAAAAGCACAAACACACTCCTAACTAGGAAAGGAAAATAGAGTTCAAGAGGAATGGGCGATACGCCACCTGTCCTGCAGTCCTGGGGAAGCCAATTGTAGAAGAGGAAACCCGGCGTGGTGGCCAAGGGGAATCTGCTGAACCGAGCGGCAGCAAGGCAGAATGAAGTCCAAGCAATCCGGCGAGAGTTCCGAAGAGCTCTCAGAGCGGAGGATTTTTATTGTGAAAAGAATGACCGCAGACTAGTCTGGTCTTCAGAGAATCATAGAATCATAGAAATGTAGAGTTGGAAGAGACCACACGGGCCATCGAGTCCAACCCCCTGCCATGCAGGAACACCCTCAAAGCACTCCCGACAGAGGGCCATCTAGACTCTGCTTAAAAACCTCCAAGGAAGGAGACTCAACTACACTCCGAGGCAGCACGTTCCACTGCTGGAGAGCCCTGACTGTCAGGAAGTTCTTCCTGAGGTTCAGGTGGAATCTCCCTTCCTGCAGCTTGAATCCATTGCTCCTTGTCCTGGTCTCTGGAGAAGCAGAAAACAAGCCCTCTCCTTCCTCTACATGGCATCCCTTCAAATATTTAAACATGGCTATCATGTCCCCTCTTAACCTTCTCTTCTGCAGACTAAACATACCCAGCTCTCTAAGTCTATCCTCATAGGGCATAGCTTCCAGGCCTCTCACCATTTTGGTCGCACTCCTCTGGACTTGCTCCAGCTTGACCATGTCTTTCTTGAATTGGGGTGCCCAGAACTGGACACAGTATTCAAGATGAGGTCTAACCAAAGTAGAGTAGAGTGGTAACAGTACCTCCCTCGATCTAGACACCAGACTCCTGTTGATACAGCTGAGAATTGCATTGGCTTTCTTGGCTGCCGCATCACACTGCTGACTCATGTTCAGCTTCTGGTCTATGAAGACTCCTAGATCCCTTTCACATGTACTGCTATCCAGCCATGTGTCCCCCATCCTATATTTCCGTACTCCATTTTTTCTACCTAAGTGTAGGACCTTACGCTTCTCTCTGTTGAATTTCATTTTGTTAGCCTTGGCCCAGCTCTCCAATCTATCCAGGTCATTTTGAATTTTGATCCTGTCCTCTGGCATATTAGCAACCCCTCCCATTTTGGTGTCATCTGCAAATTTGATGAGCATGCCCTCTATTCCTTCATCCAAGTCGTTGATAAAAATATTGAACAGCACTGGGCCCAGGACAGAACCCTGTGGCACCCCACTAGTCACATCTCCCCAGGATGAAAAGCAGCCATTTGTGATCACTCTTTGGGTTTGGATGGTCAACCAATTACAAATCCAAAAAACAGTAGCCCTGTCCAGCCTGCGTTTTACTAGTTTCTTTGCAAGAATGTAATAGGGTAATTTGTCAAAGGCCTTACTGAAATCGAGATATGCTACATCCACAGCATTCCCTTCATCTATCAAGCTAGTAACTCTATCATAAAAAGAGATAAGATTAGTTTGGTATGACTTATTTTTGTGAAATCCATGTTGACTTCTCGTGATTACCGCCTTGCTTTCTAAGTGATTAGAAACTGACTGCTTAATGATCTGCTCCAGGATCTTTCTGGGTACTGATGTCAGGCTGACTGGGCGATAATTATTTGGGTCCTCTTTTTTCCCTTCTTGAAGATGGGGACAACATTTGCTCTCTTCTAGTCTGCGAGAACTTCTCCTGTCCTCCAAGATTTCTCAAAGATTACAGCAAGCAGTTCCGAAATGACCTCTGCCAGCTCTTTTAATATCCTAGGATGCAATTCATCTGGCCCTGGAGACTTGAATTCATCCAGTGTGGACAAGTATTCCTGTACCACCTCTCTACCTATTATGTGCGTCATTTCCCCTGCTTCCTCACCTGCTCCCCTACCGTCAGGTTGAGTGCTTGTATCCTTCTGGGAAAAAACTGAGGCAAAGAAGGTGTTAAGTAGTTCTGCCTTTTCTCTTTCCCCTGTGAGTAATTCACCATCTTCTCTGCGCAGCGATCCTATCGTCTCCTTCTTTTTCCTTTTGCTGCGGATGTATTTAAAAAAGCCCTTTTTATTGTTTTTAATGTCTCTGGCCAGCCTAAGTTCGTTCTGAGCTTTAGCCTTTCTGACCTCCTCCCTACATCTCCGGGCTACTTGCTTAAATTCTTCTTTGTTGGTTTCCCCTTCTTCCACTTCCTATACATGTTTCTCTTAACAGTTAGCTCAGCTGAGAGTTCTTTACTCAACCATTCTGGTTTCCTCAGATGCCTTCCATTTTTCCTCCTTAATGGCACATTTTTAGACTGTGCCTTCAATATCTCCTTTTAAGGAACTCCCATGCCTCCCGAACTCCTTTCTCTTTCACTATTCTTGACCATGGAATTCCAGCCAGCAACTCCCTAAGTTTACTGAAGTCCGCTTTTTTAAAATCTAAGATGAGTGTTTGGCTATCCTTATCTTCTCCTTCCCATTGAATGCCAAATTCCAATAGGGCATGGTCACTCCCCCTTAAAGATCCAACCACTTCTACCTCATTAACAAGGTCTTCCCTGTTGGTCAAGATCAGATCTAGAATACTTGATCCCCTTGTGGCCTCTTCCACCTTCTGGGCCATGAAGTTGTCTGCAAGACAAGCAAGAAACTTGCTGGACCTTGCTGTCTTGGCAGAGTTTGACTGCCAGCATATATCCGGGTAATTGAAATCTCCTATTATTACTGTGTCTCTCCTCCTTGAATGTGCAATCATTTGGTTGAGGAAAGCCTCATCAAAGTCCTCAGCCTGTGTTGCAGATCTGTAGTAAACCCCCACCAGAATATCCCTATCGTTTTTCGCTCCCTTAATTCTTATCCAAATGCTCTCGACCTGGCTTACTGGGTTTAAGTCATGGATCTCTTCACAGGTGAAAACATCCTTGACATACAAGGCTACTCCTCCTCCTTTCTTGTTTGGTCTATTTTTACAAAACAGGCTATACCTCTCTATTCCTATATTCCAATCATGAGACTCATCCCACCAGGTCTCAGTGATGCCTATCAAATTGTATTCATTTTGTTGTACTAGGAATTCAAGTTCATCCTACTTGTTTCCCATACTCCATGCATTAGTGTAGAGACACTTAAGTCCCTGGGTCCTTTCTGCAAGTCCTCTACTATTGTTTCTACTCCTCCTGCCGTTGAGCGCTTGTACTACTTGTCCAATATCATTTGGGCCTTTTCCCCCTGTGCTCGCCAAGTCCCTGCCCTGAATAATATTGTCTTCCTCCCCAGCGTAACTTAGTTTAAAGACCTCTTAATCCTCCTTGCAAGACTGTCTGCAAAAACATTCCTGCCACGTTTTGTGAGGTGCAACCCATCCCTCGCCAGAAGCCCACGTTCATGGAAATTCAGGCCATGTTCCAAAAACCCAAACCATTGCTGGCAGCACCACATGTAGAGCCAGTTGTTGACCTCTGCTATTGTCCTTTACCGATGTGCGCCATATCCTTGAATAGAGAGGAGAGATGAAATGACCATCTGCGCACCAAGATCCTTAAGCTTCGTCCCCATAAGCTCATAGTCGTTTGCGATGCGGTAAAAGCTGCTCCTTGCAGTGTCATTGGTTCCGACATGAACCAAAATGAGGGGCTTATGGTCAGTGGGTTTGACCAGCCTGGTTAGCCTCTCCGTTACGCGGTTGATCCTGGCCCCAGGAAGACAGCATACCTCTCGATTGAGCTTGTCTGGTTTGCAAATTGCCCTTTCGGTTCCTCTGAGCAAAGAGTTCCCAACAACCAGAACTCGCCTCCTCTGAGGCTTGTCCTGGCCTCCTCGACAAGCATGTTCTACTAGGACTGCCTGGGCATTCTGTTGAGGCTGGGAGCATTGACCTAGTTCCTGTTGCTGAAGTTGGATTTCTTCTTGTTGACATTCTATTCCCTCTGCATTGCGCTCCTCATTGTTCGTAAGGCCAAGAACTTTGAAGCGATTGTGTAGGTGATGTCGGCACGCGCTGAGGTCAAGCAGGGGCCGGGCCAGAGGCGGCCACCAGCAGCGCCCCAAACAGTACCACCGGGCGCTGCAGCGAGCAAGGGCCTTGAACTGGGGGTTCCCTTAACAGCAGGCTTCAACAGAAATAACAAGGGGTTGCCTCAACCCCAACACAAAATGGTTACTGCACCCTTAACGCAGGGTAGGGTCTGGGTAGAGCCGGGCAGCGGAACGCAGACACGGGCTGGACTGGAACAAGGCACGGGCGACAGATGCGCGGGAAGCCGACGGTTGTTGCTCCGTGCCTTCCCCAGCCCGGTGCCTGCCTAAAAGGCCTGCGGGCCGGGCTGTGGCCAATCCGCGCCGAGCACATGGCCGGGTTCACAGCTGTGCTACAGCTGGGAGCTCCCTATCCCCAGGTGTTTCTCCTGCAGCCGCCGGGAGCGGCGGCTGGCCTCCTTGAGCCGCCGACGCTGCTGGAACGTCGGCGGTGGCGCGGTGGCCTCAGCCTCTTCCGAGGCAGCCTCCTCCCGCGGGTCCTTGTCCGCCACGCCCCGCGGCCTGGGAGCTGGGCCGGTGGCCTCTGCAGCGTCGGGCCGATCCGCGTCGTTGTCGGCCTCCGCCGCGCCAGGGAGACCCTTGCCGGGATCGGCGTCTGCCGCGGCATCCTGGCGATCCCCCCGGCGGCGGAGCCATCCACGGTGACCGCGCGGCCCCCGTCGTCGGCTGCGACCTCCGACGGGCCCGGCCCCGCCTCCTCCTCCTCGGAGGTAACGGAGGCGTTGGCCTCTGCCCTGACATCACTCCCCTCCCCAGGGGCGACGCCCCACCTCGCGGGGGATGAGGCTTCGCCGGGTAGCAGCAATGGAAAGCCTGCACCAACCGCGGCGCGTGGACGTCCGCTGCGTTCTCCCAGGAGCGCTCCTCCGGACCGTACCCTCGCCAGTCCACCAAGTACTGTAGGCGGCCATGCCGCCGGCGGGAGTCAAGGATCCCAGCCACCTCGGACTCCTCCTCACCGCCGACGAGCACCGGAGCCGGCGGGACTCCGGGGCCGGTGTCCGGTCGCACCCCCGTGGCTGGCAGGAGCAGTGACCTGTGAAATACCAGGTGGATCCGCAGGTTGCACGGGAGCTGGAGCCGGAAGGCCACGGGATTGACCTGGGCCCGGATGGCAAAAGGGCCTATGTACCGGGCATCCAGCTTGCGGCTAGGGCGCCCGGGCGGGAGGAAGCGCGTGGAGAGCCAGACACAGTCCCCGACCCGCATAGGCGGCCCTGGTTGCCGGTGCCGGTCTGCTCCCCGCTTGTACGCCTCCTTAGCATGCTCCAGCTGCTCCTGCAGTAGCTCCTCGATGGCCCACAGCTCCTGGAGCCATCGGTCCGCGGCGGGCACCACGGTAGGCGCCCCGACCGGCGGGAACCACCGCGGGTGGAAGTCGTAGTTGGCCAGGAACGGGAACTGCTGGGTGGAGACGTGGACGCCGTTGTTGTACGCAAACTCGGCCACGGGCAGGAGGTTGACCCAGTTGTCCTGCTGGTAGCAGCTGTAGCACCGCAGGTACTGCTCCAGCGTGGGGTTGGTGCGCTCGGTCTTGCTGTCGGTCTGCTGGTGGTGGGCCGATGACAACTGGGGCTCGATGTCCAGCTGCCACGACACTGCCAGAACCGAGCGGTGAACTGCGCCCCTCGATCGGTCACGATCCCCTCAGGGAGGCCGTGCAGCCGGAAGACGTGCTCCAGGACGAGGCGTGCCGTCTCCTTCGCGGAAGGTAGCGCCCGACATGGGACGAAGTGCGCCATCTTCGTAAGGAGGTCCACCACCACCAGTATGACGGTGTGGCCCTTGGATGGAGGGAGCTCGGTGATGAAGTCCATGGAGATGGTCCGCCAGGGGCCTGTGGGGGTCGGCAGTGGCTGGAGGAGCCCCGAGGGCCTCTCTGTCGGGTCCTTGGTGCGGCGGCACACGGGACAGGAGCCGACGTAACGGTCGACGTCCCCACGCACCCTGGGCCACCAGAACTCCCGGGTCACGAGGTGCAGGGTCTTGTACAGGCCGAAGTGCCCCGCGGGCCTTCCGTCATGGCAGAGGCGCAGCGCTTCCTCGCGGCAGTGGTGGGGGAGTATGAAGAGCCGGTCGTGATGGTAGAGTAGCCCCCCGCTCCGACCACGGGGAGGCAGCGTCCCCCAGGCACAGGGTCTCTCGGGGTGGCTCCCGGGCCTGGGCCTCCTGGATCCGCTCCGCCAGGGTCGTCAAGTCCACGGTCGCCGTGAAGTTCTCAGGGCGCAGGATGGTCGAGCGGCTCTCTGGCTCTGGGGCGGCGGCGTACTCGGGCTTGCGGGACAGGGCGTCCGCGCGCCGGTTGCGGGCCCGGGGCACGTACTGCAGCTGGAAATGGAACCGGGAGAAGAACTGGGCCCACCGCATCTGTCGCGGTGTCAGCTTCCGGGCGGTCTGCAGGTACTCCAGGTTGCGGTGGTCGGTCCGCACCTGTACCGGGTGCACCGCGCCTTCCAGGAAGTGCCACCAGGCCTCGAATGCTGCCTTGACTGCCAGGAGCGCCTTCTCCCAGGTGCTGTAGTTCTGCTCAGGAGAGGTCAGCTGCCGGGAGTGGTAGGCGCACGGCCGGAGTTCCCCTTCCGGACCCGAGTTCTGCAGCAGGACCACCCCGACCGCGACGTCCGAGGCGTCGGTTTCCAGGACGAAGGGCCGCCTGGGGTCGGGATGCTGCAGGATGGGCTCCGTGGTGAAGCGGGTCTTCAGCCGGTCAAACGCCTGCTGGGCCTCGGGGGTCCACTGGAACGGCGCCTTGCCGCGGAGCACCTGGGTGACGGGGGCGGCCAACGACGCGTAGTCGGCAATGAACTTCCGGTAGAAGTTGGCGAACACCAGGAACCGCTGCACATCCTTGCAACTCCTCGGGGCCTGCCAGGACACAATGGCCTCCACCTTTGCCGGATCCATCTCTACTCCCCGATGAGACATGCGGTAGCCCAAGAAGTCGACTTCCGCGAGGTCGAAAGCACACTTCTCCAGCTTGGTGTACAGGCGGTGCTCCCGCAGCCGCCGCAGCACGGCGCGCACGTGTGTCTCATGGGCCTGCTGATTCGGGGAGTAGGTCAGGAAGTCGTTGAGGTAGATGATGACGAAGCGGCCCAGGTAGTCCCGGAAGACGTCATTCACAAAGTGCTGGAACACCGCCGGCGCGTTGCACAGGCCGAAGGGCATGACGGTGTACTCATAGTGCCCGTACCGGGTCTGGAACGCCGTCTTCCACTCGTCACCGGCCCGGATCCGCACCAGGTTGTAGGCCCCGCAGAGGTCCAGCTTCGTGAAGACCGTCGTGTGGCGCAGGCGCTCCAGCAATTCCGGGATCAAGGGCAGCGGGTAGCGGTTGCGGATGGTGATCCGGTTGAGGGCACGGTAGTTATTGCAAAGCCAAAGCTCCCCCGACTTCTTGCGGACGAACAGCACCGGCACCCCGGCCGGGGAGGTCGAAGGTCGCATGAAGCCCCGATGTAGGTTCTTCTCCAAGAACTCCCGCAGGGCTGCCAGCTCCGGCTCCGAGAGCGCGTAGATGCAGCCTGCTGGAATGGGAGCCCCGGGTACCAGATCTATAGCACAGTCGTAGACCCGGTGCGGGGGTAGGCGGTCGGCCTCCTTCTGGTCGAACACGTCCACAAACTCCCGGTACTTCTGCGGCAGTTCGACGGATGTCCCGGCCCCGGAGGTCTCTAAGGTAGCCATCAACTTCTCGGGCCAGCAGTGCTCCTGGCAGTACTCGGATGCAAACAGCACCTCACGCTGCGCCCAGGAGATATGCGTGTCGTGGCGCGAGAGCCAGGGCATCCCTAGAACCACGGGGAAGCAGGGCACCACGGCCACCAAGAAGCTCGTCCGCTCGTAGTGGCCCTGGATTTCAAAACCCACCTCGACCGTCCGATGGGTGATGGGGCCGGACTTCAGCAACCGCCCATCAATGGTCTCCACCGGCCGTGGCTCTGGCAGCGGCACCAACGGGATCTGGTGGTCCTGGGCGAACTGGACGTCCAGGAAGTTATTGGACGCCCCGGAGTCGATCATCGCCCCTACGGGGATGGGCTGTGCCTCGCCATAGCACACCGCTGCGGTCACCAACAGCGGGTCTCGTCGCGCCGAGGCGTCTGCGTCTGTCCCGCCTCCGGGCTCCCCCAGGCCTCGCAGGCCCTCTAGACCTGGGGGTTGGCTTTTCCCGGAGCCCCTGGGACGGCGGACTTCGAAGGACACACGTGAGCGAAGTGACCTCCCAGGCCGCAGTACAGACACAGGCCCGCCCACCGCCGCCTCTCCTTCTCCTCGGCGGTCAGGCGGGGCCGCGCCCCCCCGAGCTGCATGGGCTCCTCACCACTGACTCTGTTGGCGGAGGCGCCTGCCCCTGGCCGGCTGGGCGGGGCCTCCTGGGGAGCCGGTGTCCAGGTCCGGGTGCTGGTGGAGCCCGCCCGACGGGCCTGCCTTCAGGCCTCCAGGCGCCTGTCGATCCGGAGGTCCTGCTGGATCAACAGCTCCAACGTCTCCGGTGGGGGACTGCGGGCCAGTTCATGCAAGATCTCGGCCGAGAGGCCGGCCCGGTACTGATCTGGGAGGGCAGGGTCGTTGTAGGCCAGGTCTTGCGCCAGCAGGCGGAACATGGTGGTATAGTCCCGTACCGTACCCCGGCCTTACTGTAGCTGGCGGAGCTGGCGACTGGCCATCTCAGCCTGCACTGGGTCCCCCCACACCGCCCGGAAAGCCTGCAGGAACGTGGCCATGTCATCCAGGATGCCGCTATTCTGGCGGAGCAGAGGCGTGGCCCATTTGGCCAGCATCCCAGAGAGCAGGCTGATCATGAAAGCCACCTGGGCCCGCTCGTTGGGAAAGTCTTGGGCACGGACCTGCATATACAGCCGGCAGCCGTCCACGAACGTCTCCAGCTTGACTGAGTTAAAGTCCGAGTTGACAATGGTATGGCCGGTATGTAGATGCGGCTAGCTCGGCAGTTAAGTACCTAGCTCGCCAGGGTGCCCTCTCAGGGCGGAAGGTCTCTTTGTGGTAGTGTGAATTCATAATGAAGGTGTTTGTTTCGGGAGGTCCCCTAAAGCAGATCTGGCAATTTCTGGCTTGGTTTGGTGGGAGCAGCAAATAGTAGCCATGCCTAGCTTCGCGCTTGTTCGGCAGGCCTCACAAACACTTGGCTGGTGGCAAAGTAGGGCTGAATTGCGGTATCAAAATGGTATCTTTGGTTTACCAAAGGCCAGGTCAGTACACGGTGGTAATAACTGACTAGAATGAGGATAGGAATAAGATTTAGACACTTTTGTATTAATGGAACAATGAGAGGGAGAAAAAATTCCTGTGTTTCAGAGCTATACCAAAACAAGCAAATCAAAATATTTTAGAACATATGGTAGAAGCTATAGCTGACTTGTTGGGGATGCAGAAGGTAGGAACAGAAGCAGAATTGGACTTCACTTATCTCCTTTCTTCACGCAAGGCCACACACAGAAACCTGCCAAGACATGTGATAGTACATTTTTTGAGAGGCCAAATCAAAGTCCAGGTGTTGTAATGCCACTTTGAGAAAGTATTGAAAATTGATAGTGCTGAGACTGAGGCCATTTCTGCACTATACTGTTACAGTGCTATTATTCCACTTTCAACATCCTATGGAATCCTGGGGTTTGCAGTTTAAGGAGGGGCCTCAAAGGATTCCATAGGAAGTTGAAAGTGAAATAATGCCACTATAATAGATTAGTGCGGAAATGGCCTGAGATTTTCAAGTGAATATCAATAAGGATTCTTCACAGAAGAAAGGAATACATCTTTTTATCTGAGAGGATGACACAAAATGGAATCCCATTTAGGTGGTAATTTTAGAGGGAATTCATTTGATTTTATGCAAAGGAGATTTCAAGTGAATGCAATACAAAAAAAAAAAAAAAAGCCAAAGATGCTTTGCAAAACTACCAAAAAGATCTGGTGCAAAGGTAGAAAAGAGAAGAGGAAGATCAGGAAGATATGCTGGATCAAGATCTGAACAAGGATAAGGATAAAGTGATAGATGACAAAATTTAAAAAGGTGTTACAGGAGTGGACTATTATAAATTTAGAGAATAGCATGGATCTGAGATGTATAACGTGCAAGATGAGGAGCTTAAACAAAAGTAACCAACAAGAAAACTTGCAGTTATTATTAGATGATATAAAGAAAGGAATTAAAGAAATCTAATAAAGCAGTATGTAATCATAGTAAGATTTCTGAGAAGCAGGGATCAATGATGAGCACAAGTCAGGTTGAGAAGAAGCTATGTTATATTAAACAGAAAAACCTTGATTCTCCTAATGAACCTGGAAGATGGTTGGCTTTTAAACTGAAAAAAGAAAGAGAGGAAAAAAACTTACCATGAAAATACAAAAAGTGAGCGATAATGTTAATATTATAAAAGTGTTTTATACAACATTTTATTTAAAAAACTCCAAATATTTCTGAAGATAATGGAGGAAAACTTAAGTGAGATTTCAGAATTACAAAAAGGTATTGATGAACTCTCCTATTAACATTGGATGAGCACATTAACATTCTTAAGAAGATTAAGTTGGGTAAACCTCCAAGCCTAGATAGTTTATCAGCAAGTTGCTATAAAAGTTTTGAAAAGCAGTTATTTTTGCCATTAGAAAGATTGCTGAGTTCAATCTGATTGACAACAACAACAAAAAATCAGAGACTCAGAAAGAGGCAACAATAGTGTTTATAGCAAAAGTAAGATACAAGTTGCTGATGACAAAGAATTACAGAACATTTCACTGTTGAACAATGACAATCTTAGCAAAGGATTGAAAAAGACTTTGCAAGAATTTAGTCATAAAGATCAAATTGGATTTTTATCAAAAACACAGATACAAGACAACACTAGATGTGTTCTTGATATTCTGGGATACTTAGATAAGCATAATGTGAAATAGGTGGCATTTCTTTCTTTCTTTTTTTAAGACATGAGCAACATTCACAAATCTTGATTAATGGCAAATTAAGCAAACCATGTGATATTCAAAAAGGAACAAGACAAGGTTCTCCACTTTCACCATTGCTGTTTATTTTGCCTTTGGAAGTTTTGAATAGTGTAATAAGCCGGGATGAGAGAATTAAAAGTATAAAAACAAAAAAGTATATAAATTAATATCATTTGCTAATGATTTGGTAATTATTAGAAGATCCAATCGAATGTATGTATCCATTCTTAGAAAGATTAAAAGAATTTGGGGATATAGCAAGATTTAAGATAAACAAAATCAATGATGTTGATAAAAAATATGAGGGGAAAAAAGAACAGAGACATCTTATGGATAAGCGATGTTTTAAAACAGAGAAAAAAAGTGAAAAATAATGACAAGGGTCTCCATTCACTATTATTTTTTCAGACTGATTTGAATATATCAGTTGATCCACACCAAAACATTTTGACCAAAGTTAATCAGTTTAATCTCTTTAAAAGAAATTGGCAGTTCAAATTGTCAAATGTTTTTTCTACATACAAATTAATGCATCTTCCTTCTCATTATGACATTCAAGATATTCCATTACATCCAGCACAATTCTAATATTACATGTTATTTATCTTCCAAGTAAAAACCCACTTTGATCTTCATCAATCGTCTTTAACAAATTCTTCATTCTTTTAGCTGAAGTAAAGCATAGAATGAACTCAGGCTTGCCAGAGACATTAAAACAATAAAAACGGCTTTTTAAGATATGTCCACAGCAAAAGGAAAAAGAAAAAAAATGATAGGGTCACTGCGTGAAGATGGCCAATTACTAATGTGGGAAGAGAAAAGGCAGAACTGCTCAACACCTTCTTTGCCTCAGTTTTCTCCCAAAAGAAGTACTCAACTTGGGGGGTGGGGAGCAGGTGAGGAGGAGGGGGAAATGCAGCACAGAATAGGTAGAGAAGTAGTACAGGAATATCTGGCTAAACTAGATGAATTCAAGTCTCCTGGGCCAGATGAATTACATCCAAGGACATTAAAAGAACTGGCAGAAGTCATTTCAGAACCACACACAATAATCTTTGAGAACTCTTTGAGAACATGAGAAGTCCCAGCACACTGGAGGAGGGCAAATGTTGTCCCCATCTTCAAGAAGGGGAAAAAAGAAGACCCAAATAATTATCACCCAGTTAGCCTGACATCAATATCCAGAAAGATTCTAGAGCAGATCGTTAAGCAGACAGTTTGTAATTACTTAAAAAGCAAGGCTATAGTTATTAAAAGTCAACATGGGTTTCTCAAAAACGAGTCATGCCAGACTAATCTTATCTCTTTTTATGATAAAGTTATAAGCTTGATAGATGAAGGAAATGCTGTGGACATAGCATATCTTGATTTCAGTAAGGCCTTTGACAAAGTTCCCCATGACATTCTTGCAAAGAAGCTAGTAAAATGTGAGCTAGACAGGGCTACTGTTAGTTGGATTGGTAATTGGTTGACCAAATGAACCAAAAGGGTGCGCACCAATGGCTGCTTTGACTAGTGACTAGTGGGGTGCCACAGCGTTCTGTCCTGGGCCCAGTCCTATTCAATATCTTCATCAATGACTTGGATGAAGGAGTAGAGGGCATGTTGATCAAATTGATCAAATTGATCAAATTTGCAGATTTGCAGATGACACTAAATTGGGAGGAGTTGCTAATACACCAGAGGACAGGGTCAAAATTTAAAGTGACCTTGACAGATTGGAGAGCTGGGCCAAAGCTAACAAAATGAATTTCAACAGAGAGAAATGTAAGGTCCTGCACTTAGGCAAAAAAAAATGGAATGCACAAATATAGGATGGGAAACATGTGGCTGGATAACAGTATATGTGAAAGTGATCTAGAGGTCTTGGTAGATCACAAGCTGAACATGTGTCAGCAGTGTGATGCGGCAATCAAGAAAGCCAACATGATTCTTGGTTGCATCAATAGGAATATAGTGTCTAGATCAAGGAAGGTAATGGTACCACTCTATTCTGCTTTGGTTAGACCTCACCTGGAATATTGTGTCCAGTTCTGGGCACCACCATTGAAGAAGGATATTGATAAGCTGGAGCATGTCCAGAGGAGGGTGACCAAAATGGTGAAGGGTCTGGAAGCCATGTCCTATGAGGAACAGCTTAGGGAGCTGGGTATGTTTAATCTGCAGAAGAGAAGGTTAAGAGGGAACATGATAGCCATGTTTAAATATTTCAAGGGATGAGATGTCACTGCTCCAGAGATTAGGAAAAGCAGCAATGGATTCAAGCTGCGGCAAGGAGATTCCACTTGAACCTCAGAAAGATCTTCCTGATGGTCAGAGCTGTCTGGCAGTGGAATATGCTTTCTTGGAGTGTGGTGGAGTCTCCTTCTTTGGAGGTTTTTAAGCAGAGGCTGGATGGCCAATGTGTTGGGAGTGCTTTGATGTGTGTTCCTGCTTGTCAAGGGTTGGACTGGATGGCCCCTGTGGTCTCTTCCAACTCTATGATTCCATGATTCCAAGACTCATTATTTAATAAAGAAATTGTTCTAAAATTATTGGTAAAGTCAAGTCTTCTCCTTCTTTTGGAATCAGAGCAATATTCGCATCCTTCCATGAACTCAGAATCAGTCCTGTTTTTTACCATTCATTACATGTAAGAGAGACAACAATTCCTCCTGCAAAATTTTATAATAAGGGACTCCAAATCTATCTGTACGCAGAGTCCTTCCAGACTTTAATTTTTTAATTTCCTCCGTTATCTGAGATGTAGTAATCTTTTGATTAATCTGTTATTTCTCTTCATCTGTCAGTTTAGGTAGATGTTGTCTCAACAGGTAGTCTTCTATCATGATATCTTCTATCTTCTTACTTGAGTATAAATTTGAGAAATATTCTTGAAAGATCCTGTGTAAGTCTTTATCCTTAATAAATTCTTTACTGTTAAAGAATGCTGGGCCAAGCAGTCACAGCTGGCTGCAGTAGGAAACAGTTAAACTGGTTCACTGCATTGCTTAGCAACACCAAGTTGTAAATAACTCTGCTCCCAGCCTCAGCCCAAGGTCAGGCAGCTGAGAGAGAGACAGTAGTCCAGTGGTTCTCAACCTGTGGGTCCCCAGATGTTCATGGACTTCAGCTCCCAGAAGCCCCAGCCACTATGGTCAATGCTCAGGGCTTCTGGGAGCTGAAGTCTAAGAACATCTGGGGACCCACAAGTTGAGAACCACTGCAGTAGTCTGTTAGATTATGAGATGTTATGTCTTCACACGTTTTCTGGTTTCACACAGGAACACAGCTGTGGTCCTGTGAGTTCCCATGATGTTTTCCATGTATTCTTGCCTACTTAACGTGCTGTTTGAGAATGCCTTATGTTACTCACATACATACTTGCTGACTTGCTAGTAGTATGCCTTGAACTGCCTTGCAGTGTTTTTCAACATGCTGTTTAAATAAAGCCTTGTAGTTTTAGACCCCGAAAAGCTGTGTGCTGGCTTTTACTTTTTCCCTAGCATGAAGATGGGGCTTTGCAGTGTCTTGCAACCCAGCCTGCTTGTGGGTTCAGCTTCTTTCACAGCTGACACTCTGTTCTCCTTGACATTTACCACCTTCTCTTAATTTCAGAATCATTCTATTCTGTCTTTTTTTAATCATATTCAAGCCATCTTTCTGATTTATTTCAATGTTCAAAGTTTTTCCGTCACAAAGTGTTCAACTTCTTTTTAGGATCCTTCATAGTTGGGACTGATAATTGATTTCTCAGTAATCTCAACTGCTTCAAAACTCCTTCGTCCTCTGGAGATTTTTCAGTGGCTCTTCTTTAATCTTTATTTCATCCAAAATCTTCTGTGTTTCTTCCATTTCCTTTTTTAATACTCCTTACTAAGTCAAATAAAAGATCCTCATATATATGCTTTACTTGCATCTTATCTGATATTAGTTACTTTGATATTAGTTACTTTGTTTGAACTTCTTTTAAAAAAATCTTTAACCTCTCTTCTTGTTCTTAGGATCACTTCCTCATTCATGGTTAAAGATTCATTTAATCTCCATTTAATTCTATTGTCATCTTTCTGATCTTTATCATCTCAGGGTTATTGTCAGAAAAAGTCCTTGGAGGAATCTCAACTTTATGTATCTTGTCATTCCAAGTTTTAGAAATCCACACCATATCAATCTTTGAATGAAATTTATGTCTATCGAAGAATCAAGTCCTTGTCATTTGGATACTTGAATTTCCATATATCTACTGTTTGTAAATTGTCCATCAATTAGAAAAAAATCCTTTGGCAATCATCCTTGTGGATTTTTTTTTTAATATCCTGTATTTAATAATACAGATTTGTCAACCTCATTACAATCCCCATCAAACACCAATTTTCATAGGACATTTCCGATAGCATGGTATATAATTTTTGAATTAATGTTCCTTTCTGCAGAACTGGTATATAAACCCTTACCCCATTTTGTCTCCATTTGCATTGATTTCAACCCCCACAAATCTTCCATCATCATCCACAAAAATCAACTCTGGAGATAATTTGGCTCTAACATAAAAGACTATGGCATTCTTCTTCCATTGGTCTGCTGATATTAATTCTTCTCCTAGTCTTTCTTGTACTAAAAGTATATGGTCTCTCTTTCATCTGAAAGTCTCTTGTGAATAAATGTCCAAATTTAATTTCTAAATAATGAAATATCTTTATTCTTCTTCTGAGGGACATTCACCCCATTGATATGCAAAATCAAAAATTTGTAATTTATATTTAAGCATCAGATAAAAATCCATCTTATTCTCTGCCTCTGGCATTGTTAAGTCCTTATCTTCTTCATCAAAAACAACTGATGCAGATGCAGTTGCTTCCTTTTCATCAGAGTCTTTAGGCTCATCTCCTGACTCTCATGGGTTCATTGAGTCTTCTTGGTCCATTTCTATGTCAAAATCATTCTTATTGTTTTAAGAAAGTACTCACCTTAGCAATCATTTTTAAGCTATTATCTTGTATGCAAAAATCACACCTTCCAACCTGTCCCAGCTGAACAGAACGTTCTTCCAAGTTTGTTCACCAAAAAATTATAATTTTTCCTTTTTCTAAAAATTTGAACTGGAATCTCAGAAGTATAAGCACATTGCCCTGAATTTCCCATGATGACTTACAGTGATGTTCTAAAATTTGATTTCTCCGTCTTCTAGATGAAAATTGAATTATCACATCTCTTGGATCTTCCATCCGTCTCGCATATGGAGAATTAACTCCATATATAGCTATTATATTGTGTTCAATGACTACTTCTTCTCCCATGAATGTTGATGAATTTTCAACTATCTTTGCTTGCAAGTTTTCCTCATTTTGTTCTGGAAGACTCTGTTTAAATATTTGAAGGAATGTCAGATCAAGGAGGGAGCAGGCTTGTTTTCCACTGCTCCAGAGACTAGGACAAGGAGCAATGGATTCAAGCTGCAGGAAAGAAGATTCCACCTGAACCTCAGGAAGAACTTCCCAACAATAAGAGCTGTCGGGCAGTGGAATATGCTTTCTCGGAGTGTGGTAGAGTCTCCTTCTTTGGAGATTTTTAAGCAGAGGCTGGGTGGCCATCTGTTGGGAATGCTTTAATGTGTGTTCCTGCATAGCAGGGGGTTGGACTCAATGGCCCTTGGGATGTCTTCCAACTCTATGACCCAAAGCGCCTCTACCTTGGCTGCTTGCCTTGAATAAGGGATGCTGTGCCTTGACGTCTAAAGGAATTATCCACTCAGATGGCTTCTTAACTAGTTTTGGGAGTGCCTGCAATGTGGATGGAGGATTTGTCTTAGAATCAGCACAGAAAGCATTGCAGCTGGGCTTCAGCAAGAAGCTCTCCCCAGTCTGCTGGCCACTGGATACAGATCAATGATGAAAGGGGGCACTTGTGCTGCTCTCCCATGACAATCAAGCTATACAGAGCAAGAGCTTCGCCCTGCTCTTTTTTTGAAATCCATGCCTCTATTGACCAAGGCCAGTGTCCACTGCACAATATGTGTGATAGAGACTTGGATGTTTTGGATCTTGCCTGACAAAATGTACTTGAGTGGATTGTGTGTGGTTTGAACAACCACTTTTGCACCTTCAGCAGTTTACTCCCATTGGGTGAGATTCCACATTAGGGCCAGGTAGATCTTTTCAAAGAGGCTGTATTATTGCTCTGCAAGTTACAGGTTACAAGAGGCATAAGCAATGACCCTCTGCATGTTGAGTGAGTGTAGCATGGATGCTATGCTCCAAAATACCCAATAGGATTTTAAATGGCTGACAAGTCCAGGTGAACAAGAACAGGGACTTTCACTAGGCTGCACTTCAGCTCAGTGAGAGCATTCTGTTGGGCTATTCCCACCCCTAAGTGAGGGTGAGCCTTCTCTACCAAGGAATCAATGAAGTCCCAGGAGAAGTTGAATGTGCCTAACATGACCTGGGTAACATCAGGGATCTTATGAATTAATGAGACATGGGACTTCAACCAATCAACGTAATGCGTGCTGAATTATCATTTGGATCTATATATATTTTGTTTGGAAGACACTTTTCAGTTTCAGCCACTTAAGTAATGCTTGGTTTCAATCCGTACTTCCAATAAAGAACATTTCTGTCCACGTTTTCATTTTTCTGAGTGTTCATAATGGAGACAGTTTAGAACCTTACATGACAGACTGCCAATCCCCTTGTTCATTTTTCTACCTTTTGAAAGAGGAAATCATTTGCATATCGAGAATTTGTTGAAAAACCTATACTTAACAGAGTTAGTCTGCCAGCAGGTATCAGGGTAATTGAATGTCCGCACAACTAAAAATTCTTGCATCTTTGAGATACTGACATTTGTTTTTTTGAAGAGCATCACCCACCACCTCTTCTTCATTTGGTGGTCTATAATGAACTCCTACTATAATGTTGCTTGTATATCTTTCTCCATTGATTTTTAACCAAATCCTCTCAACTGGCCCACTCTGATTTCTCATGTACTTCTGTACAAGTGAATTTGTCTTTGTCAAACAATGCTTCCCCCTTCTTGTTATCTGCCACATCTTTTCTTTTTGAACAAGGTATATCCTTCAATTGTTATATTGTTATAGTCAGGCATAGACACCTGAAGCCTTGTTTACTCAAGTTTTACTGTGGTTCCCATTCTCTCCTTGTTCTCCTCTGGAATGCACATACTTATGTTTAGGGCTTGCCTTTCAACTGTTTGAGCTATCATCTCCAACCTCCCAAAGATATATTTTAAAGCTCTCTTGATCAAACTTGCCATGCTACTATCATAAATTCATATGATTCATAGATTCTATGATTCTTTATACCAAAGACATCCTTCTCTGTCTTTGTAAGATGCAGCTTGCCTATACCAGTAGTGCTCTAAGAATCAAAGACCATAGTCCCAAATAGCAAACCTCTCCCATTCACACTGCATTCATTCACTGTGTAGTTCTGTATCCTTTATTGGCAAAATTGCTAAGAACACCACTTGCATTTCTAAACCCTTCAGCTTCCCACTCAGACCTTCCTAGTCCAAGATGATCTGCTCAAATGTATTCTTGGTAGTCTTCTTGGTGTCCACATGAATAAGAAGAAAGGGGATACTGATCTGTGTTCTGGATGAGTTTTGGAATGTTGTCAGTCACTTCCCAGATTTGTGCTCCAGGAAGATGGCATTTATTGTTCTAAAGTTTTATCATGGGTGCCCAACAAGAAAATCACATGAATCATCACTGCCAATCATAATACATGGGTAAGTGGGCAGTAAGGCTACAAAAAGGGGAAATAAGAGAAAATAAAGTAGAATGGAGAAATATGAATGTTTAACAAGGAGAGTGGTGTCTCCTTCCAATAATTTGTTTAGTTTTGTTGAATGCACTGCTTTGAAGTGAATACTAAAACACAAGAATATTTAGCGCAGTTCTACTCAAAACTAACGTGATTGAGAAGGATTCTTGAATTTTGCAACTGCAAAGCACTCAGATCTAAAGGGGCATGTACAAGGTTTGCTATGTGATTTGCAAGTACATTTTAAATGGATAATTACAATGTTTTAATTTCTACAAAACTAAGTATTTTCTTACAGGTGATGAAAAGTGCATACATCCTTGAGCCAGCTGGAAGATAATGACTTATTAGTCAGAACACTGACTTTCTAACTTGAGTATTCAAGTTGACCATGTATATGGTATATGAATATGAAACACATCATATTTGAAACACAGGATGGAAGCAGAAAACTGGTTTGTTTCTTGTACCCAGTTTCCTTCTTCTTCATCTACAAGTGCTAGTGGTCATGGTGTAAAATGTGGAAGCCCCAAGTAGAGAAAGAGGCATGACAGGCTCCAAAAGATGTTTGCAATATATACTCTTTGTGGCTTCTTTCTCTCTGCTTTGCCCTTGATCCATCCACATTTTGTACCATGCATCTGCAACATAGAGAACCAGTGTAGTGGTTTGAGTGCTGGACTATCACCTTTGAGATCAAGGTTCGGTTCCCGGCTTGGCCATGGAAAACTACTGGGTCACCTTGGGTATGTCACATACTCTTATCCCCAGAAAACTCTGTGACAGGTTCATGTTAGGGTTGGCATAAGTCGGAAATGATTTGAAGACACAAAACATTTGCAGTCCACAAGCCTTTCCTTCATTCTATATCAATGACCAGCAATATCTTCTAGTATATTACAACCTACTGAAGGGCATTTGCCAGTTCACATATATTACACAATTTTCACAATGTCTACTATCAGTGAATTTAATAAGAGAATAAAAAGTAGAGACCAGAAGTTTTCTAGTTTACAGCCAGTCTTTCTGGACAGAATGCTATTTTCTACCAAGTTCAGGGCTGCCACTTCCCAAAACAACATCTCCTTATTGGGTTCTCTTTCCCTTTCTCCTTCTTAAAAAGTGCAGTACTTGCAGTTGCATCATTGCACTACATTCTCAGCACTATACATAAGTGGCAGATGAACAATATGCATGGGGGAGACAAGAACAATATGTAAGGATACAAATTGTGTCAAAGCTCCTTGAGAGAAATAAACTCCATCACCATCTTGCTAGAAATAGCTGTGTGTTTTGATACAATGCATAGTTTTAGCCCTAGCAAGCAAAAAGAAAAAAAGATGCTAAAGACACGCAAAACAAAATAAAAGAGACACAGCAGGGCAGACCTGAGTTTCCAACTGACTCTAGGAATGAAAATGTTAATTGAACACTATAATACCTCCGTGCTTTTCTGCATGCTATGTTCTTCAAGGACCAAAGAAAGCAAACCAAAACTCCAGTTGATATGAGACTAGATTTTGGGGATGTCCCTTGCAAGCAAACTGTGAACTAAAGCAAAGCATGACTGAGTGACTGGAAGGGATGATTATATCATGCACCACTCTGCTCAGACATCCCTGTTCCCTTTGATTTTGGCTGCAACCCTAGCAATAAGTTGAAGGGGGCCATAGTACTCTTTCACTTGAAACACATGGTCACCAAAATCTATATATTTTTAGATGTACTTATTTGTCTCTGAAGAACCCAGTGTTGAATTTTAATTCCTTGCATATTCTCACTGATCTTCTATTCTTTTGCTTTCCACTTCTGGCTTTAGTCATTACACATTACAGAGTAGTGATGTTGAGGTTTCATTATTTCTGGTCTAAGCACGAGGGACTTCACAGCTTAAACATGAAGATAGTCTATTCATCACCTATGCCTATAAAGATTGGAAAAAAAAGCAGAAAAGAAAGTATATCCCTTATCATTGGCAGATGCACATACATAATTCCCTGCTTATAAAATTTAGACCTATCAGTCTGCTCTCAATAATGGAAAAACTATATGCATGCTATTTGTGTAATAGATTGTCTTCTTTTTTTGGAGTCAAATAGTACTATTACGGAGGCACAAGCAGCATTTAGAAAAAACTATTCAACTACTGACCACTGTTTAGTTCTTTCTCACCTTGCTGAGAAATATCATAAATTTCTACAGGGTAAGCTGTTTGTTGCCTTCACGGATTTAACATCAGCTTTTGATTCCATCTCTAGAACTAAATTATGGGAGAAACTGAATAAGGTTTTGGCTGATCAAAGACTCTTATGCCTTATCAAGGCATTGTATAGTGATAGCAAGCTACAGATTAGGTGCAGTAACTAGGGGCAGCTTTCTAGAGAAATATCTATGTCTAGAGGAATCAGACAAAGCTGCATCCTTGCACCAATCCTGTTCAAACTACTCACAAATTATCTTGAAGATACCTTGATGGACCCCAATAGGACATCTACCCAAACTTGGTATCAGGAAAATTCCCGTGTTGCTGATGCAATTTTGTGCTCTAGACCAGGTTTAAACCACTTATTAAGGAAGTTTCTAAACTACTGCTCACAAAATAGACATAAAAATCAATTATGAGAAATAAGTTTTGGTTTTTGAGAATAAATTTTTCCACTGTCTATGGACATTTGATGGACGTGTTTTAGAATAGGTCAGAAGCTTCCAATATCTGGGGCTGACATGTCACCATACAGCATCTTACTCTACTCATACATCTGTTATTCATCAGAAAGCACAAGCTAGTCAATCAGCCATTTTGCACTTTTTTTCCATCAAAGAGGGCCAGTATATACCACCTGCTATTAAAGTATTTAATGCCTAGACAGCTGCCCAACTGCTGTATGGTTCTAATATTTGGATTGGTAGAGTAACATCTGAGTTAGACAAGCAACAGGCAGTATTTTTTAGTGTTCTATAGACAGTGGGGAAAGTCCTTTATCAACAAGGATTTGGTGGACAGCTTTAAAATTTTGGCTCAAGGTTAGTGTCTTCATACTAGGCTCACGTCTAATTTCATATCTACCCCAGGATAAGTACATCCACAGCTGGTTTATCAGTAAAAAAGCTGCTTCAATTGGCCTCTCATCATCTTTTGTATCTCACCTAGGTTTTGACACTGCTCTCAAATCTATAAAATGAAGATTGTGGAACATTGCCTTCTGTGAATTGCATACCCATTCATATATATTCATATATATCTTGCTCCCCGAGTGCTGTGTATATACACTATGCCAGACTTTTCACATAGCTAATTACCTCAAGAATTTGACTGTCATCAAATATAGCAGTCTATTTACTAAGGCAAGATGTAACATGTTTCCCTCCAAGTTGCTCCAAGATAGATTTGCTGGTGTCCCGTATACTACAAGACTCTGCCCATGTAGTAACCAGGAAGTAGAATGTACAAAGCACATTTTTTTGTCTTGTGGGTTCGTCAGCATACAATTAACTCAATGTTGAGTAACCTACTAGGAAAATCTGCCCAATTCTATGCCAAGTTCTTATCAGAAGACAAGTCTCTCCATGTGACTTTGGCTATTGCCAAGTTTCTCTCTGAGGCAGTCAGGATCAGAGAATAATTTGTATCAGGTAAAGGTTTGAAGTAAGCCTTCTGCAATTTGTTTAGTACTTGAAGTGTTTTAATTGGTCTTTATATTTTGCATCTACACTTTGCTCAAGAATTTGTGTGGTTTTATACATCCTGTATGCATTTTATATGTTTATATGTTTGCCATATTGTTGGATCTTTGGACTGTAATAAAGACTATAATTCTCTGCTGTGTACTTAACCACTATTTTAATTGTACTAGCCTTTCAAATTAGAGAAAAAAATAATTCTTCCACAATATACTTTAGTTTGAATTCCAGAAAAAAAATCTATAATCAAAAAAACACAATCCTGTATATCTGAGTCCTATAAAATAATGCTGAAGGCAGGAAAGGCCCTTTAATTTCCTAGTAAAGTGCGTATATGGGCAGATCTCCATTATGAATGCACGTGTGTCGTGGTTATGTGTGTACACACACACCAGCATAATTATCACAGATTTCTCCAAAGAATCCTGGAAACTGTAGTATGTTGAGGATTTTAGGAATCATGGGGATTTGCAACTCATCTTCACAGAGCATAGCTTCCAGGGTTCCCTAGGAAGACAGAGTGGCTTCTTTTAGGTGTGAAAAAATCCAAACTTGTCATAATAGGAGAAGAAAAAGTGAACCTATCTATCCATTTTTTTAATTTCATTTTCATTCTGAATGAAGATCTTTGAACTGTATTTACAGAAACAAAATATACCCCTCCCCCGCAAAATATGGTCTTAATTCAACTATGAATGATCTTGAAAAAATATACCTCCAGTTAGACTCTCAAGTTATTTCTCATGATTTTACGTCCCTGCTTCAATTTTCATGCTTGAGTTAGGGCAGAGGGAAAAAAAAACAGACTGGGAATGATTGTGTGTGTGATATTAGGTAGCTTTTTTACACTGAAGGCAGCTTGGAGTAATCCATAACTCTTTGTTGAGAAGAAGAAAATGTTCCAAAATGTCCAGATTGTCTGTCATGGCTTTGATATGGTTTAGACTGGTGGGTCTAAGAAGAAAGACGGTACTTTGTTAAAGCAGTAGGTTTGTTTTTTTGTTTTGTTTTTTAAAAAATCAATGATCCTGTAATGATGTATTCTGAATGTTGGTCAAATAATGTAGCAATTGAGAGATACCCTGGTATTTTCAAAAACCCACAGTTGTTTGAAGAGATGGAGGTCCTTCTATGAGATGATGAAGGTAAGTAATTGGAGTCATACTTCAATGCCTGAGGGTGCTGGAAGCCCTGAAGTAGCTAAGGAACTTGTAGCAGAGATTTACCACAAAGTACCATATATTCTGAGCCATTTGTGACCTTGCAATGAATATGCGCCAGATGATCACAAGAAGGATGGTGTTCAGTGTATACTGAATATTCCTTAGCCTGAAGAAAAAGAAAGTAGAATAGGTAGAATATCAGTTTGGTGGGCAAACAGTTAAAACAGATGGAGCTGATGCAATTGTTGTACTCTAGCGGCTCTGCTTTGTACTACTCCAGTAACATGGAGGAACCATGGTGGATGGCTCGGAAAAACTGTACCAGAATCAGCCTGTACTTTCCACTGGTTGTTGAATTCTAAAGTAATGTGAGATGGAATCTGAGAGGAGACAGAACCAGACTGTTCCTATTACATTAGAATTAAACTGCTTTTATTCATGAGTGAGCAGTGCATGATTCCTGTGTTGCATTGGCCCCCTATACATTTTTGCAGCTTCTCATGGTTTCTCTGCCACTGATAAATTTCCCCTGCAACTGGGTGTTGCCCCATTGGTAAACCCTGTCCCGGGGTCTACAACTTTGGTATAAAATATAATCTAACACACCAGAGAGGTCACCCGGATGAGCACATAGGCAGCAACGGTTGTACGTTCAGAAACCAGGTCAGGCCAGTGAACTCCCCCGTCATGTAGCCACAGGAGACCTCAAGCTGTGCCAACCTACAGTGGATAAAAGGTCCTCAGCCTTTGAGGAGCCAACTTGAAGGGATTAAGGTGCTTTCCCATAAGTTGGGCACTGGTAGCAATAAAATCTTATCAGGCAAGGACCATCTGCATAAATTCACACTGCAACCCAAAAAGGCAGAAGATCCTGAAACTTTGGTAACACCTTGTTATCTTCTAATATCAAAAAAGATGCCAGTGTGGTGTTGTTTTTCTGTTGCCATTCTTTTTGTTCTCCCTGGGAGAGGATTTGCCCTCAACGTACATTTTCCCTACAAATAGTCCCCGTTTTTGGCTGGTTCTTTGGATAACTCCTGCCACACACCCCCAGCAGCCGAGTAATCCCCTCAGTGTCCATCCGCTGAGCTTTACTTCTTTCACTGCTTTCTCAGACCAAGAACTTCAAGAAAAGGTGCAGTATCACCCAAACTACAAAGCCTCTAATAATCCCCCTATCTAATTTCCACTTTTTGCCTTTCTATAGGGCTTGAATGCATGTGTGAGTGTATGCATTAATGCGTGATAGTTATGTTCAATAAAGTCATTTATTGGATCTTTTTGTGTGGTTTTTGGCTTGGCCTGACCCTGTAAAAATTGGGTAAAAGATCTCGCTAAGTTACCCTGCCTCTCGTAGCGCTATTGCTTGTGCTCTGTTGAGTTGACCTTCCCCATCACTTGGAGCACATCAAGGCATCCCTTGGGGACCCCCAAAATTTCAGGGTAACATGGAGTGCAGTGATGAAAAAAGCTGTGCTTTTGCTGTGAAAGTACTGAAAACAAGGGGCTGTGCTTCTGGAAGCATTCTAAAAGCATGGATCTGCCTACAAACAATGTATGTTGATAGAACAAACCTTGATTAAACAAAAAACAACTACATTTAGAATAAAAAAAACCTTATTGACTGTTGGACCACTGAATTCTAACAATACGATGGCAAACATATACATAAAAGATTGTGTATGCCTCACTTTTTTAAGTGTTGTTTTGCTGCAGGAATTCCAGCCATGTCTTCATTCAAAAGATATTTCTTTGTTCCTAAGCAGTAGTTTTCTATGTATTCTGACCAATGCAGCTGACGGACATCAAAGCAGAATAACTGGAATGAGAGAAAAATGGAAGAATAGCAGTGACGTATCACAAATGGAGGAGAGGAGGGACCATAGTTCCTGAAGATGCATAAAACATTTTACCAAGCAAAACAGATACAGACAGATATAAAAAGTTTAAATCTGCATTCACTAGTAAAGCAAAGGACTCTTGGACCCAGCAGTTCCTAGGATAGAGATGCTTTCCCCATGTCTTCCTCCTCTTGTGGACCTACTGGATATCAAAGGAGGTATGAACAACTCCATCCACCAACATGGGCATGCACATTTCCTGACAGCTAAGACTTTCTCAAGCCAGATATCATGTCCAAAATAATAGGGACAGTTTTCATATTTCTGCTGTGATTTGTACTACAATACTTTTATGGTATGGCTGTAACAGAATGTGAAAAATACTCAGTACTTGCATCCTCAATGAAAAAGGGTGTCCCTACCCATTCCACAAATGAAGAGGAGAACTGTCATGAGATTCTTGCAGTTTGGGATGAGAGGGATTCATTTTGCACAAAAATACTTTTTTGTGCCCACAAATGTGTTGTTGGGCAGAAGACATGTTTTTTGCAGAACCAGCAGTAATTTTCGAAAGGATGCACTAACTCCTTCACAAAAATATTATTCCTGTATACAAAACATGTTTTCAGGAATTTTTTGTGCAGTATGTATAAAGTTCTGCAAATATTCCTTCACAAAAAACAATATTCTTGGCTGGAATCAACATTATCTGGCACAAAAATACTGTAGTTGGCAGCCTATTAGTGACATACAAAATTGTAAGTTCAACATATGCTTCATATGCCTTTTCATGGTCATTGCAGAGGAAGCAATTCACTAATTTCCTCACTCAGTGACCCATACACTCCTCTTGTATCCTCCATGGCCATTTAGTTCTGGAGGATACAGCTGACCTCATCTTCTGGAACCTCCAGAGGACCCCTGAGAGGTCCCAGAGGGAGCCTTTATTATACAACTTGCTATAGGGACACAGCTAGATGCATCCCCGCTGCCCCCCCCATTAACCACTAAATGGCTTTATGGGAGGGGAGCTTCAAGAAATCAAGAGTTGCATGGAAGATGAGAGATGACATGTGGGGGTAGTTTTGCGTGGGTGGAACTTTTCACTCCACCTCCATATCCACTATCTTGGCCATTGTTTTTCTTTATCAAACAAGGTACGTAACTACCCCTTGCCAGCTAACTTTTATGATGCTGCTGGATCAAATTCACTGGGTATAATGCTGTTTTTGAGTGCCCACATGCATGCACAGAGAGATATCCTTCTTGAAAAGAGGTGCCCAGAACTAGACACAGTATTCCAGATGAGGTCTGATCAAAACATAATAGAGTGGTAGCACGACAGCCTCAATTCAGTCATTTTGGCTTCTAGGGACAGTTCAGGTTTGATTTGTTGCAAGACCCATTCATTTGTCTTTTTAACAGTCCAGGGTAGCTGTAGAATTCTTCTCCAGCACCACATTTCAAAGGGGTTGTAAGGTCCTACACTTAGGCAGAAAAAACGGTATGCAGAAATATAGGATGGGGGACACGTGGCTGGATAGCAGTACGTGTGAAAGGGATCTAGGAGTCTTCACAGACCACAAGCTGAACATGAGTCAGCAGTGTGATACGGCAGCCAAGAAGGCCAACGCAATTCTTGGTTGCATCAATAGGAGTATGGTGTCTAGATCGAGGAAGGTATTGGTACCACTTTATTCTGCATTGGTTAGACCTCATCTTGAATACTGTGTCCAGTTCTGGGCACCCCGATTCAAGAAGGATATGGATAAGCTGGAGCAGGTCCAGAGGAGGGCAACCAAAATGGTGAGGGGCCTGGAAGCCATGCCCTATGAGGACAGACTTAGAGAGCTGGGTATGTTTAGTCTGCAGAAGAGAAGGTTGAGAGGGGACATGATAGTCATGTTTAAATATTTGAAGGGATGTCATGTTGAGGAGGGAGTGGGCTTGTTTTCTCCTGCTCTTGAGACCAGGACAAGGAGCAATGGATGCAAGCTGCAGGAGGGGAGATTCCACCTGAACCTCAGGAGGAATTTCCTGACAGTCAGGGCTGTCCGACAGTGGAATGTGCTGCCACAGAGTGTGGTGGAGTCTCCTTCTTTGGAGGTTTTTAAGCGGAGGCTGGATGGCCACTTGTCGGGAGTGCTTTGAGGGTTTTCCTGCATGGCAGGGGGTTGGACTGGATGGCCCTTGTGGTCTCTTCCAACTCTACATTTCTATGATTCTTTCTGTCAGCTTTCTTCACTGTCCAGCCTTCCCAACCATACCCAGAAATTGTAAATACGATGGCACAGAAAGTACTAACTTCAGTATTCAGTTATATATCTTTACACTTCAGGATTTTGTCTAGTTCCTTTATAGTTGCCCTTCCAAGCTCTAGTCTTCTGGTTTCTTGACTGCAATCCCCATTCTGATTAATGACTGAGCTAAGGAAAATCCTGAACTATTTCAATGTCTTCATCAACTACTTCAAGATTATGTAAATCATCCATCATCGTTATTTTTGCTTTGTTAACGTTCAGTTGCAAACCTGCCTTTGTATTTTCAGCTTTCATTTACTTCAGCAATCATTCCAAGTTTTTACTAATTTTCAGCTAGTAGTATGATGTCATCTGTATATCTTAAACTGTTCATGTTCCTTCCTCTAATTTTAATGTCTCCTTCCTCTGAGTCTAAACCTGCTTTATGTATGATACATTCAGCACACAAGTTAAACAGACAGGGTGATAAATGCAGCCTTGCCCAACTCCCTTGCCAAATGGAAACCATTCTGTTTCTCCATATTCTGTCCTAACAGGAGTTTGTTGTCTTGCATACAGCTTGCATTATGACAACAAAATGTTGTGGCATATCAATTTCTTTAAGAGTGATCCATAGTAACTCATGATCTCCACAAGTGAAGGCTCTATGAAGCACAGGGTGGTTTTCTTTTGAAATTCTTTGGAGCACTCTATTACCCATAATAGGAAGTGCCTCTTCCTTTCTTGAACCCAGTTCGGATATCTGGCATTTCCTCACTCCATATATGGTAACATTCCTTGTTGTACAATTTTGAGCATGACTTTGCTTGCATGGGAGATTAATGCAAGCATCTTGTGGTATCCTCCTTTTGGGGAATGGAATGTATATTGAGTGTTTCCAATTTCTGTTTTAGTCAGAACTAGAGTAGAATCTGTTTCTATAGATTGAACCAGCTCTATTGGCATGCCATCTGTTCCTGGCGATTTATTTTTCCCAAATGTTTTGAGTGAAGCTTTCACTTCACTTTCTAAACTAGGAAGTTCATCTTCATATGGTTCTTCCTTGAATGAATCTGTTAACCTTTTATCTCTTTCATATAGCTCCATTTATATTTTCCATCATTTTCTTATTTCTACTTGGTCATGTAATGTGTTCCACTGATAGTCACAGAGTATACACACTCTTGGTTTAAATTTCCCTTCAATTTGATTGCTCAATGGTACTGAAATATTTATCTGAGTTTATTTCACTGTTATTCCACTTTATGTTTTTGGCTTTGGCTGTCTAGGTCAAACACAACATTCTGTAGGGACACATTATCTTGAATAGAAGCCTTGGAAGAGGCCACTCTTGGAAGAAGTGTCTCCTCCATTTAATTCTCGGAAACAAATTGTTCCATTCTGAGGCACAGCAAAAGGTACACAACATACTAAATCTGAGCTGGACCATCAGAAGTGCCACATCTGATCTGGGTTATGCACCTAAATCTCACTCTTAGCCTGAAAATCTGCAACAAGAGGACATTGTTACTTCTACAGTAAAAAAGTGGGTAAGAAAAGCAGGACACAGACTGTGTGCAGAATATGTTATTGCAAGGACAACTGCAACAATGAAGCAACATATTCTGGTTGGCTGATACAATTGTCTCTCATTTCTACTACCTCTCTTTTTTAATATTTGGCCATTTGTTTTAGGAAGGCATCACTCAAATCTTCAGTCTGGCTGGGGGCAGAGGGGTGGAACTACCGATTCCACCATGAAACTGAAAATCCAAAGAACTTATACTTAATCTTTTAAGAAGCTGCTACCCCTGGTTGGGGAAAAATGTCAGATTTCCACAAGATACAAAAACTAAAAATGCCATGCCTCCAACATGAAAAAGTATCACTGCAGAAATTATTCTTATTGCAACTGATCTGCATGGTATGTGATATGTAGTGAGGTGGCAGAGTGCTGAACCATGCTTCTGGATAGGCAGTACAGCCTGAATTGCCAACAGAAAGCCACATGTTCTGATAAACACAATAATCCTGCTGACGAAAACACCACACTTATCAAAATTTGTACCATACCTTGTCACAAAATCACTTCATGGTAATAGTACATTCACGTAATTCCTGAGGACTCTGAGCATAAAAACAGACACCAGTATGACTTGAGATATTCCCAGAATTCACATGCTATTTATTCTTTGGATCCATCAGAAAATACTTACCTTTTTGTCCTTTGGACTGAGCTGGTTCATTAACATATTCATATTGTCTGAATTCCATTCCCAGGTACGGCTGGTAAAATATTCAAAGAACGACATGGACTTGTGCAAGCGATTAAATAGCTTCATCATCCTAAAAAAGAAAATTGAAAGATTTGAAATGTCCAGTATTATTACAGTGAAAATGAACAGTTATGAAGAGAATTAACATTGGATCAGTTAAAATTCAAATTATACAAAAAATTGATGATATAAAAACTGTCTGATAATAATGTGAAAAGTAAACCACGTAATTCAGTCTTCCTTATAATGCCCCAGACCTTGGGCCCTTTTACACCACACAATTATGACACCATGATTCCACTTTAAGTGCTATGTATCCTATGGAATTCTTGATTTTCTAGTTGATGAAATATAGACATCTCTCGTTGAGGGCTGTAAATGCTCCTCAGCTAATCTGCTTATCCCAGGATTCCAAGGGATGATAACTATGGAAGTTAATGTTGAATCATGACCCTGTATTTCTGTGAAATGAAATGGCCCCAGTTCAACCATATCTTTATTAGGTAAGAGATAAGTAACAGCCCACAGAGAACTTCAGTAAACTTTCTTGGTGAGAACAGCATACCACACATACTAGCTGAAATTCTACAGGATTCTACGAAAGCAATCCTTAGGGGAGAATTATTAAATTGCATGGCTTAGAACAGTGGTTCTCAACCTGTGGGTCCCCAGATGTTCGTGGACTTCAGCTCCCAGAAGCCCCAGCCACTATGGTCAATGTTCAGGGCTTCTGGGAGCTGAAGTCCACGAACATCTGGGGACCCACAGGTTGAGAACCACTGGCTTAGAAAATGCTCAAAAGAAACACAGGAATTTAGGCTCAAAATAGTTGTTTCTGAGTTATACAAAAAGTGAACTGGTTTACAAATTCTTCTTGTTAACTGCTGTCACTTCAATTTGACTGATAATGATACTATGAATGAATAAGTCATCCTGTTGTCAAACCACCCTGCTCAGGTCTTGCAGATTCAGGGACATGAGTTCCTTGATTGAGTCTATCCATGTATAACGTCTTCCTCCTTTCGTACTGCCTTCTACTTTACAAAGCATTATTCTGATTTCTAGTGGGTCATGTCTTTTCATGACATGTCCAAAGTATGACAGTCTCAGCTTAGTCATTTTGGCTTCTGAGGAAGGTCCTGGCTTCAGATGCTCTAGGAACCATTTATTTGTCTTTTTGGCAGCCCATGGTATTCTCAGAACCCTCCTCCACATTCCAAATGAGATGAGTCTCTTCTTAGCAGTTTTGTTCAGCTGGCTTCCGCAACTGTACAAAGAAATCAGAAATACAATGGCATGGACAATCCTAACTTTGGTATCTTTACACTTGAGTATCTTGTCTAATTCCTTCACAGGTGCTCTTCCAAGGCCTGGATTTCTTCTGACTTTTCTTGACTGCACTCTCCATTTTGACTGATGACTAAGCCAAGGAAAAGGAAATCTTCAGACTGTCTCAATGTCTTCATAATCTATTTTCTAGTTAGGTAAATCACTGTGGTTATTTTTGTCTTCTTAAAGTTCAACCATTGATCTGCTTTTGCAATTTCTTCTTTGACTTTCTTTGATAGTTGCCATTTTCCATTTATCTTTGCCATTTTCTGCTAGTAGCATAGTATCATCAACTTATCTTAAAATGTTGATGTTCATTTCTCCAATTTTCACACCAGCTTCCTCAAGAGTATAATCTGGTTTTACACATACTATATTCAGCATACAAGTTAAACAAATAAAGTGATCAAATGTAGATTTTCCTGGCCCCCTTGACAATTGAAAATCATTGTTTCTCTATATTATGTCTTAACAGGGTTTTTTTTGTCCTATACTAAGTCCTAGCAGCATCTTCTTGTCCTGAGTACATATTACATATTGGGACAATAAAATGTTTAGTACACCTATTTTTTAAAAGAACAATCAATAATTTTTCATGATTTACACAACCAAAGGTGGAAGGTTGCAACCAGGTGGCAGCCCTGCACAGGTCCAGCAATGGAATTCCCCACGGTAGCCGACAACAAAGAAATAGCTCTCATAGAGTGTACTCTCAAAGAATAATGTACTGGTTATCTAGCAAGCTCTTAGGATAGACAATTAGTCCTAATGACCCATTTATAAAGTTGTTGGACTGACACCTTATGGCCTTTATGTCTGCCACCACAGCAGACAAAGAGGTTGGTGGATTGACAGAATGGCAAATCCATGAATCTTTCCAGCAGCATAGCAGGCTGAGGGTAAAAAGTAGGTAGTATAATATTCTGTGATAGATGAAACTCAGAGGCCACCTTAGAGAGGAAGGAGATATCAGGACATAAAACTACTTTGTCATGGTGAAACACAAGGAAGGGCTCATCATAGTTCAAAGCAGTCAGTTCCATGGGTCATTGAGCTGAGGGTCACTGCAACAAGAAACACAATTTTGAGAGCAAGAAGACGCTCATTCACAGTTGCCAAAGGCTCAAAGGGATGCCATATTAACTGTGACAAGGCCAAAGATAGTGACCATAGAGGCAAAGGAGGAAAGACTGGCAGGTAGAGATGAGCCAATTGTTTTAAGAATTTCTTCACAGTTGAGTCCAAGAAGAAAATATGTGCAGATCAGTCAAGAGGCTGGTAAACAACTGCTGCTGCTAGATAGATCTTTAGTGATGAAAGCCTTGTCCTTTCAGAGATAACAGAATGTGAAGCACTGTCATAATCATAGCAGGTGAAGCCAGCTCCAACTGGGTAGTCATGAACTCCACAGAATTTCCTCTGCTTATAAAGATAAGACTTCCTGATAAGAGTCATTACAGAAACCTGGCTAGATACAACTGGGTGTGTGTGTTAATATCTCCCAGCTTTGTTTCCCTGGGTTCTCTGTATAGCAGCAGGCAGGGCCTGGGGGCAGGGAGGCGGATTTGCAATGGTCTGTTGAGATTCTATCTCCCTCACCAGGTGCCAGGAGTCTTCTTGTTTTGTTGTACAGGGGGACTTCAACATCCATGCAGAGACTGCTCTATCACGAGCAGCTCAGGACTTCATATTCACTATGGTAAACTTGGGCCTGTTCCAAGTAATAGCTATTGCCACCCATGCTGCAGCACACACTCTGTTCTGTGCAAGATGGTGGTGATCCGGGTGTGAAGGAACTTTCTATAGTTCTGTTGTCATGGACTGATCACTACCCGGTGGCATTTAGACTCAATGGGACTTGGGGCATCTCTAGGGGTGGGGGGCAATTAAACAGTCTGCCCCAGGACGCTTATAGATCCAGATGGATTCCTGATGACTCTTGGGGAGTTTCCTGTTGCCTTGGCAAGAGATCCTGTCAAAGCCCTGACTGATCTCTAGAATAAGGAAATGGCCAGGGTGGTGGACATGATTGCCCCTAAGTATCTCCTCCCATAAAGTGGAACCAAGTGATCTCTCTGGTTTGCTAAGAAAGTGATGGTGATGAAACAAATGGGACAGAGACTAGAGTGACTTTGGCAGAAGACCTGGACTGAGTCTGACTGAACATGAGCTTGAGCTTATTGGAAGGCCTATGCCATGACAGTGGTGGCAGCGAAGAAGTTATACTTCCCCACAACAAATGCATCTGCACAGGGCTGCCTAGTGGAGGTATCTGCAGTGGCTGATACCTTTTACATTCTGGTCTACAAGAAGAAAATAATGTGATGAATTTGCAAGACACTTTGCAGAAAAAATTGCTCAGATTTACTCAGACTTGGATGTAAGTAGTTGAGACAGGTCTGGTGGATGTAATTTTGGCACCTGCTTGTCCTGTATAATTCAATTCATTTCAGTTTGTGCAGCCAGAGGAAATGTATAGGATCCTTGGAAAAGCCAGAGCAACCACAGGTATACTGGATCCCCCCACCTTCTGAAAGTAGCCAGAGGGGTACAGTGAATACCTCACTGTAGCAAGGAAAGTTTCCAGCCTGCCTAGAAGAGGCTGTGGTGAGGCCATTACTAAAAAAGCCTTCCTGGATCCCATTCTGAATGATTTATTGACCAGTCTCGAATGTTCTATTTTTGGGCAAGGTTGTGAAGCATGTGTTGGCCTCCCAGCACCAAGGGTTTTTGGATGAACCAGATTATCTAGATCCAATTATCTAGATCCATTTCAATCTGACTTCTACCCTGATTATGCAACGGAGACAGCTTTGGTTGTCTTGGTGAATCAGCTATGCAAGGAACTAGATGGGGAGTGTGTCTTTGTTGGTTGTGCTGGACCACTCAGTGGCTTTCAATACCATCAACCTGGTATCCTTCTGGGATGGGACTTGGGGCACTGTCATGCAGTGGTTCTTCTCATTCCTGGAGGGAAGAACTCAGACGGTGGTGCTGGGTGACTGCTGTTTGACTCTCTGGCCATTGACTTGTGGAGGTCCCTCAGTGTTCTGTTTTGTCCTCCTACGTGAAACAGCTAGGAGAGGTCATCTGGAGTTTTGGGGTTCAGTGTTACCACTATGCTGTTGACACCTTTCATTCTGATTCTAAGAAAGCTGTCTTGGTACTGAACCAGTGCCCATTGTCAGTAATGGACTGGATTGCTTAATCCAGACAAGACAGAGGTACTCCTGGTTAGTTGAAATGCAGATCAGGGAATAGAGACCTTGCTTTGCAGTTACACTCCCCTTGAAAACTCAGGCTTGCGGCTTGGGTATTCTACTGGACTTAACTCTGAGCCTGGATGCCTGGGTTTGAGCAATGGCCAGGAATGCATTTGCACAGCTAAAACTTGTGTGTCAGCTCTATCCATTCCTTGAGATGTCAGATCTGGCTACAGTGACATATGCCTTCATTATATTTTGGTTGGACTTTCTAGGTACTTTATCTTCTCCCTCCCCCTTTTTTTCCCCTCTTCTATCTTTTCAGCTGTTTGTTTTGTTTGTTTGTCGATTTGGCTTTGTAAAGGAATGCTTATTTCTTTTTTTTCTTGTTCCTTTTTTTGTTATGGTTGATGTATCTCTTTTTAAACTCAATAAACATATTCTATCAACAATTTTATCTCAGTAGGACTATTGTAACATGCTCTACATGGTGAATCGGTCCAAGTGGACAGACATAGTAGTGAAGTGTCCTGATGAAGAACATGACTGTTGGGAGTGGGAGAGATAATCTAGCCTATGAGGGAGCACAGTGCAGCAACCAAGAGATATCTGCAGAACTGCTCTAAACCATGGTTGTCTAGGCCAAAAGTGAGCATTTAGAACAGCACTGGAGTGATCCATCACGAGATTGTCTATCACCATGCCCAGAAGAGGAAAGGGTGGAAACAGGTAGAACAGGCACCCCACCCATTGAAAGAGAAACACCTCTCTCAGACAGCCTCTGGCAGCTCCTGATCTGGAGCAGAATCAAGAACATTTGCTGTTGGCTTCTGTTGCAAAAAAGTCTATTTGGGGGGTTCCCCAAACAGTTGTGACTGAAAGATAAACTTGGTGAGACAGTGATTATTCATGATGGAGAACCATAGAGCGTCTGAGGTCGTCTGCGAGGACATTGCACGTCCCTGCAAGATGAATGGCTAGCACAGGCAAGTGGCAAGATCCAGGAAGGTGGTGGAATGAGTGCCTCCTTGGTGGTTGTTGGAACAAACTGTGGTGGTGTTGTCTGAAACTACTTATATTGCTTTCCCCAACAAGAGTCTCTCAAAGAAGCAAAGCTCCTTGAGGACTGCTACCAATGCTAGTGCATTGGTGTGGAGATCCCTGTTGCGATGAGTCCAGTGCAATGTGCACCTGAGCCTGTCGATGACACGTCCATGGTCACCATGATTGTGGTTTGGGACAGCTTGAATGGCATGCCTGCATGAAAATTGTGAAGGGACAGCCACCAACATAAAAATGCCCTCACAATACAAAGGATGGATAATCTCTTGCATTGATCGAGGACAGAGTTGAAGTATCTGATGAATTAGTGGTGGACTGGCACCACAGCAGTGGTGGCTGCTGTGATGCCCAACAAGTGCTGAATCTGAAAGGCCAAGCATACAGGCTGACAAAGAACATGTAGGTTGTGTAGAAATGCTCTTCCGAGATGAGAATCCAGAGTGGCTCCAATGAAGTAAATGAGACAAGTAGGTTGCAACACAGACTTTTTCAGGTTGATGTTCAGGCCCAACGGCTACAGAAGTGAGAAAGTGAGGTGTAGGATAATTTGCCTTTGCAGGACACCAGTAGTAGCCAGTCATTGAGACAAGGATAGATATAACACCCTGAGTCCTGAGGTAGATCACTATAACCATACACTTGGTGAAAACCCTCAGAATGGTAGAAAGTCTGAAGGGGAGTATTTCGTTCTGGTACAGGTCTTCCTCAATCAGGAAATGGAAGTATCTACTGTAGTGTCGTGGGTGGATATGAAAGTATCATCCTGTAAGTTTATCAAGACAAACCAGTCTCCTCTTCTCAGGAAGGGAAGAATGGATACCTAGTGTTACCATCTTGAGCTTGTGAGGATGGATGTGTCTGTTCACACCATGAAGGTCTAAGATGGGATGCAGGCCATTGTCTCATTTCAGGACCGGGAAAAATAAGTGGTCCTTTTTGCAATGGGATGGAAGTTTCTGGACAGCACCCTTGAGCAGCAAGATGTTGATCTCCTTCAAGAGGGTTGGGTGCAAAGGGTGCGGAACACCAACAGGAGGAATACTTGAAAACTCAATGGGGTAGCTCAAATGAACTATGGTGAGTATCTGGGTGTCTATGGTGATATTGTGCTAGGCGGTGTAATGGTATAATAGATCTGGGACTCTGGCTACATTAGTGCTGGCTAGATGGAATCATGGTAGGGGTGATGTCCAGCCAGGTGAGTCAAAAAACTGAGACTTGTTGGCAGATGACAACTTTTTGGAAGACTGCTAGCAATGCTGTTTGAAAGAGAAGTGGGTTGAGGAAGGGCAAGACGGCCTTAATGAAGATTTACTGTACTGTACTGTACTGTACTGTATTGTAGCCATTTTTCTGTCTTTTTTCAAGAATGTGGTTCCGTTAAGTCAAAAGGTGGGGGACCCCATGAGGTCCTCCAACAGTATCTTCAATTACCTGCAAGAATGAGGAATTAATTGGTTATAATTAAGAAGACTGCAAGAGGCAGGGCAACTAGCAGGATATCTCCACCAATGTTTATAGGTCCTTGCAGGAAAACCAGCTAAAGACTCAAAAGTAAATTAAAAATGTGTTTTATTACGGGGAATTCAATCACACATTACATACAAAACACACAAGATTCAAACAATCACACATTCACACAAGAGATAACCTAAGGCAAGGCAGGAAAGTTTGAATAGCGAAGCTGAGGTTTTGGGGTTATAATTACCAGTCCAGAAGAGCAGCGAAGAAACAGTGAAGTGGCTTAGACTTGGGTCTAAGGGCAGACCAAATCAGAATTCAAAGTTACATAGTGGTGTTCAGCATTTTAGGTACTGTAGCTAACTAGTCAAAACAAAGGATTCTTATACCCAAAATCTGTCTAGAGGGCAAAGAGCTGTAGATTGCTCTCTGCCTGAGTAAATAATGGAGTCTGCAGAGAGAACAATAAGGTCCAGACTGTGTTGATGATCTTACCATTAGGTGACAAGGAATTAATGGCTATCACAATAGCTCTATAATAACAGACAGGAAAAAAAGAATAATTGGAAAGACATCTAGGTGCTATGGTGGAGAACTGAAACAATCAGTTAATGACTTAACCCTTTGTGACTGTTTATGGTAGCAGAGATGATATAGCTTGGTTTAAGCCTATTATATCCAGAGTTACCTGGTGTTTGTTCTGACAATGGCCTCGCCCATGCCTAGAGGAGATCTCTGACCTACTTTGCAACACATGTGTTCAGCCAGTATTTTTTCTTTGTCCAGTCTAGGCTTATAGCCACTTCAAGATTCATTTTTCATCAATGTCAATTAATAGATATTGCCAATTAAGCTGTATTTTGCAAAATAAACCATATCAAATTGGGGTGTGTGCAAACTGGTAACAATTTATCCTCAAAAAATGGAACTTCTGTGGGGGCACCACGAGGTTTCATTTTTCAAGGAAGGTGCTGCACACCTCCAATTTGGTGAATCTCAGAGGATGGGACATGGGGTAGTTAGGAATATATGTAAGAAGGAGGATTAGGGCGAAAGCTATTTTATTACCATTAATCTTGTCAGCTAATCAGTTGATTAGGCAGTAAATTTATTAAAAATGAGTCTAATTCAGTTTTCAAAAGAAAAAGGGGGAGAGAGCAAAATAAAGAAGAGAATATCTAATACATGCATACCAAGTTACAATACAACATACAAATACCACTCCAGAAATTGGAACTTCAAAATTCAAATACAGCAGGGTCAAATATTTCAACTAAATAGCAAAGTTCAATTGGGTAGTGCTTCTTGAATAGAAGCAACAGAGAAGAGTCAGATTCCGACTCAAGCAACTCATGGCACAGTTCATAAGTCCTTTGATTCAGATTGTTGAGGTGAGCTTAGGGTGGATCAGCTCTCAGGACTTTGCAGGATCAGCGGTTGCCTGGCATGTTCAACTAGCTTGAGTCAGTGGCTGGCTGTTCTTGCAGGTCAGTATACCAGGACTGACATCAGTGGAGCTGCCTGCATTTTTGGGAGGAAACTGAGACACAGATATTAGCTAGCTGGCTCCATCAGCCAGAGCTGGGGTTGAGCCATGCAGACTGTTGGTGTCTTATGGAAATTTGGGCAATGAAGCCTCTGAGGTATTATACCCGAAAAGTGAAAACCAGTGTTTGGGGCGCCAAAAATACATGGAATGTAAACGAGAGATGGTGACTCTTGGCATACCAGCTGGTCAGTAGACCAGAGCGCTGGACTGTGCACTTATACCATGGTCTGGATTGTTGACAGAAGTATCGGGGTTTCAGGAAAATGGGGGAGCAACTTAACCAAGATGAGTCAGCACTCCAGAGTTGGGAATGACCATACGCCTAGCAATGCTGAGACAGCCATAGCACAGGCAGTTCCAGTAGGTTGTAAAGGCAGCCTGTGGAAGAAGCCTAAAGCAAAAGACTCACGCTGTGGTCATTCTAAAGCTGACGATCAGAGAGAAACTCCAATATCAGGACTCTGAAGGATTGACCAGTCCTTTTGGACCTCAGCTACTCAGAGAAATCTCTTCTGATCAGCCATGCACTGGACAGGCTGTTATTCCTGGCTCCAGGCTGTCTCTTAACAGGTAATGTTGGCTTGCCAGTCCCACTATTTTATTCTTTCCCAGGGGAAAGAAGGCTGCCTATTTCTCTTGGTTGAGTGGGCGATACTTCACTCCCAAAGTGGATTGAGGTGTCCAGGGACCCCTTGCCAGTGTTCCTCTGGGAGACTGTGGGGTATCTTGCCTCCTAATGTTGGGACTATGGCTGCAGCATATTCTGGAGCGGAACTTTTTCTCCCACAGCATGTAGCTGCTTCCCTCAGAACTTGGTAACAGTTGGTTAGTCTTGACTCTGGTGGATTGACCTACCTCAGCTAAGGGTTCCCTTAGAGGAGGTCTGGGAGCCTTCGGGCTTCCAAAGAGTTCCAGTTAAAGAAAAGATTAAACCTTGGCTAACTAAACCAATTCATCAAGGGCTCTCAATTGCAGCGGCTGCTGGTGAGTCCAATATGCCAGACCAGCTAGACAAATTACTCTCTGCAAAATATGTAAATTGGGACCAAAGAACATTGGGAATATGGATGGATACCAGGAAAGAGACTTCAGCCATTTCCTGGCAAGTCCAGATTGAGGCTGCATACACTGAGCGTTTAGAAACATGTTCTGGGACCTATTCTGTCTTCTAGCCCAAGCATAAGATGATCTTCATCTGCATCCCCTTCTCTTCATGTACTGCTCCTTTTCTTTGGCTCGTTTTCAACATCATTAACCTGAAGCCTCCTTGAGGAGAATCCAATCCAATCCAGTCCATCAATCCTTTCGTTCAGGGACTAGATCTGTCTGTGCAGCTGCTTGTGATGTCCAAAATATGGGCATCATTTGCATTTCTTATGAGAATTTTGACCTTTTGTTCTTGTTCTTCCTTGGACTCCAACATGGACTTTTTTTTTTGGTGAGAAGTCTAATACAGTCTTTTGTTCCTCTGATAAATATAGCACAGTTCTTTCTTGTTGGTTCTGTTTGGTTCATCAAAGCAAACCACATTTCTAGTAGTAGTTTCACTCATCTTTATATTGATTACTCTGTATCCTTTGCTTCCAAGTGCATATCCAATTAGACCCCTATTCTATTCTGACATCTAGCTTTTGTCACTTATGTTCTGGTACGTATATACATGTAATGCTACCAGAAGTTCAAATTTGTTCCATCCCTGGAACATTCTGCCATGCCTTTGATGAAATGGTGTTTGTGTTGTCCCTCTGAATGGCAATCTATTCTGCAGACATATTACTGTCATGAAAGTGTCATTCCATAGTCTGCTGAGAAGATGAACATCTGCCAGTATGCACTTTGCTATCTCCAGGAGAGACATCAATTTTTATTTTGCAAATTCCATTCTGTACTTCTGGCCAAAATACTATGACCTTCTGGAAGAGCTTGGGATGAAAGACATACTCAACCACCACAATCTGTCTGGATTGCTTTTGTGTCCTTTCAAATTTAGTGCTAACCATTGCAATGTACATCTGCTTCATCTCTCGGGCTTAACTTTTCTCTTTCAGGAGATTAGTATCTTGAAAAGTCATCCACAAAAATTAAACGTATAGGTGTTTCTACCAAGTGTGAGCATGTTAAATGGACCACTTGTTAAATGGTCACTGCATGCTAAATGGCCACTGCATATCTAACCAAACACTTTGGTGCTTCTTCTTTTAGTCCTTGGCTGAAATGAGGGCTTAATTCCCTTTTCTTCAACGCATGTTATGCACCCACTAGTGTTGTTATTATCTTGCTGACTTACCTTGAAACTGGTAGCCAAGCGCTGTAGAATCATAGAATTGGAAGAGACACAAGGTCCATTCAGTCCAACTCCCTGCCATGCAGAAATACACAATCAAAGCACTCCTGACAGATGGCCATCTAGCCTCAGTTTAAAAACCTCCAAAGAGGGAGACTCCACTACAGTCTGAGATAGTGTATCCCACTACTGAACTGCTCTCATTGTCAGGAAGTTCTTCCTAATCTGAAAGAACTTCTTAATACGGAATCTCTTTTCCTGTACTTTGAATGCATTCTTCTGTGTCCTAGTCTTGAAACAGCAGAAAACAAGCTTGCCTCATCCTCCTTTCAAATATTTAAACATGGCTATCATGTCACCTCTTACCCTTCTCTTCTCCAAGCTAAACATCTCCAGCTCTCTTAGCTGCTCCCCACAGGGCATGGTTTCCAGGCCTTTCACTATTTTGGTCACCCTTTCCTGGATGCATTCCAGCTTGTCAATTTCCTTCTTAAACTATTTTGCCCAGAACTAGACACAGTACTCCAGATGAGATCTGACCAAAGCAGAATAGAGTAATATTATTACTTTTCTCAACTTAGACACTCATATTGGTGCTGTAGTTGAAGAATAGCTTTGGGTCACAATATCTAAGATATCTGTGCCATAAATGAAGGCTATTCTCATTATTCAGTGTTTCAAACACATTTGCTTCTTGAGCTGAAATACTCAACTCACATACACCACCAATTTCAAATGCCTGAGCAAATGCAGCATTACTGTGTTTTTTCTTCTCTTTGAAAAAATACCAAAGCATGTGCCCTTTTTTACTATAGCAGACACACTGAGCATATTGCAGTGTAAGTCAAGTGTAAGCAAATTAACTGCTATATTTTGCACAATTCTATTAGTTTGCAATTGAGATAATCACATCCAGTCCTTTTAAGGTGCATATAATTAGCAACCTGAATATTTCCTTAATATTTCTGTCAATATTACCAATATAATATTATCCCGGAAGCTGACTTCTGATTGTATCTGTAATTTGCTAGATTTCTTTCCTTTAAAAGAAAATGGGCTCCTCCTTTTTGTATTGTGTGACATCTTTTGTTAAGATCCACTGCCCCATGCTGCCTTTGTCATGTAGACTGATGTGTAAATCTTATAAATTGATGTGCCATTAAAACCTAAACTGTATTTGTTGGGATTAGTAGAAGATTGGTGGGAGAAGAAATGGGGCAAGACATTAAGATATATGGCTGCAGCGGCTAGATTATTATATGTACAGAAATGGAAGAATGCAGAAATCCCAGTGAAAGAAGACTGGCTGATACAATTGCTGGATTTAGCTGAAATGAATATTGCAAAGAGAAAAATCAGTGGAGACTTCCTCCAAAGACTGGGAATCACTGACAAGCTTTTTGCAGGAAAATAATTATTTTAACATTATGGTTGGATTTGGTAATTAGTATTTTGGGGGAAAGTAGCAGTGGAAGTGTTGGGATGATATCTGTAGTTAAAGAAGTTATCTTTTTATAGAATGAATAGTCTGCATTAGGAAAGTGGGAAACTACCTTAGTTGTCTTAGTGTTAGTATTTACTATCTAGTGTTAGGATTTAAGATTAGCTTTTAGTTTTGAGTAATCAGTATTTAGGATATTTCACCTTGTATTTTGTTTCTTTTGTGTTAGTATGTGTGGTTAATTTTTTTCTTGCTTTGTATGCATGTGTTGTGTATGCTTAATAAAGTGACTCTCATATAAAGTGTGTGTGTGTGCGCGCACGCACGCATAAACAGCAGTCTTTGAACAAAAAAACCTCAAAGGAAGATTGGAAAGAGAAACATCAGAATTGGCATATATCCACAAACTCCAGTCCATTGACAGTGGGTTGAACAGGGACATAGGTTTCCTAGCACACTACACATTATAACACTAGGTTAAGACCCTAGCCCCATGAAGGCACTCTTGACTAGTTTATCACATTTCCTTTCTGGCTCCCAGCTACCATCATACTACATTCCAATAAGTCTCTCCACTATCTATATGGTTATCTACTCACTTTGGCTTTAAGGAACATCTTTCTTCCTGCCTTTGTTTCCGAATGACCAAGTTTTGCATTTCTGTTGTTGTTCATGTATACCATCTGCTCATTCATACCTATAAAGGTCTGTTCCTAGGCATTTCACTCCATGCATCTGATGAAGTAGGCTTAAGCCTACAAAAGCTCATAATACCAACCTCTTTTTTTAGTTAGTCTTAAAGGTGCTACAAGATCTCTTTACATACTGATCCAGACTAATATGGCTATGTCTTGAATTCTGTGATCAGAATAGCTAGAAATGCCTCACAGTTCCTCCCAGAATCAAGTTTAGGTTTTGTCAACTCTCTGTTCCAAATTGTCTGGAATTTACAACATGTCTAGTCAAATGATTTTGGACTTTTCATGAAGCTTGAATTCTGTCTGTCTATTTCTGGCAATTATGGCTAGTAAGTCTGACATGTTTCCTAACAATAATCCTATCATTTGGTGAGAACATTTTGCTTGTTTAGCAATCCAAAGAAACTTAACAGGCCGCAAAGGAGGGTGGGCGGGCAGGATTATTTCTAGTTGGTGTATATGTTTCAAGGATGTGTGTGAGAAAAAAACACACCAGCAAAATATAGAAAAGAAAAGGGATTCTGCAGGGAGAGGATGGTGAAATGCTAGCACGGCACAGAGTACTGAACACCTTGTCTCGCTCTTCTCCCAAAAAGGAAAACAATGCTCTACCTGGGGAAAACGGAGCAGATGATACAGTAAGAGAAATGCAGTACAGCACAGGTAGAGAGGTAGTACAGAAACACCTGGCTACTCTAAATGAATGCAAGTCTCCAGGATCAAATGAACTGCATGCAAGGGTATTAAAAGAACGGGCAGAAGCAATAATCTGGCAATAATCTCTGAGAATTCTTGGAGAATAGGAGAAGTCCCAGCAAACTGGAGGAGGGCAAATATAGGTCCCATCATCAAAAAGTGAAAAAAAGAGGACCCAAACAATTACCACCTAGTCAGCCTGACATCAATCCAGGAAGGATTCTAGAGCAGATCATTAAACAGACAGCCTGTAAGCACTTAGAAAAAATGCTGTGATCACAAAAAGTCAACATAGGTTTCTCAAAAACAAAATCATGCCAGACTAATCTTACCTCTCTCTCTTTTTTTAAAAAAAGAGTTACTACCTGATAGATGAAGGGAATGCTAGAGCATATCTTGACTTCGGTGAGGCTTTTGACAAGGATATGATATTGATATTCTTGTGAGCAAACTAGTAAATAATAATAGTAGTAGTGGTAGTAGTAGTAGTAGTAATAATAATAATAATAATAATACTTTTGTTCCCCGCGTCTCCTCAAGGCTTGAAGTGGAGTACAGCACACATAAAATTAAAAACAAATTATGGCTAAAATACACTAAAACACAAAACCATTTAAAATACAAATATATCCTAATTAAAACATATCATAATTAAAAGTACAATTAAAAGTATAATTTAAAATATAATTTAAAAGAAACTTGGTAGGCCTGCCAGAAGAGACAGATCATTAGCACTTTTTAAAATTCAGACAGCAGATTTTGCTGTTGAATCTCTTCTGGTTGGTCATTCAACAATCTAGAGGTGGTTGATGAGGAGGTCTTCTGGGTGAACGTTGCCAGTCCAGTCCTGGCCAATTTACATAAATGTCCCCCAGAGGACCTGAGTATATGAGGTGGATTGTATGGGAGGAGGTGAGCCTGCCAGTAACTTGGACTCAAACCATGTAGGGCTTTAAAGGTAATAACCAACACTTTCTACTTTACCCAGCAACTAATTGGCAGCCAGTGGTGTGATTTTAATATCAGTGTGATATGTTCACTCCTCGCTGTATCTGTGATCAATCTGGCAGCCACATTTTGGAGCTGGAGTTGCCAGACTTGGTACAAAGGTAGCCCAATGTAATGTGCATTGCAGAAGTCCAACCTTGAGGTTACCAGCATGTGAACTACGATCTCTAGGTCATCCCTAAGAAGGGTCTCAGTTGGCGTATCAGTTGAAGCTGGTAATAAGCACTCCTGACTGTCGCATCTATCTGAGTTGACACTTGGAGGGACAGATCCAGGAGCACTCTCGAGTTGTGAACAGTCTTTCAGGGGAGTGTGATCCTGTCCAGAACTGTCTGACACACCTCCAACCTCAGATTATGACCCTTAATAGTAAGCACCACTATCTTGTCTGAATTCAGCTGTTTTTCTTTATCCAGCCCATTACCTGGATGCATTATAATGCTACAGTTAGGTAGATTTGTAACTGGTTGACCAACTCTTCATCTTGGAGGAAAGTAATTATTGCTACTCTTCATCTTGGAAAGTAACTAGTGGGGTGCCACAGGGTTCCATCCTGGGCCAAGCGCTATTCAACATCTTTATCAATTATTTGGATGAGGGAATAGAGGGCATTCTTATCAAATTTGCAAATGAAACCAAATTAGGAGATAACTAGCACTGCAGAGGACAGGATCAGAATTCAAAATGATCTTAACAGATTAGAGAGCTGGGCTGAAACTAACAAAATGAAGTTCAACAGGAGAAGTGTAAGGTACTACACCTAGGTAGAAAAAATAAAATGCACAGATATAAGATGGATGACACTTGATTTCATCACAATATGTGTGGAAATGATCTAGGAGTCTTAGCAGACCACAAACTGAACATGAGTCAGCAATGTGATGTGACAGTTAAGAAAGCCAAAACGATTCTGGGCTGCATCAACAGGAGTATAGTGTTTAGGCCAAGCGAAGTGACAGTACCACTCTTCTGCTTTGTTCAGACTTCACCTGGAACACTATTTCCAGTACTGTGCACAACAGTTCAGAAAGGACATTGACAAGCTGGAATGTGTCCAGAGGAGGATGACCAAAATGGTAGAAGTCCTGGAAACTGTAATCTTCAAGGAGAGGTTTAGGAAGCTGGGTATATTTAAGCAGGAAAAAAGAAGGTTAAGAAGTGACATGATAGCAATGTTTAAATATTTGAAGTAACGTCATATGGAAGATGGAGTGAGCTCATTTTCTGCTACTCCAGAAGCTAGGAAAACAGATTTCACCTAAACATCAGGAAGAACTTCCTGACAGTAAGAGCTGTTTGACAGTGAAATATGCTACTTCACAGTATGGTGGAGTCACCTTCTTTGGAAGTTCTTAAACAGAGGATGGATGGCCATTTCTCACGAATGTTTTGATGGTATATTCCTGCATGTCAAGGGGTTGGACTTGGTGCCTCTTGTGGTCTCTTCCAGCTCTATGATTCTATGAAAATAAAGCCTGAATAATCTGATTAACGACAAGCCAGTGTGGTGTAGTGGTTTAAGCACTGGACAATGACCCTGGAAACCAGAATTCAGTTTTCCACTTGGCCATGAAAACCCACTGGGTGACCTTGGGCATATCACACACTTTCAGCCCCAGAAAACTTATAGGCTCACCTTATGGATGTCAGAAACAACTTTAAGGCACACAACAACAAAATTCGGTTAACTACTTGTGCCTGCACCCTAATAACCTGTTGGATAATGTGAGAGATAGCAGTGGATGAGTAATTAATTTAGCAACCCAAACAGAGGCAAGAGAAAATGGCTACAGGTTAGAATGATGCAAGAGTGAGTGCGATGAAACAAACACAATGTCTGTCAAGAAGCAAACTACAGTCCTCCCTCCACATTCGTGGCTTTGACCTTCGCAAGTTTGATTATTCACGAGGCACCTGCTTGCCTCTCCCCCCTGCATTTTCCTCTTCCATTGCATTCCTCACCCCAGGCTTGCAAGGCTTGTGTTTAAAATGGGCTTTTTGTTGAAGGTGTGGCCTCTCTGCCATGTGCTTGCACATTCTGCTGTGTATTAGCTGTTGACTGGTCAGATGCTCTCTTTGTTCCTACCTCTCCCTTTTCAAGATGGCCACTGAAAGTAAATAGAACTAAACTAGAATTACTGAAACTCAGAATACAGAGACTGAGATACACTGACTGCGATGTTATATGGGAAATCTCAAACAAGAAAAGAGGAAGAATGGAATCCTATTGAGGACTATATTCTCAAATGGGTAAGTGACCTAAAAGAAAACTAAATCTGAAACTGATAATCTTGTAGGTCCTCAATCAGCTGATAAATGCACATATAAAGAAAAATAGATCAGTTAAATATGGCAGACATCCTTAAAGCAGAAGACATCATAGTGCAAACATTAACCTAATAGAATTAAGAATGTAAATAAAGTGCGAATTAATATTGAAGGCGATAACAAACTGAACTAAGGGGAAGTAGGGAAGTACAAAAAGATGCAACTGCATTTTTATAGCCTATGATGGTTATATTCAATAAGTCATGTTTATTCATAATGAATGTTTAGTTACAAGTCAGCTTCAATTTCTTAAGAGATGGATGATACATAGCACCTATCAATTAGATTGTTTATCTTCTCCGATGTTGATCTTCATTCATTATTAGTATTATTATTATGTTCATCTTTCATGGTCTGCTCTTAATATAATTTTATATATAAGAAAATAATTTGATAAAGATTACACACACACACACACACACACATACACACATATATACAAAGAACTTCAAAACTCCCCTCTTCTCTGACTGAGTGGAAAGTACCAGTAAGCCTTTTAGATTGTCTTCCCTCCTCCCACCCATGCTGGGGCCAGAAGCAAAGGAATGTGTGTGTGGGGGAGCTCCAGAGGGGATTGGGAGGGGAATCATGTGGGAAGGAGTTATTTGCGGTTTTTCCACTTTCACAAGGGTTCTGTGCCCAGAACCCTCGCAAATGTGGAGGGGCTACTTTAGTAATTACTGAGTACTGCCATGCAAAACTAACTCTAACAAATGATACCATATTAATTAGAGCAGACTATACAGTGCCCATACCTAGTTAATTGCTGCTGATTCAGAGCCAAAATGAGTACCACTGCCAAAGAAGGAAAAGCAACCCATACCATAAGTACGATCTTCTCATTATCGTGGAAAGGTTTTGTGCATTGTAGTTGCCAGCATACTAATATAGCATGCCTCCCCTCACCTTGGCTTCCTTCCAGTTAGCCTCAGATACAAATCATAGAGAAAGGCTGGAGCTTTGTGACTGACAGCTGTCCAATACTGGTGCATCAAGTAATTTGAGGTCATATTAGCATTAGGTATTCTGAAGGCTTTCTCCAGTGGATTCCTCTTGTATGTGGATATGACATGATATTCTGCATGATAACAGAAAACAGATGTGTTCATCAAAAGACTAATAATACCCAAAGACATACATGCAAGAGTATATAAATACACCAGAAATTATTTAATACTGTCAATTAAAAAGGACATTGAGAGACAGGTGCAATTAATTTTTTCATTCTTGTCAGAAATCCAACTAGGAGAAGAATGAAATCAATTTCAGCCTTATGAATTCCATCCACTGTTTACAAGCACATAAAAGCAGTATTGTTATTAGGGTGTGCAGATGAACAGCCATCCTTCCGCAAGCATTAGTGACTGCATACATTTTTCTTAAATATATTTGAGAATACCTTTCTAATTCCATCTAGTCTTCTTACTTATTAGTTTTAAAGCAATTGCCAATCAAAAAGATATAAATTCAAAAAATGAAAAAGAAAAAAGGAAAGCAAAGAAAATCCTAAAACTAAAACATAATACTATACAAAAAACCTAAAACTAAAACAAAAAAGGACTCTGACTCTCAAGCCAAATTTTAATGAATGAAAAAATAATTTAAAAATAAAAAAATATTATTCTACAATTAGAGATCCAACTAAGTAATTCTGCTAGAATTACTGGTAAAACTTGTTTGTCTTCAAGTAGCTTCTGACTTATGGTAACCCTAGGGCGATCCTATCACAGGGTTTTCTGGGGCTGACAGTGTGAAACATGCCCAGGGTCACCCCATGGGTTTCCATGGCCAAGTGAGGAATCGAACTGGGGATTCCACAGTTGTAGTCTAATGCTCAAACCACGGCACCAAGCATCATTAGATTTCTTATTGCTTAAAAAAGCCATAAATGGTTTCCCCTTTTTTTTTAATCTTCAATTAACTTATCCTTTAAAACACACTTTTAGTTTGGTGATTTGGGCCAACTCAGCAACCTTAACAATCGATTCTTCTGTCGTTGGTACTTCAGTCCATTTTCAGGTTCAAGCAAACAACAATCTTGCAGCAGAGAAGCAGTCTGTATTTACTATCCAATTCTTTATCCATAATAACTAGCAAAAACATTCTAGTAACGTTACAACATCCATCTTTAAATTTCTTTGAATTAATATGGGAATCTTGGACCAATAATTTTTTGCCTTCTTACAACTCCACCACATATGGAAAAAGGAACCTTTTTTATAGATAATGGCTGCTAGCTCCTCCCCCGAGCTAGTCAATTAGTCAGTTAGTTTGACGGTTGGTAGTTCCTCCCCCTAGCTATTTAGTTAGACCATGTGCTCACGGAGAGCACACACCCAGAGCAAACAGAAAAACAAACAAACAAACACAGCCCCACAAGCCTGTAAAAAACATCCAGTCAAGGATGTCTTCTCAGACACAGCTCACCTTCTGCTCTCTTCTCTGGAAATGCTTAAAACACAAATATATGTCTACTTTAACTTATTTTATGTTCTATATAAATGATTCCTAGCTTAATGCTGTACTATATACTGTATTAGTTTAAACTCATAGCAGTTGCAAAAGAAAAGAAACAATTATATCTCTGAAAATAATAATGAACCTCTCTGTGTAGGAAATAACATCTAAAAGCAATAAATGGCATAAAACTATTAATTCCAATTACACTTCTCATATAGTATGAAGACGTATAAAACCAAACTATAAAAGGTCTATCAATAAGATTATCTGATCACCTTCATTCCCTTCCCAGAAATCAATTCTGATAGATCCATTTTTACCACTCTTCTTCTCAACCTTAGAGGCATCTTTTTTCTTCACAATTACTCCTTTTTTTCTTTTTTTCTTTCTTTTCTTTCCAAGGCTCAGCTCTTTTTTAAATACACCTAAAAGGCCATTTATAGATCAGTCATGCTCAGCCTGTTTCTTTCACTCTAACAATCAGATCTTCATGTTGGTCCCATCTGGACAATATAGTCTTTCTGAAAAGTTTGTCCGCCATAAATATAATTTTACCTTCTGAGATCTTCTAGAAGTACAATCAAGTTGTTGTAAATTTTCCATAACATATTATGATCAAGGTCTAAGATTTGGTCTTTCCTCCTCTTAGTTGAAAACAAGGCTAAGGCAACACCTCTTACATAGGTTATATTGGCTCCCTCCAATTCATGCTGCATAGTTACCTCATTTTGGATATTTATTGGTTCTGAGTCTTGAATCATTTCTGACAGGATTCCTGTTACTTCCTCCTTCAGGTGAACTTGGACAATTTTTTTTTTCAGGCATCTGTTGACTTCCTGTAAATTCACCTGTTCCATGCTGAGGATCGCCTGTCATTCACTCTAAAATGCATCAAACTTATTTTCAACGGTGACTTTAACGGTGACTTTAAATTGCCTGAATTCTGCCAGGAATGTCACAAAAGAGTCAGGCACATCATCCTCTTCAGATAGATCTTTTTTACTTTGATATTTTTCAAAATAGGAACCATAATCATTTTATAAAAAAAAAGGGAAAAAAAGGAGACAGTATAAAACTTCCCTTTTCTCCAATGTTATTATTCCATGACAATCTACTATTCAGTAAGTTCTCACATAAAGCAGCTTGTATTCCTGAACATTAGATAAGGACTGTTCTTACAAAAACTTTCTCAGAACAATAAAAACTGGAACAATGCCAACCAGCAAGCAGACGAAGAATACTGCTTTAAAATCCAATTTTCATAATTCCAAGCATGATGATCTTGCAAATATCATTTTTCAGATGAATATATAAGCCATTTTCCATTCTAATTAACCAAGGCAAATGTAACAGTAACAATTTATACAGAAAAAAAGAGTCCTTAGATCATTCTATGAAACTATGATTGCAACCAAAGGCTTCTTGTCTATCTTCAGCACCAATGTTAATAAAATAAAAATATATACATATAGGAGACCTGGACACAGTTAATGTAATGTCCTTTTGGGGAGTGGGAGACCCTCACCCCCCCCCCGGCTTCACTGAAGCACGAAATTCTCCTCACCTTGGGATCTGCTGCAGCTGCTCCATTCTCAAGCAGACTCCTAGCCGATCCCAATATTGGCTAGATCAGAGCCTTTGGACTCTCTATATATCGGAGAGTCCATTAGCTTGACAGAGGAAGCCCTCCAACCAAGCACAACACTTCGGGGTTCACGATTAAGCAAAGCTAGCTAGATCACATCCTCCATTGATGTGACCTGAAGCCAGAACCAACATGCCATGGTTTAAAAAAAAAAAAAAAACATTTGGAAGATCCAAGAAACCACTACAAAGAGCTCCTCAAAAAAAATGGAATGAATGGACACAGAGGTTGACAAAAAGAAGTGATACCTTCCAAAACCCAGTATTACAAGAACTCATCTTTCTTGATACATTCTGAAAGAACTCATTGTTTGACTGGGGCTGAACTATACAAGGAAAATCATGCAGCCTTAATTCACTCTCTATTTCTGGTAGGTCACACAATATTCTTCCCAGTCCTAAATGAAATTAGATTTTTTTAAAATTCCTGGGGTCTTTAATGCAATTTTTTAAAACGCTCACGTGTAACTGTGATTTAGGCATAAACTTTGATAGCACTAGATATCCCTTTGTGATATCAAATAATTTGACCTTTCCATGGCACCCTGGCTCATGTGTTTGCAAGGGTCCTGAGGAAACACAGACACAAGGAGCAGCCGTTTAATGACGGGAATTCCAACTTCCCCTCTCTCAGGCAGGCATTTCAAAGCCTTGGTTGTTGTTCCGAGATCTCGATGACCTATTCCTTTCATCTCACAAGACACCTGATTCGCACCCATAAATAACAAAACCATAAAAAGTGTCCAATGATTGGCACTTGGGCTGCATGATTGATCTACCATGGATGTTTTGATCCACTTCTAAGCCTTTTGGTGCATTTCAAAGCTAACTTTGTTCTCAAAGTTTATGACATGAATCGCAGGCACAATTTTTGTTATAAAAACCCCTAGTTCTGATAGTTGAGGAGAGTCGCTTTTTGAGTTTCACCCCACCTTGCTGCCAGCCCGTATAGCGAGCTCCCTGAGGAATCCTACTAAGTCTCATCTTCTTCAGCTGTTCAGGTAATACGATCAGGTCGTATTACCTATCCCTAAAATTCATTTCCATTTTCCTATTTCTTATTTAGTTAGCGGTGTGATTGTTTGTCTTATTTGTTTACTTTTCAATAAAACATTAATTGGTTTACTTTGTAATTTGTTTGGCTCACTGGTCTGACGCTGTTTACATTGGGCAAAAGATCCTGCTGGGCATTAAGGGAAGGTTGATAGATTTGTGCTAATTAGGAAGCATTAAATATTAAATATTAATATTTGATATTAGTGTTAGCTAATTGACTAGAAATTGATTAGAAAGTAGATTCATTTAATATAAATTTAGATTGTATAAATCAAACAGATAAATTAAATAAATAAATAAATAAATAAATTTAGATAGCGAGTATATATATAGGGCAAATATATTTAAATATATTTAAAGAATATAGGAAGCAAATATACAAATATATAAACACATAAAGAATATAAGAAGTGTATATATATAAAGAATAACTTGGATTTGAAGTCTGGGAAATAAGGGAAATAAGGATAACTACAGATTTGTTGTAGGAGTAACCTGGCTGAAATTTGATCCAAGTAGAGCGAATACACAATATCTGAGGTGACAATTGGTATCGAACAGGTGGTGAGACGGAGCACTCTAGCTGAAATCAAATATAGGGATAGATGTATCAAGATTCAGGGTTTGGCGGAGGAGGAAGGAGAACATCTATATAATCGAGTTGTCCCAGAATTGGCTAGATTTTTGGATTGGCCAACAGATCAGATGGATATGGAGATAGATAAGATCTTCAGGATCAGTTCGATGAGCGCTAAAAAGAGGAAGGTACCACAGGATATTGTTGTTTATTTAGTACGAGAGAGAGTGAGAGACCTGTTGATACAGTGTAGTTATACCAATAAAATGATAATAGATGATACTGAATTAAAGCCTTTTAAAGATGTTCCATCGGAGATATTGAAGAAGCGGAGGGAGTACGCACGTTTGACGCAGGAACTGAAGAAGAAAGGAATCCTATATAGCTGGGGAAAATTTGAGGGAGTGATATTTACATATCACCAAAAAAGACAAGTAATAAACACAATATATAAAGCAGAGGAATTCCTAAGAAAATTTAAAGAAGGAGAAAAAAGAGGTGATGAGAGAGGTACGAGATTGGAAGGAAAGAAGGAAGATAAGAGACGAAGAGCATCAGGGGATGAGGAGAAGGAGGTCTAAGATCCCCTATAGAGAAAGTTGAAGATAAGATAAAAGTTGTCGGGTAGCATCTACATCGAGAACTGGATAAGCAGGAAGAGGAAGAATTGGAACAAGAGGAAATAGAACAAGAAGATACACAAGAGGAAGGTGAACGAGAGGATTTAGGAGAAGAGATATCTATAGAATCGGAGACAGCGAACTAAGGTGAGTAATCGGTTAGGTAGACCTGGGGATGGCGATGGTTAAATTAATATCTTGGAATATTAGGGGCGTAAATTCAATTATAAAACGGAAAACAATATTTCGGTATTTGGAGAAGCAAAAAGCAGATCTTTATTGTATTCAAGAGACTCATATAACAAGGAAGGGAGCATTTGTATTAAAGAATCAAAAATTAGGGAATGTATTTACATCAGGAATTGACAAAAAGAAAAGAGGAATCGCTTTATATGTAAATGTTAAATATGAGGTAACAGAGGTCTTAAATGATCCCCAGGGCAGGTTTATAGCGGTTGAGATACAACTAATAAATATGAAAGTTTTAGTGGTTGGTATCTATGCACCATCTGAACGTAAAAGTGATTTTTATGGGAAACTCTTTGAAAAGATAAGCGGAATGAACGTACAGAACATTATTATTATTATGGGAGACTGGAACGGAGTTACTTGTCCTGAGATAGATAGAAATGCAATTAAAAAGAAATAAGAACATGAGGAGAAATTACCGAAAGTTTTCAATAAGATGATGGAGAATTTAGGCCTTGTGGATATATGGAGGACTTTATATGGAAACAGGAAAGAATATACTTTTTTCTTGAGGTTCACCATTCATGGTCAAGAACAGACATGATTTGGTGTTCTAAAACAATTATTAATCAAATTAAAAAAGATGGAAAATCTTCCGATGATGAGTTCGGATCATGCTCCTTTGAGTGTGATTATGGAAAGCCGAAAGAGGGAATATAGATGGAGATTGAAAGATACAATTATTAAAAGATGACCTTATACTACAAAAAGGTAAGCAGGTTTTGAAGAATTATTTTGTAGAAAATTTAAATAAGGGGACAGTATGGGAGGCTAGTAAAGGAGTGATGAGGGGATATATGATACAACAAGAAATAATTCTAAGACGAAAAGAAAAGGAAAAGGAAAATTTATTGATGGTGGATATAAGACATTTAGGAGATACTTAAAAGCTACCCCAAAAGATAAAAATGTGTTGGATAAATTAAAGGTATTACGTAAACAGTTAGAACTCCTTAATACACAGGAAGTAGAAGAGAAATGAAATTTACTAAACAAAATTTTTTTTTTCTTAGCTAATAAAACAAATAAATGGTTGGCATATAGGCTACGAAAGGAGAGGGAGAACCGGATGATCTCTCAGATTATAGATAATCAGGATGGTAACAAAGCAAGATAAGTTAAAAAAGGTGTTTGAAAATTACTATATGAACTTATATTCGGAGATGGAGATAAGTGATTATAAAAGAGAAAAGATGGAACAATACCTAAGTGGTGTAAAGAATGAGAGACTCCCAAGAATAACAGAAGATCAGAAGACTGAACTGAACCAGCCTATTACTAAAGAAGAGGTCATTTTAGCTATCCAAAAGCAAAAATTAGGGAAAGCCCCGGGACCTGATGGTTTTAGTGCATTGTATTATAAGACATTTCAAGAGGAATTAGTTGATCCATTATGGGAGGTTATGATTGGTTTAGGGGTAAATAAATATCCCACTTCGTGGAGAGAAGCAAACATTTCCTTGATTAAAAAAGAGGGTAAAGATTCGACAGATGTTAGGAATTATAGGCCCATCTCTTTATTGAACATAGATTATAAAATTTTTGCCACTATCCTTGCTGGAAGATTAAAAAGGATTATGATAACGATTATACATCCAGATCAGAATGGTTTTCTACCAGGGAGAATGCTAAAATATAATATTAGGACGATTTTAAATATTGTAGAGTATTTTCATAGACATAGTGAAAAAAAAATGGCTATATGTTTTCTGGATGCAGAAAAAGCCTTTGATAGGGTAAATTGGGAGTTTTTGTTTCAAGTTATCAAAACGATAAATCTAGGACCGAAATTTCTTGAATGGATTAAGGGTATATATAAGAAACAAACAGCTAAAATTATTGTGAATAGGGAAGCGACTCGAGATATCAGGATTGCTAGAGGAGTGAGGCAAGGGTGCCCTTTAGCACCCCTATTGTTCATCTTGGTGTTAGAAATTTTGAATAATAAAATTAGGGGAGAAGTTGAAATTAGAGGTGTTAGGATTAATAAGGAGGAATATAAACTTAGCGTATATGCTGATCATTTGGCTATTATATTGGAGGATCCCAGCAGGAGCATGGATGTATTGATTAATGAATTAATAAAATTCGGTTCTTTTTCTGGTTATAAAGTTAACACATCCAACACTAAGATGATTCTTAAAAATATAAAGGCCCAGGAGGAACAAGAGCTAATAAATAAATCTGGATTTACGGTAGCAAAGATAGTTAGATATTTAGGTATTAATATTACAAAAAATAGTATAGATTTATTTGATAATAATTATAAAAAAGTGTGGTCTGAAATTAAATAGAGCTTAGCAAATGGCAAAATTTACCATTATCATTATTGGGTAGGATAGCGGCAATAAAGATGATCATACTCTCCAAAATAGATTTCTTATTTCAAAATCTTCCAATAATCTTGAATGATAAACCTTTTAAGGAATGGGAGCATGACTTGAGAAAATTCATTTGGAGTGGAAAACGGCCTAGAATTAAATTTAAAATCTTAGAGAATAGTATAAGAAGGGGTGGAATGGGATTACCTAACTTGAGATTGTATTATTATGCTAATGGCTTAGAATGGTTAAGAGATTGGATAACTTTGAAAAATTCCAGAATTTTGACATTGGAGGGTGAACATATACATTTTGGCTGGCATGCCTATATATGGTATGGTAAATCGGCCATTGATAGAGATTTTAGGGATCATTTCCTCAGGAAGGCTCTAATTACAATTTGGTTAAAATATAAAGGAAGTTGTATTTAAGGACACCACTGTGGGTTTCACCTCATGAAGCGTTTTATAAGAGAAAAATTCCTAAAATGGGTCATTGGCTTACATATAGGGATATCCTAAAGATACAAGGAGATGATATTGAATTTAAATCTCAGCAGGACCTCCTTCAACAAGGTTGGAAATCACATTGGCTGTTGTTTATGCAATTGCGGGATAGATTTAAGAAAGATAAAGAGCTAGAAGGTTTTGAATTAGAGATCAGGATTTTGACATGGTATTAAAACCTGGAGTTAAACATAAAGTTAGTGTTATTTATAATATCTCACTTACCCTGGAAACTGAGAGGAAACTGTTAAACAAACAATGATAAAATGGGCCAAAGATGTGGGGGAAGAAATTACTATGGATGAATGGGAAAGCTCTTGGGAAATTACTTGGGAAGTATTAAAACCAGTTAGTTTGAGAGAAAATTATTGTAAACTTTTGCATAGATGGTATTTGACTCCTGTTTGGTTGGTCAAGGCAAAGAAGAGTCAAATTGAGGCGTGTTGAAATGTACCCAGAAGGGCACATTCTTCCATATGTGGTGGGAATGTGAAGCAGCAAGGACATTTTGGAAAGGTGTACACAATAAAATTCAGGAGGTACTAAAAATCAAATTTGTGTTATCCCCAAAACTATATTTGCTAAATATGATAAAAAATTTACAAATTGATAAACGTAAAAAAAAGATAGTCCTTTTTATGATCACTGCTGCTAGATTATGTTATGCCCAATACTGGAAGGAGTCAAATTCACCAGGATTAGAGCATTGGTTGATTAAGTTATATGATATGGTAGAAGCAGATAGGTGATGGAAACTTTGGAGGGCCGAGGGAAAAGAGAAGTTATAGAAGGATGGAAAATGGTTTTGCCGCTTTGGACGGATAGGTGGAGGAAAAAAGCGATAGCTTTCATTGGATAATTATATATTATAGGAAATTGGATGACTTAGGTTGAAGTCGGGAAATGGTAATAAATTTAGTTGGAATTCAGGGTGTTGAATATGACGTATATATATCAGATATACATTAATTAAATATCAGACATATAGATATATTTAAGTTTTAGATATAGATATATCTATATATAGATAAATATACATAAATATATATAGATAATATATAGATATTGTATTGACAGAACAGATTTATTCTATAAGAGATAAATGTTATGATTCTGTAAGAAATAATTGTTAAAATTTAATATATTAAAATAAATATATATATTTAATGAAATAGAGGGAGGTGACAGATAAAGAAGATGTCAATTTCAGCAATGATGGCTGGGGTGGGGAGGTAACGGGAAGTGTAACTTGATTGTTTGAGTTATATTATGTGATGTTAGGTATTTTAAGTGTATTATAAGTGTAATGTGTAATCTGTATTGTTTGCTATATTGAGTGTTGTTATATGTTGCATGTGTAAATAAATAAATAAATAAATAAATAAAAGATCCTGCTGGGTTACCCTGCTTCTAACAAGCCTTTGAGTCTGCTCTAGTTAATTTTCCCCAATAGTTGGATATTTGGGCGTCCTTCCCAGGACCCCCGAGAAACAGGGTAACACAGGGTTCTTTTTCTGTTTGTTTGTTTGGTTTTGTTCTTTTGTTTTAGAGAAGAAGTAGTCGATCTTTTCTTTTTCACTGTTTTTTTTGGGGGGGGGGTTGAAAGGTGTGTAGAAGTGTGTGAAAGAAGACCGTATCTAAAACAGCTGGGAATGGTCAAACCAATATTTTTCTTTGCACTCTGGATCTGTGTGAAGCTTTGAATATAGGATGCTGCACATATTCCTAACTCAGAGCCTGTAAACCTATGCACCTTTACTTGACTATAACTTGACTTTAAATATTATTTGGCACTTGATTTCACAGGAATGGCAGGTATCCTTTTCAACAGGTATGATGGAGCAGGGGTGCCTTCTTGCTCTTTCCCTGCCTGTCTGCTTCAACAAAGCTCTTTCTTTTCTCTTCTTCAACATGATTCTCCTTCATTGTCTTCACTTACTCACTCTCATTCTCCTCCCATGTCACTTTTGCCCTCAGTCTTCCCTGGAAAGATGCCTTTTCACTGGGAGTTGGTAAACAAGCTTCTCATGCCTTGCCCCATCCCTCTCTTCCTTTCAACTGCTTTCAGTCTTCCTTCTTGTCTCCTGCCACATCAATTCATTTCTCTGATTGCTGTCCCCCTGACTCCTTGTCACTTGATTTTTGTTCCTGTTTTTTTCTTTGTCAGTCCCACTTATTTCTTTCCCATCTTGGAGATCTTCACATGCAAGAAGGCTACCAAAGGAAGACTGCTCTATGTCTCAGTTGGGGCACATGTTTCCAAGGCAGACTAGAACAGAGATGTCTACTTCTGGCATCTTGAAGAATAGTATCCCTGACAGCCTTCAGATTGGCTAGTCATTCCTGCTGTTTTCAGGGAGCCAAGGGACACTGAGCAAAGAGCTCCATACAAGGAAGATTCATCACAAAGGCACTGCGAATTGTAGTCTATTCCCTCTGCCATTCCACAGCCAGCAAAAAGATCACCCTGAAACTGAGAGCACCAGATTTCAGCAAATAAGTGACAGTTACAGTGCAAGGAATCTACTTTCAGAGCATCTGGAAAGCATAAGTATCTACCTTGCTACAAATTCTACCATTTCAGTGTTGTATATTAAAAATAACAAAAACACTAAAATTCAAAAGAAAGGAATGTTGGTTCCCATCTGTGATACATTTATTTCCAGCTGATAAGGAATGAACATCCTCCTGATTGGGTTAGTCCTCCCACTTGCTTCAACAGGCAGGAAGACCTTCCAGTACCCTCTAGAACAGTGGTGCTCAACCTGTGGGCCCCCAGATGTTTGTGGACTTCAGCTCCCAGAAGCCCCAGCCACTATGGTCAATGCTCAGGGCTTCTGGGAGCTAAAGTCCAAAAACATCTGGGGACCCACAGGTTGAGAACCACTGCAGAAGGTCAGTCACTATGACAGCCTAACATTCTTTTTCCCAGCTGATGAAGGAAGGCGCATCCTTCTGACAGGGATACACCAGAGCTTTCCAAGATCAGGCCAGGTAGTCCTGGCTCCCCTGTGCTCTTGGTTTGCATTATCTGTTGCAGCACCCTCCTACCAAAAGTGGCTGAGGCAAGGCTGTCTCTGCCAGAGGGGCATTCATAAATAATGCCACTGATGTGGCTGCACTCTTAGTGAAATGTGTCCTGATCCACTTGCTCAAAGTGAAAGCTGGCATCTTCATGCCTTTGGAACAGTGCTGTAAGGAGACAAACAAGGTATTGGATGAGTAAAAGCTACTGAAGCTTTTCAAGTAAATTCAAATGGCCCCTTGAATGTCCAGGGTGTGCCATATCATCTTTAGCTCCTTGGCTGGATGAAGGCAAAAGAATAGGAAGATCACTTCCTGTGTGCTGAATACAGAGTTCATCTTCAGCACAAAGGATTGGTCCAGTCAATGCATCAGAGTCTGGTCTGATGACACAGAGTTCTTGTCCACTGACAATGCCCCTAATGTGGTCACCCTATGTACTGATATGATGGTGGTGAGGAAGAGGATCTTCCCAGACAGGTGCCTCAGGAAGGTTTTCTGTAGGAGCTCAAATAGTGGAACCATCGGTGCTTTTAGTACACCGTGGAGGTCCCAAAATGGAAAACAGTGTACCATAAATGACAAAAGTAGTGACAGTCCCCTGAGAAATCTTCTCATGTGTGGTTACAATGCTATTTTGGTTCCCTGTGCATGCAGAAGCAGGGAAGTGACACTGTGATGAGCATTTTAATTATTTTAGGTCACAGGGCACAGTCAACACCCTCCTGAAGGAGTTCTAGTAGAGTGGCAATGAAGAAGTTGAGGAAGTTGGCATACTTGCATCTGCAAAATCTGCAGAAAACTCTGAACATGTATTTGTATATCCTGTTCATCAAAGCCCTTCTGGAAGCCAAAGTGGTTTTCACCACCTTCTCAAAGTACCTCCAGGCATTCGGCAAGTTCAATTCAATTTCCAAGCATAGAGCTGTAGCCTTTCCATCTTGGAGTGGTAGACCTGTCTGTGGCTGAGCAGGTCCAGTTGAGCTGACAGCATCATGGAGCTCCAGGCCATGTGCATGATCTCAGATAAACAGGTCCTCCCAGGCCATGTTGGGGTGACCAAGATCACTGTCTCTCTCTGCTTTTGAACCTTCTTCATTATTTTGGAGAGCATCACCACGATGGGAACGTGCATAGGAGACTCTGCAGCCAAGAGAGAATGTGAGGGTGTCCATGCTTTTGTCTTCCTCTGTCTGGAACATGGATATAAATTTCTCTACCATGTAGTTGGCTGGAGAGACAACAGAACCACTTCTGGTGGGCCAAACCTTTACAAGATCAATTGAAAGACATCTGGGTGCAGGTTCCACTGTACCTTATCAATGCTGGTCTGGATCAGCCAGTCCATTTGAGAGTTCAGGGTGCCCGGAAAGCCCTCACCTCTATGGAGGCAGGTGGGCCCCTAACCAGCTCAGAAGCTTCTGAGCCTCTTTTATGAGAGACCACGACCACGACCTTATCCCTTTCTCATTCTGTTATCTGACCTGATTAGGACCACCTTGCCCTTGACAATGTTTCCAAATGACATCAGGGCTAGTCTGATTGCCCTGAGCTCCATTCAGCTGATGCTGTGCTTTAACTCCTTCTGGTCCATTTTCTTTGGGCAATGTGCGCTTCCTATACTGCTGTCTGTGTTTATCTGGACTCTTGGCATGTCCCATATGCATTTCCCCAAACATATCCCACAATTGGAAAGGTGACCAAATTTCAAAGATAATCATCTAAGAGACATATTACTTTGGTATCTTGTGTTTCAGGGCCTAGCATCTGCCAAATTAAAAACATTTTTCCCTCAGTGTTTCTTACTTAATTCTATTAGTTTATTATGAAGGGAAAAAAATATCTATTTTGTGTTTGGACCTAGTGCCAATCAGCTTCATGATACTTATATTTTTTAACAGAGAAGCATCCTCAGAAATGGGCAGATTTTATCAGTATCATTAAGCAACATGGCTGTGTGTCACACTGCACATTATAAATACTGTAGTGCTGTGCATCACTGTAGGCTGCTTGACTTTGGAATTTTCTTCCTGCAAATGACTAGTATCAATGTGGAGCAGAGATGGCTTCAATATGATATCAACCAAATCTAAAATGATTGTTATAATTCTCTTTTTTTCCAGATGACTTTAGGAAGCAGAACTTTAAGCCTGCTTATTCTAGTATGAAAATATTTCAATACCTTCATCTCTCTCTTTAAAAAGCTCAGTAATACAGGTATAAAGAGTATTTATATTATTAGTAGTCATGCCATAAAATATTTGCAAGTATTAAAAATAATTATTTGCAAGTAAACCTTGGAATCTGGTTGACTGTAACATTGAACCCACACTGTGTGAATTACTTCATGTGCCCCCACGTATGCTTCAGTTTAACTAAATTTGATTGTTCAGAAAAAAAGCCTGTCAGATATTTATACACCACATAAAATTGATACGACATGGTAAAAAAAAATAGCAAGTGAGGCCCAGCAATCGAAGGAGTGGTGAACAAGGGGAAGGGCTTCTATATATTGGCTGCAGTGGAGTTCTGGTGAGGAAGCAGGAGACATTAGAGAAGCATGATGTAGAAGCACGCCCAGGGCAGTCATTCAGACCATCAGACCCTGCTAGTGGGCCAAAAGACAGAGGCTCAAAGCAGCTGTGCTCCTGAATGGAGTGATGGCATTCTTGATCACCTGTATTTTCTCCCAATGAAGGAGATTGTCCCTGTCCTGATCAGTCCCCTGAAGTGTTGAATCTCTTCTGAAGAATTGAGGAAGATTTTCTTGAGGTTCACCTGAAAGCTGTGGCATCTCAACAAGTGGAGCACCACTTCAGCATCTGTCAGCCCTTGCTTGCAGGTTGATCTGATCAGCAGATCATTAAGTCTTGAGTCTTAAGTTACAGCCTGGGAAAAAGGTGGGATATAAATAAAGTGATGGATAGATGATGATGAATGGTTATCTCCTTAATCATCAGGCTTTTGGGGAGCTTAAATTTTGCAAAATGTAGACTATATTAGCAGCCAGCTGGCAGTAGTGGGTGACCCCAACTTCTCGTATTTATATGAGTGAATGAGTGAGAGAAATCTTTTATCAGCCTAATCTCAATGCCAGGAATAATTTTAACATACCTCTGTCATGTCTCCCCTTTACTTTGCTTTTCTTTACTTGAACTAAATGCAAAAAACTTTCTACGTCGAAAAGGTGCTGCAGTTCCTTGGCCATTTTGGTTGTCTTTTTCTGCACTTTTTCAGCTCTTAAACATACTTTTTAAAAAACTATAAACAGTACAGATTTATATAAGCCAGTATGGTAAATTGGAAATGACTTGAAGGTACACAAGAACCACATACACCAGTTTCATAAGCAGATATTCAATCACATTTACCATTTTAGAGTGCATTCACCCAGCCTGCAGAACAGATTTTGGAGCTCTTCACAATTTTTTTTGTTCTTACCACCTTCTATAATTCAGAGTCTTTAGCAAAACTGGCTACCTCACACCTAATCCCAGATCATTTATGAAGTAGTTAAAAATATTGGTCCCAATAGAATGGCAAATAATGGAATTCAAAACTGTGGAAAGACCAACAAAGTTTTTAGGATTATTCTGGGAGAACGTATGTAAATCTGGAATCAGATTTTATTTTCTTGTAGTCTGCCGCACAGTAAAACTTACCCATCTCTCCCCAGCAAAATGGGTTCATACCACCTGTGGTACAATTGTATATCAACATTGATTTTGGTCTGAAAAATAGGTGAAAGGAAAAATGACAAACTGAAATGAAAAAAAGTATAGTATTAATTTGTTTATGACAGTTATCCTATCATTTTGCATATCTCTAATAGTATAGAAAAGCTTCCGTTTTAGGGAAGATTTATAAATGATGGGAGTCAAACTATTTAAAAATGCCTGTAAGCCCAAACACCCACTGCAGACTGTCTTTGCATGATTCATTCATTCATCTTGCCATCTTTAATCAGTCTCCATTGGGGACCGCTAATTCTGGCACCTCTGCGTATTCCATCTTCACGAGTCCTTGCTGAAGGAAATAACATGCTTCCATTCACAGAGAAGCACCAATGATGGTTAAGCCTTGCTGAAGCCAAGAAATATTCTCCTAATGTTCATCAAGTCCAAGGTCTATGGAGGGATAGCAAGCGCCACGTAGACTAATCCCCTTCCAATGCAGAAATCCATAGCTAAAGCACCCTGCACAGAGGGTATTTAAGTTCTGCTTCAAAAACTTTAGCAAAGGAACACTTCCTTTGATAGTCCATTCCACTTGCAAATCTTACACCAAGATTTTCTTCCTAATGTTTAGATGGAATATCCTTTCTTATTTGAATCCACTGGTCAGGTCCTGCTTTCTGGAGCAGCAGAAATACCAGTATGCTCCATTTTCCAGTTATTTGAAGATAGCTATTCAGCTATCCTCTCTTTTCAGGTTAAACATACCTAGTTCCCCAACGGATACATTTCTGCTTGTCACCATCTTTCTTGAACTGTGGTGCCCAGAACAGGATGCATCACTTCAGGTGAGGTTTCACCAAACCAGAAGAAAATGAGTATTCCTCTGATTCGACACTTGACTTATGTTGATGTAGCCTAGAATTGCATTAAGCTTTATTTACTTATTTTTTTTAAATGTGCCTCAGCTATTAAAGAAGTGGGAAACACTGCTGTGCTTCTTCAGATCATTTTGAACTGTAAGTCCCACAATCCTGCACAATTTTTCATAGTTCCTAGAATTTAAGGTCCACCAATTGTTCATCACTGATTTAAATAGATGTGGCAAGTTTCATTCTGGGATATTTAGATGTTTTTGCAATATATTCACTCCCATCAGTAGTTCAACAATGTATATCTTGCTAAGCAAGAGCAAAAGCATTTCCCGGCACAAATCAAAGTATAGCATCTGGCCTGCAGATCCCCAAATATCATGGGACCAAGATATATAAAAGACTGCATCTTCTCATATGAGCCTTCTTGAAATTTAAGATCCTCACCAGAGAACCTGTTTATAGGTCCAAAAGAAAGAGGATGACATGGGTGAAAAAAGTAAAAGAGATATTCAAATACACAAGAAAAAGAGAAAGGGGCTTCTCACATGTCTGCTTGACAAAACAGAGAAAAGAATTTTTTGTTTTTTCACCAATGTGGATGGCTTCTTCTGCTTTTATTAGGATTTTTTAAAATTGGGATATTTCCTGTTCTTGAAAATGGCAAAACCAAATAGATTCTTTATAGTTCAGATTTTTTTTTTAATAGTTCAGAATCTTGTAGATCCAATGGTAGTAAAAAAAATAAAATAAAGTTCAATTTTGTCAGGTCAGCTTTCCTTCCCCTGTGCAGTCCTACCTGTGAACTGCCGTATGCCACCCAGCAGCAAGAGTTAAATTGATAGCAACATCTACAGGAACAATATCTGCTACTGCTTCTAAGTTGCATTTTACAGTCCGTATAATCCCCTTTCCAGCCTGTGTGTGGGGAAAAAGGCCAGTGAGTACATTCTGCAACACAGTTTCATTTTTCAATCACAATACAGGTGAAGTAGCACATGGATTCTAAAACAAATTTAACCCCCAAACAAAATGTGATTGTTAATTTATAATCATGGGTGAATTTTCCTTATGCTGCCTGAAAAACATGACATTTTCTCAAGCATTCTATGATACTATCCAAAAAGCCTGAGTCTTCACCTGCTCCTAAGTATACAGGAATAAAGTTATACCCTTCTCTTCCACAAAACAAAACAACTGCAAACATGGATGAAGTAAGACTTCCTCTGGCCCATTCTCTGAAAGACTGTCCCAAATAAGCGGAGGAGGGGGACATAGGATGATAGGCAACATACAGGTCTTGCTAGACTGGGACAGCTGGTAGTAACACAAGTGGCAATGAGCCTGATTTTGAGCTAGATCCTAACTTGAGATGGTCTGACCAAAATACAAAGTTCAGGGAAGGGGTCTAACTGGGGAAATTCATGTCAGACTATCTCAATAGTCAATTTACTCTTTTCATTATGGCTTTACTATTTTGAAGTATATTTACTTAAAAAAAATCCTCTTCAAAAAAACATTGACTTATCCAAATTGAAATGAAGACAGAATTTGTGCCTTTTTAGATAAGTAGCATGCTGGAACAATTTTGGAATGGAGAGATTGAAATCCTGGAACAGTCTACTTTGGGACATGGGGAAGAAACCACAGCCAAGATTTCTCCCTCACATGGTAAGCCTCCCTTCCCCCAAAGACTGCACATTACCGCAATCAAGAAACCACTGGTTCCATTGAAGTTATCAATCCAACCCTGAAAAATAACAAAAAGGAAAAAAAAATGCATGGATTACCTGAGGCAGGGTGAGGATATTAAGATTATATATAGTACATACCACAGCATAGAAAGGTGTTTTTTTTGGTTGTTTTTTTTTTTTACTAATTCATTTCCGTTGTTAAAATGTTTTACCTAACAAGCAACCAACTGTTGTTGCTCACTGCTGGATTGAAAAAGCAGATTATGTTATTTATTTCACTGCATGTTCATTTTCCATCGCATGCAGTTTATTTTTGAGGTGGAAAAAAACAAGTTTGATAACACTGGAAAAAAACTTCTCAAAAGTCCCTAAAATGCCCCTAACAAGTAACTTTTGAAATAATTTTAAATATTTATTATACCAATTAAAGTAACTTCCTTCTCACATTACAAGATTTAAGAAAAAAGGCTGAAATGTATACTTATTTTTAAAGTGCTGCTATATCCCAGTCCGGCCAAAGACATTCTGCTGCCTAAAGTAGAAAAACAAAAGGTCCCCCCCCCCCACCTCCATCCCCTTTCAAGTCAAGTGCACAACATCCACCATTTACTTCTCTTATCTGGTAATAAAAATAAAATAAGAAGGAATTAAATAGTTATTTATTTATTTATTTATTTACCAACATTTCCTCCATTATAAGACCCAATGCAGCTCATACTGCATAATACTTTCATGACACCCCAAATTTGCTACTAGCAGCAGATGCCTATCTCTAAATACAGAACAAACAATAAAAAGTGGTCATCAAAGCTCCATGGATCTCAAGAAACACTGCTTTGGCATTCACCTGAGAAGGCATTCCCATAAAACATGACAAGGAGAAACAGCTACAGACTTTGATTTGCCTCTCCCCACTACCTCCCCTCATTACAAAGAGCACAATGGCCTAAAGAGAGCACTGCCATGGCCCATTTCTTGCAAAGGTGCCTATAACAACATTTTGCTGCCAGACAGGTTACTGGAAGCAGAGCTACAGCTGCAGGTGGCATTTTCAGTATCCTCAGCAGAAAGGAAGAGCAATCATGCTTACCGGAAAAGGCTCACGCCAGCTGGCTCCCACAATGGATGGCCGAATGATGGCAACATTTAAGTTCCCTTTCTCTTGCTGTAGCAAGCACTCTGCCAAGGCTTTGGTGAAAGTGTAGGTATTGGGCCAGTCCCCAATCAGTTTTGGTGTGATTTCTTGAATGAGGGACTCATCCATCCACCTAATGGGAGCAAAATACATGGGTGCAATCATGAGAAAATAGAGTAGGAACATAGCTATCAAAATAAAACAAATATTGTTTCAGCATTTTACCTTGCAAACCAAATGACTGTGCAAACATCTGTATCATTTGGGCACTTCAACAAAGCTGACTTGTATATATGTCCAGAAGTTCACAGCACTGCACTTCTGCAAATCCAACTGATTCAATGGGTCTATTCTAGTTGGAACTAACAATTCAATTTAGACCATTCATTCAAAATAAACTGAGTAATCATTCATTTCCAGACACTAATTTTTCCAAAATTGAACATTTCCCCCCTCCCATGAGCACATACGACGGTCACCATACTTTTATTTTTTGGAGCTCCTTGTAAAATGCTCTTTTCATGGTGATTTAATCCTTTGCACTTCCCACTCCATAATCTTTGAGGAAGCATTTTTTCCCACATACACTTTTGAGTGACTTTCCACCATTCCTGGCCAACTAATTTACTAAGTGAAACTTTGCCCACTTCACTTTGCTCTCCAACTCTATGAGAGATAGGATTGGAGTTGCATTCTTCAGAGTTCAACCAATAAAAGCTGTAGAAACAGTGTGAAAGTTTTAAAAGAAAAAAAATCATTGAAATGTAAAAAACAAACAAACCAGCATCGAGCTTCTATGGAGAAACTTTAAGCATAATATTTGATTTTTCCTTTTGTATTTTTGTTGAGACCATCAATAAATAGGATTAAAAGGGACTTTTCCAGAACTTCAAAGTATCTGACAAAGAGCCCTGTGGAGATTATTCTTCTCCAGTAACTGTAATAAGAGGTACCACATATCAGTAAATTTGTCATAGCAGTTATTTTCATATGTAGATATGAGTTAATAAATTAGTTTGATATCAGTTTGTACATTAGTTTGTCCATCAGTGCCAGTACTTAAGTCCTATTCAATCAGCTTCTCACAGTCTGATCTTCCACAATTTCCAATCTATTTGCTGTAATTAAAATTGAAACTATTTCCATATGATGGGTGGAGAGAGGGAGAGGCACTGGAACACTTAGATACAGAAAGCATCAACAGTGCTCCTCTTTCATACAGTTTAACAATGTTGATAGAAATTCAATTCATTTCCCCTAAACTTTGATATCTTAGGGCAGTGGTTCTCAAACTTCTTACCCCATGATCCCCTTTGCATCTACAGGAGGATGTTGTGCCCTTTCCACTCCATTTCACACTCCCAAGTATCCTATCCTACACCTCTCTATCCCTCTCTCTCTCACACACTAAGTTCTCATGGTTGCTAATGACATAATATTTGGAGAAGCTGAGTGGGAAAAGCATTAAAAAAGGGAAGCTGGTTTTTGCTATGTCTGAGGTTGGAGGAAGGCCTAACAGGGGAAGACACTTTGTGTTGCCCTTTTGCAGAAACCAGTCAATCATTAACAGCACATGCATGCATACTTACACTGACACACACAGAGAAGCTTGCTCTTCATTTTCGTATTTGCTGTACTTGCAGGCTGACTTTTCTTGGCTCCCCCTTGAGCACTTTTGCACCCCCCTTAGGGTCCCATCCCACAGTTTGAGAACCATTGCCTTAGGGCACTTCATCCATTTATGAAGCATTGTACTTTATTCACAAGCAAAGTAGAAAGGCAGTCACTCCACAGATGAAAGTTGAAAGACTTCCAACTAGAAAAGAAGCTTTAAATTTACACAAAAGGATGAGGGGATGCAAAACAGAAAAAGATGACTGTTGGTTACTGCTGGTGCTCCATAAAAAGGTCCAAACGTTTTGGAAAAATATTCATTCTGAAATCATTAAAATAACAAAAAAGAATTTCCCAATGAAACCAGAATTCTACTTGCTTAATATGGTTTGCACAATAGAAGAATATGTTGGGAAGCAAACTAACAAAGTGCTATTATGTATGATTACCAAAGCAAGAATTCTATATGCTAAAAACTGGAAAAAAGAAGAGATCCTCGAAATAGATGAATGGATAACAGAGCTATATGATGTCATGGAAATGGATAAGCTAACAATGTTTTTAAAGGACAAAACAAATGATAATTTTATAAATCAATGGAGAGAGTTAATTGTTTATTTAGGAGAGAAACGGGGGAAAGTTTCTCTTCTAGTTTTCAAAGATTGAATAATGTAGATTATGACTAAGGTTATATTTTATAATATCTAGTAGTTTATGTGTGGATCTGCCTAAAGATTTATTGGGCAATGGATTGTATACACATATTTATTTTCCTTTTCTCTCTCTCTCTCTCTTTGTTTTGCTGGTTTAATTATGGCATGTAATACATCTGTAAATTCTTATCTAAGATAAAATATATAAATATTTTTAAAAAGGATAGGGAAGAAAGAGACTAGGCTTCTATCTTTAGAGTAAAATAAAAGATGAAATTTCTAGCAACTGGAGTAAAGCTTTTTCTTTCCATTACTGCAACTCAATTTTTCTCCATGTTTTAACAGCCTTGAATAGCATCTTTGCCAAACAGCATCTTTACTAAATTGTCAAATGTGAACTGCATCTCTCTTTTTTCCTTCTCATTCCAGATCAATACTTCCATGTTGTACGAAGGGTTTCAGAAACACAATGCATTAGCATTGGTTCATAATAATTTGTTTGCAGAGAAAATGGTTAATTTCTAAAGCAAGTACAGCTGTGGGGGTCTGTTGCAATACACATAAAATGTCAGTGAACTCCTGCTAGGGCATAGGGCTTGCCCAGATGGCAGCTGTCTGAGCACAGTGCTTGAACAATATTTTCTTGAAATACACAGAAAAACAACAGCACAGAATGGCACAATTTTTTCTCTAACTATTCTTTGTGAAAATATGGAGTTACATCATTCATTCATCCTCCCTAAAAATGCGGAGATAGGTTTTTATTAATATGGAGAACTTTCATTGAGGTCCAGTACCATATATGAACAACTTTAAATATTTGTTCTAAACATTGTGTAGAGATTTCTTTAAAAGCCTAGGAAGCACAAAATCCCCCCATTTTGCATCAGTGAATACAATATCACATTCTGATTCCCATGAAATTTTTAGACTTGTCCATAAACAGTAAGAGAAAAAATTAAAAATACAAGAATACAGATTCAAGATCATGTTCTTAGATTCATTGTTATTTACCACAAATAATTCTTCATATAATTGCAGACTTGGAAGGGGGTCCATAGGCCATCAAGTCCAACCTTCCACTCAATGCAGGAAATCCAGTTAGAACATCCCAGTAGGTAGCTGTGAAACCTCTTTTTGATGTTGTCCAGAGAAAAACTCCACCCCCTCCCCAGGTAATTGGTTCCATTGTCCAATAGCAATTAGTGTGGAGAAAATGCCATCTAATGTTCAATCAAAATTTACCCTCCTGTAATGCAAATCCATTAGACCTAATGTAACCTGCTGGGGCAGCAGAGAACAAATTTGTGCCCTCCTTCTGGCAACAGATTTTTAGATATTTAAAGAGGGCAGTCATGTCACCTCCACAGCCTTATTTTCTCATCAACCTGATATCTCATTCATCCTTATTACCTTTCTCTGAACCCATTCCAACTTGGTTGTATCCTTTTTAAAATGAGGTGTCCAGAACTGAATGCAGTACTCCAGATAAGGCCTGGCCAGTGTAGAATATAGTGGGACTATTACTCCCTTTGACTTAAAAATTATACTTCCATTAATACAGGATAAAGTAGTGTTTATCTTCTTTGTAGTACCATCGCATTGTTGTGTCATGTTTAATTTATGATCAACAATAATCTCAAGGTCCCTTTCACCACGTAGTACTGCCAAGTGGACTATGAATTTGGTTTTTGTCAACTTTTGAATTCTGTTTCTATCTTCCAGTATTTTAGGGTTCATAGGGGTTTTTTCTTGTTTTGTCATCCACAGACCTGACAAAGAGTCTTTCTATCTCAGCACCTAAGTCATTACTAAAAATGTTGAACAGTAAAGACCCCAGGACAGAACCCTGTGGCAGTCCACTCAAGAACTCCTTCCTGTTTGAAGTGCAGCCACTGATTTTACTTTTTGAGAATGGTTTTGCAATGAAGTATGGATCCAAATGAGAGTGTTTCCATTTACTCTGTATTTAATCAGTTTTCTAATCAAATTACTATGGCAAACCACAGAATCAAAGAGCTGGAAAGGGGCTTCATGGGCAATCAAGTCCAACTGATGAAGTATCATCTTGCCCTTGTTGTGAAACACACCTGTTTAGATGGCAAGATCTGACAGCCCTATGACAGCAACCTGCTTTCTTAAAAAAAGAAACCTCACTTAACTTTGGAAGCCATAAAAGTGAAAAACCCTTCTGATTAAGACAGATCAGAGGAGCTTCCCACAGCTGCATTCTTCCTGCAATCAAGAGTTGAGTAAGTCTCTTTGCCCCACAAGGTTAAATGTAAAAACTGGGGTTGACAGATTAAGAAAAGGTCTAAGAACTAAAAATGTAAGTGCATATATTATGTCACTAGAATGAACTGCATTTTATTGACTATTATCAGCTGGCAGCCTCTATCTTGATTCCAGGGAAGTGAACTGTTAACTCTTTAATTGCTGGACTGAGTGAAAAATGAAACCTTCCCTGGAACAATTAAAGGATCTTCTACAAGGGGTAATGGAGCAAATATGCAGAAATTTCAAGAGGCAAGAATTCAAGGAGCTGAAACAAGAGATTACAGTGAGAGAAACAGAATCATAGAATCATAGAAATGTAGAGTTGGAAGAGACCACAAGGGCCATCCAGTCCAACCCCCTGCCATGCAGGAAAACCCTCAAAGCACTCCCGACAAGTGGCCATCCAGCCTCCGCTTAAAAACCTCCAAAGAAGGAGACTCCACCACACTCTGTGGCAGCACATTCCACTGTCGGACAGCCCTGACTGTCAGGAAATTCCTCCTGAGCTTCAGGCGGAATCTCCCCTCCTGCAGCTTGCATCCATTGCTCCTTGTCCTGGTCTCAAGAGCAGGAGAAACAAGCCCACTCCCTCCTCGACATGACACCCCTTCAAATATTTAAACATGGCTATCATGTCCCCTCTCAACCTTCTCTTCTGCAGACTAAACATACCCAGCTCTCTAAGTCTGTCCTCATAGGGCATGGCTTCCAGGCCCCTCACCATTTTGGTTGCCCTCCTCTGGACCTGCTCCAGCTTATCCATATCCTTCTTGAATTGGGGTGCCCAGAACTGGACACAGTATTCAAGATGAGGTCTAACCAATGCAGAATAAAGTGGTACCAATACCTCCCTCGATCTAGACACCATACTCCTATTGATGCAACCAAGAATTGCGTTGGCCTTCTTGGCTGCCGCATCACACTGCTGACTCATGTTCAGCTTGTGGTCTATGAAGACTCCTAGATCCCTTTCACATGTACTGCTATCCAGCCACGTGTCCCCCATCCTATATTTCTGCATACCATTTTTTCTGCCTAAGTGTAGGACTTTACATTTCTCTCTGTTGAAATTCATTTTGTTAGCCTTGGCCCAGCTCTCCAATCTGTCCAGGTCCTTTTGAATTTTGATCCTGTCATCAGGCGTATTAGCAACCCCTCCCAATTTGGTGTCATCTGCAAATTTGATCAGCGTGCCCTCTATTCCTTCATCCAAGTCATTAATGAAGATATTGAACAGCACCGGGCCCAGGACAGAACCCTGTGGCACCCCGCTAGTCACTTCTCTCCAGGATGAGAATCTGCCATTGGTGACCACCCTTTGGGTACGGTCAGATACAGGGAAAGATATAAAATTGGACATGGAAGTGACATGGAAACAAGCAACACAAGATGAAAAACAGATATCATCATTGTTTTTATACACATAGCACCATCCATATACATGGAGCTTTATAAGTAAAACAACCAGAAACAGTGGGTCCTGCCAAAAGGGTACAAACTAAAATATGTATATATACACACAAACAGAAAGAGAAGGAATAATAAAGCTATAACATTCAATTGTAAAACATATGATCCAGGTAAACTACCAAAAACCCAATATAATATAAAACAGACTGACAAGCACATGTAATCAAACTATACAAAATCATAAAACAACATTCATCTTTTGAAAACATTTTAAAAATGAGGTTTTTAATTGAGATTTAGAAACAATGAGGAAAGGAGCAGTCCACAAATGTTCAGATAGGCAATTCTAAGAGTATGGAGGAGCATCTTTCCCTCTCTAGCTTAAAAAGGGGGGCAGGAGGGAATTGGCCAAGTGCAGGACTGTTGAGTGGAAGGTGGAATTTTGTGTGCTATCAGAGTCAGTAGAAATGTACCAACTCCAAATGCAGCTTCAAGATAAAAACTTATAATATCATACCAATGTATGGCAAATATGTCATTTCATACCTATATTGTCTATACAGTCAGCCCTCCACATTCTCTAGGGCTAGGGGCACAGGACAGCCCCAAAAGTGGAAAAATCGCAAATATCAAAATGTGTGTGAACCTGTGGGAAGCAGGCCAAGGCATGCGGGGGGCAGGCACCATAGCCCAAAGCAGGTCAGGGAAAGGGGGTGGGTTGGCATGGTGGCCCTATGCTTCCTGTCTCTTGCCCTCTCCTTCCTTGGGAGTGGAGAGGCATTAGAAGAGGGTTTGTGGGGCTGAGAAATTGGGCTGTATGCCCTGACCAAAGCAACGAAGAGGAACCCCTGGGAAAGAAGCACTTCAGGTGTGGGGGCAGGGGTTGGAGAAACTTGCAAATAACCAAATCTGTGAAAGTCAAACCCACAAATATGGAGGGCTGACTGTATTTTTATTTTTCAGGAAAACAATTTGTAATTTTGATTGATAATTTTTTAAAATATAACTTCATCATGTCAAAGAAGCTTCCCATGAAGTCAACTATATTTGAGCATTTCATTTTAACTCATTATGGAAAACATTTTGTTTCTCAGTGGATCCAAATGAAGATATGTTATAATGATCAGCACATTATCAGGCAGCAATAAAAATGCCCCTCCAAGAACTTCCAGTCTAAAAAGACATTTGCAGTGCTTTCATCTAGGAGTATTCAAAGCTCTGAATTAAAAAAAAAAATAACAGCAAAGGCAAAGCAAATGCCCAACCCTTCCAATCAAGCAAAGGATCAGAAAACTCAGGCATCATCAGTTACAAGATATTTTGTCAGTGGTGAAGTATTGCAGCAATGATGACAGACTATCACAGAACTTGTTGCAAAGGATGGAGTGCCTTTATCATTATTCTCAAGACCAGCTTTTAATGGAAAAATGGCCTGCAAACTTGCTGTTTCTTTGGAAAGACAGTATTAGAAAAAAAGTGACCGAAGAAACTCTTAACAAAAAGGAAGAACTTAAAAAAATTCTGAAGGATGCTTTGTATTGCTTAAAATGGATGCCTCCACATGCTACAGAGTAAACTATTTTGCCATCAACACCCAATTTGTCTGTGACAAGAATGAAATAGTTACCAAAGACACTAGCAGTAAAAGACTCAAAACCTCATCACACAGAAGAGTAGCTCCAGATCCTAGTGGAAAAGTTTTCAAGAATATAGCCATGTTAGTCTCTTCTAGCATTAAAAAAGAGGGAAGAGAAAAGGAATGTGGCAACACCTTTAAGTCTGTTTATTATTTTCACATGAGCTAAAATATGTGGACTTATGTCCATGAAAAATCACAGTAAAATAAAAATGTGTTCATCTTAAAGGTACCCTTTTTTGTTATCCTCCTTTCCTCCTTGTATAGACCTCCTTCCATATTCACATGTTTGACCCTTGTGAATTTGATTATTCATGAGGTGCACGTGTGCCTTCCCCTCCCCATTCTTCTCCAATTCCCTTGCATTTCGCTGGGTATGGAGAAGGAAGGCAAGCAGCTGGACAAAAGGCAAGGAAATGGAGGGGGAGGCACATGCCTGCCCTCCTTCTTCCCTCCAGAGCTCCCCCCGCCACTCCCTTGCCAGTAGCCCTGGTATTAGAATGCACACTGAGGCAAAAGGCAAGGGAATTGGGGGAGAACTGGCACAAGCTTTCCTTCCCCCTCCCATGATATAAGATTATGAACTTGAGAAAGAACAAGTTTCTTGCATTGAAAACCAACTGGCAACCAACAAGGGAATGACAAGACTGGACACAGAAAACTGGGTTTTCTCAAAATTTAATAGGACGCATGCACCTCTTTGCAGCAGAAAACCTCCAACATCTGATGTGCTGGATGGCTTCCAGGCCAAGGCCCATTACAGAAAGACTAGAGACAGCCCCAATCCTAAAAGAATGGGTGCCAAACTTAACTTAACCCAAAAAGCGAAAGACCTTCAAGGTAATCATTCAAAATTGATACCTGATGAGGGGTAAAAAATAAATGTGACAATAAAACAATTCTGGTCTAGATCTCCCTGAGTTGCACATAATACATAAAGCCAGCTCAGAGCACAATCCCAACTGCATCTTTGTTCCGACCCTTTTCTGATCAGTTTTGAATGACTAAAAGATGAGGCAGAGACCCAGTGTGCTCCTCAAACAGAAGAGGCAACAAACTGATCCACTGGAGGCCTCTCCTCCCAAAGTACTCCGCAGTGGCAACATCACTCAATCCCAGTTGAGCCCCAAAATGGCCGCTTCAGGCCTGACGTGCTGAATAGTAAACCATACTATGGCTGCAGATCAGGACTGTTGTTTCACCAAGCAGCACCCGGGAACTTACAGAAAAGACAAAGAACAACAATGTTAGCATGCCATAAACCTTCACAACCTAAGAGGATACATGTACCTCTTTGCAGCAGATTGCCTCCAACAACCAATGAGCTGGATAGATTCTGGGCCTAAGTTGGCTCCAAAAACTGTACAGTCAACATCAATCCAGAATGAATGGATGCCAAACTGAACCTCTTGGACACTCGTCTGCAAGAGTTTTAAGGTGACAGTCCAAAACTGGTACCTGCTAAGTGGCACACACACACCCACACAAACAGTCTAACCCCTTTGTGCAAACATAATGCTGTAGAGCGTGAACTGGGCATAATAGTGGGCTGGCACACAAGCCACTTGACTGTCACTTCCTCCTCTCTCTAATCAGTCTTGAAATGCCTAATCTGCAGCACCATGCGCTCCTCAGACAGGATTAAGTCCTCTACCGGAACTGTCCCCTTTAGCAGCTACCACTAAATCATTAATGCACAAAGCCCCCAAAAAACACAGTCAAAGGAGCTGCATGGAAAAGCACAGCTTCGTAAATAGAATTGCAAATAACATACCACATGCTCCCCTGTGCATATGCATAAAGGCTCACACTAATTAACAACCTGACTTCTTTCCCTGGTCCACTCTTCCAGATCCTTGTGTACCCTAAAGTCACAGATGGTCTTCCAATATCCATGAGCTATAGCAACAGAAGCCAATGTCGACAGTCTAGAGCAGTGGTTCTCAACCTGTGGGTCCCCAGATGTTCGTGGACTTCAGCTCCCAGAAGCCCCAGCCACTATGGTCAATGCTCAGGGCTTCTGGGAGCTGAAGTCCACGAACATCTGGGGACCCACAGGTTGAGAACCACTGGTCTAGAGACTCATCGTTCTCTTTGCTTGCCTCACCTTAAATAATCCACTGCATGTACTTAATACAGCATTATTTTCACAAAAATGGCTACAAACCTCTACTTCTCCACAAAAAAATCTAAGCATACAGTTATAATCGCCAACATTGCCCTTCCCCTTCACTTCAAACTGAATGCACTTAGAAAAAAATACTAATTCTTATTCTCTCCACTAGCTTTTCCTCACAATCCATCCACATTTCACTTCATAGTAAATTATTAATTTAGCCATTAATAGCTCACATGTAATCTCCACTCATTCTTGCAACATATCTTCTAACATCATCACATTCACATCACACATCCAACAGCCCATTACCACTCATCATGTCACCCCCCAAAACTTCCCAATCTTTCCTCTTCACCTAACTACTCTCCTAATTTAAATGAACATCCTTTTAACATTTTTCAAAAAGGTACACCTCTTCCAGTTTCCTTCTATGATTCCAATGCTTGTCGTGAGGTCTCTCCCTCTCTTCCACTCCTGAATCCACTATCTGTAGCCTTCTGACTTCTTAAGACTTTCCTCCACCTGGCCCAGATGGACCCAGCCAGCCTAGCATATAGCAGCCCGGGCCAGCACACACAAACACAGGGCACCATCTGCTCATTGTTCTAATGTGCCCTACCTTCCTTTCTTCCCCTGATGCTCATGCCCAGAACAGTGGGCATGAAGTGGGATTCTTCTGCTTGGACAGTGAGACTGAAAACAGATCACATCCACAGCTTTTATCTGTTATAGCATTTCACTGGTAACTTTTCCTGCCTCCTTTATTTGGATGCCCAAATTGTAACATTGCTGTCATACTAGATATTTGTAGGAAAAAATGCATTTGGGGGCAAAATTCTTATTGGAGAGCAAATGCCCTTATTTGCCTCTCTGTATCACTACACATAGCTAACCCTTCAGAGCCAGTTTTCAGGTAGCAGAAGGCTTCAGTGGCAACCAGAGGGAAATAAAATTCCCTTGTGCTGGCAGTGTGACAGTGAATGAAAAGTATTAGTTTATCACAACACAACAGGACAGCCAAACTTCACTATACAGCAAAAACAGTGTTTCAGACTCACACAAGGCAGGTAAATTGCAGTTACAACTAATCATAAGTAATCCATAAATGTCCTCCTTAGTAAAACATACACTTTCTTAATGGTATCCCACTGGAAGAAGAACAGAAGAAGAACAAGGCAATTCCCAGCTATCATCCTACTGGAATTGCAATTTATGTGCCTCATGTGATAGAGTCCTCAGTGTATTTATGTACTATTCCACATCTGAACCACAGGTTAAGTACAGCTGGAAAATCCTAATTATGGGAAAGTATTCTCATTTATTCTCTACATATAGCAACAGAACCTACCTAGGTCAATAATTAAATATCTTGAACAGTCCCTCAACAAAACAGTGTATCATGAAAAAAAAAATAACATCCTCTAATCCACTGTAGTGGTTTGAGCATTGGATTATGACCCTAGATAACAGGGTTTGATTAATTTTTTTTTCATTTTATACTCGTCCAAAAAACAACATCTATAAACATCACAGAATGTGATTTTGCAACATCACTAAAGCAAATCAGACAATGAAAAACACAGCAAGACAATAGAAATTTTGTACTGTTATTCTCTACATTCAGTGTACAGTTCATTATAGTTTACCAGATCCTTTCCTTTTTAAATCTTCTATTACTTCTCTAGACCTCACCATTGTTACACATAAACCTGTTTCAAAAGATATGTTGCCAAATATGAGTAACTTATTACCTGTTATTTCTTTATTTTCATTTATATATTGAACATAGGGGTAAAATATTTCCCCAGATTTGTCATCCATCCTGTTTTCTCCTATTGGTTTAATGAATGTTGAAACTACATGCCAAACTCTATATAACCGTTTGGTCATACATAAATTTTTCCAATTTTACAACAACGATTTCCTTTCTTGCTGCTAACAAAAGTGTATTTATGAGTTCCTTATTTTTTTTTTAAGTGATCGTTATAGAATCATAGATTCATAGAATCATAGAGTTGGAAGAGACCACAGGGGCCATCCAGTCCAACCCACTGCCATGCAGGAACACACATCAAAGCACTCCCAACAGATGGCCATTCAGCCTCTGCTTAAAAACCTCCAAAGGATGAGACTCCACCACACTCCGAGGCAACATATTCCACTGCCAGACAGCTCTGACTGTCAGGGAGTTCTTCCTGAGGATCAAGTGGAATCTCCTTTCTTGCAGCTTGAATCCATTGCTCCTTTTCCTAGTCTCTGGAGCAGCTTATCATTCGTAAAGATTGAGAATAATGACTTTTCACAGAAGGTCACTGTCTGTTCTATCATTTGTGTAAAGAAACTAATAACAACCAACACTTAACTTTTTTGAATGAAATCCATATTATGATACACATACTTAAAGTATTACAACCCCTGAAACAAAATGAGGTTGCTAATACCCCAGAGGACAGGATCAAAATTCAAAATGACCTTGACAGATTAGAGAGCTGGGCCAAGACTAAGAAAATGAATTTCAACAGAGACAAATGGAAAGTCCTACACCTAGGGAGAAAAAATGAAATGCATAAATACGGGATGGGAGACACCTGGCTGGACAATAGTACATGTGAAAGGGACCTAGAAGTCTTAGTAGACCACAAGCTGAACATGAGTCAGCAGTGTGATGTGGCAGTCAAGAAAGCCAACCAAATTCTTGATTGCATCTATAGGAGTATGGTGTCTGGATCAGCAGAAGTAACAGTATCACTCTATTCTGCTTTGGACAGGCCACATCTGGAATACTGTGTCCAGTTCTGGGCACCTCAATTCAAGGAGGATATTGACAAGCTGGAACACGTCCAGAGGAGGGTGACCAAAATGGTGAAGGGTCTGGAAGCCATGCCCTATGAGGAGTGGCTTGGGGAGCTGTATTTACCCTGAAGAAGAGAAGGTTAAGAGGGGACATGATAGCCATGTTTAAATATTTGATAGGAAATCATATGAAAGAGGGAACAGGCTTGTTTTCTGCTGCTCCAGAAATTACGACAAGGAGCAATGGATTCAAACTACAGAAGAAGAGATTCCACCTGAACCTCAGGAAAATCTTCCTGATGGTCAGAGCTGTTTGGCAGTGGAATATGCTGCCTCGGAGTGTGGTGGATCTCCTTCTTTGGAGGTAACAGAGGCTGGGTGGCCATCTGTTGGGAGTACTTTGATGTGTGTTCCTGCATAGCAGGGAGTTGGACTGAATGGATTCCAACTCTATGATTCTACGCAGTAGTTTGTTAACCAGAAACACCTATCATCCAGTGAATGCGAATGGGAGGATGCTGCATACATTAGGGCGCCCGTAAGTTTCATGACAGGCACCCAAATAAACCAGGGAGAAGAGAGGCGAGATTTTAGAGGGCAGATTGTCATGTCGCTTTGCCTGCCCTGACATGATATTCTAACGCTATCCTAATGCCATTGTAGTGTTTTGATGTGTACTTTCATATAACGCTTTACACCTTACCAAATGATACAGAGCGGTGTAATGGTCTGAGCACTGGACTACAACCCTGGAGACCATGGAAACCCACTGAGTGACCTTGGGTGTGTCACACTCTCTCAGCCACATAAAACTCCATTATAGTTGCCTTAGGGTTGCTATAAGTCAAAAATGACTTGAAAGCACACAACAACCTCACCATACACTATCATACCAGCTTATTTGCTATTTTTTGTTTGCTGCCAGGTAATGCTTGCATTTTGCCAGTGGACTCTACATAATACATGAAGTGCTGTGCTGCTTGATGCCGTGTGAAAGAGGCTGGAGGGGATAACGAAACCTGAATGAGAAATGAGAAAACCCAGTATTTGGCAAACAAGGGTATGCTGATATAACAAACCTTCATAAAGAAGAGAACAAAGGCAACATGCGGTCAGGATGCTGGTGGGCAGGAAACCAGCTGGGCAAAAGGAGTTTTAATTAGTTAGCAAATAAGGACCTCACACACATAAATTCATAATGTTACTGCTTATAAGACACTGCAATTCCAGTATGGCTTTTAGTCTGGGCAATGGCCAGAACGTGCAACTATTACACCACTATTTTTTGAGTAAAACTTTGCAAATGTACGAGTTATCCTGCACATAGAGAACCCATGCTTAGCAGAGCTAGTCTCCCAACAGATATCAGAATAACTAAAGCTCCCCATAATTAACAGTTCTTGCATTTTTGAGATCTCTGAGATTTGTTTCAGAAACACATCATCACCCACCTTGTCTTGGTTTGGTGGTCTGTAGGAAACTCCTACCACAATATTGTTTTTAGTTATTCCTCCATTTATTTTACACAAATACACTCCACGGGTCCAGTCTGATCACTCACATGGATTTCTGTACATGTACAAGCTTTTGACATATTTACTACCCCCCCTTTTCTTCCCCATTTTCTTTGAAAAGATTGAATCCTTCAGTTGTTATATTTCAATCATAGGAATCAAACTACCACATCTTTGTTAAAGCTGTAAAGTTATATTTACCTTCCTCCACTAGAACTTCACCTTGTTTGCTTCCCAACTCCGTGCACTGGTGTACTGACATCTAAAGCCTTGTTAGCTGACATCTTTTATTTTACTGTGAGTTGTAATGTTTTAATTCCTTAAACTTCTCTTCTAGAATTCACCTCTTTGGGTTTAGAGTTCAATCTTGGACAGATGTTTAAGGTATCATGTCCAACTCCCCCCACCAACAAAGCATTTACTTTAAAGCTCTCTTGATCAGATACTCCATGCTTTTGCCAAAGATGTAAATAGATAGAAAACAGTGCATGCATGGTCAGTTCTGGGTAAGTGTCCGTAAGTCCTTCATGCTCCCTACAGTACAGTATATGAGTTCTGCTTTTCAACCAATTCCATTTTCTGACAGTGCTCTCATCCCTAATCTGTCAGATAAATGGGGGAGCCTGTTTAATACAACCCGAGAAGAAGGCGAAGCAGTTTATGTACAGCACGAAATGCACTGGGCTTTTCAAAAAGAATAAATTTAGACCATCAAATTTAGATAGGGCATGTGGAGCCCAGTTTCCCTTTTCTGCCGATTCACTAATACGTAATTTTTCAGTACCTATTCCTTCTCAAGAAAGTACTAGGACCTACGGAAGAGGAGAATTGTTCAAAACGTTTTAAAACATTTCAGCAGTTGTTGGGGGTTGTTATTACATCCTGACATATGCATCTCTCTCTTTTTTCTGGAACTTTTTTCTCACCTTATAAGAACAGAAAGCCTAGTATGATCGGTCCTGTCTATATAACTATATAATTTACACAGATATTGCAGGTGTGAGATTACACCATGACAAGTTTCCTTTCAGTAGGTATGTAGGTCATACTAAGTGATTAACTACTCCTCTATCCGAAATCATGTTTAGTTCAGCAACAGAAAGACTGTTTCCATTAACTTACTCAACAAGATCAAAAAGTTTCCTGGGCTCCATGGGAGGAGGATAGATGATTTCCTCAATGTACCTCCGATTACAGTTTGCGTAGGCAGTTGAAATGTGGACGAAGGCCTCAAGGTTCTGCATCTGACGGGCCAGCACCAGGAGCTGCTGGGTACCCCTGACATTTAGCAAAAGGGCATGCCTGGTTGAGAAAGCATAGAAAAATTATGAAGCAGTTTGGCTGATATAAACTGATACAATCAACCCTGTTGGCTCCATTAAGAATTAATAAAGATACTCCAAGCATTTAAAAGACAAGAAGCCTAAGTAACTTATACTTCCTCCACCCTTTCTGTAGTTTGTCCAATATAGGGAAGATATACATCTGAAACTGGCCAAAAGAGACATGTTCTGGTTTGGAGTGAGATCTATAAGTCACTGGTACTCTTTCTCACGCATTATCCAAGAATTTTTTGTCCATTACCTCATCTAGACTCCCAAAACTAAACTTCTGGTTAAAAAAGGAGCTAAACCGTTTTTTTTGAAGCCTCTAGGAGTAGTAATTTATCTTTTCAATAAGTTGCAGAGCCTTTCTGCATTAAAAAAAAAAGCCAGTTTTTCAAAAGCAGAAATAGACTTTGCTTTTTTGTATTTTGCAGTATGCCTCCTGAAAGGTCCCAGAAAATGAAAAGTGATCCCTCCCCTCCCAATCTACCACAATTGCCAAGCCTTTCATTAAAGAGTCTCTACTATCAGAGACAGGCCAAACACTATGACCTGACTTACAGTACAACCCTCATATCTGCGGATTCATAATCCACGGATTCAGTTATCCACTGCTGAAAACAGCCACAGGCCCAGGGCGCAATCACTGCTGCACATGGTGGGAAAACATCGGGCAGTGCGGGATCATGCTGCTTGCTGTTTCCCTGCCTCCAGACACAGGCTCAGGGCCCAACTGCCACGCTGGCCGCAGGTCCAGGGCCTGATTGTCGCGGCAGCTGCAGGTACAAAGCCCAATCGCCATGGCACCCACAGGCCCAGGGCCTGATTGCCACCATGGGCGCAGGCCCTTGGCCCAATTGCCGCGGCGCCCAGAGGGAAAACAGCGGGCAGCACGGGGATCCCACTGCCCGCTGTTTTCCCACCTCCAGCTGCAGGCCCAGGGCCCACCGTGATCAGGCCCAGAGCGTTCCGTACTATCCGCTGACATTCTGACAAGTCCACCTCTCAGACACTCATCCTGGTTGGTGTGACTCAAAGGGGTCTGGAAATGGCAGAGGACATACCAATTCACTCTTTCCCTTTTCATCAAGACTGTTCTCACCTTCACCTAAAAACTTCTTCCATCCAAAGTACCCTAGACCTGAAATAGCCACCACCAGTCAAAATATGCAGTACTGGCCTCGATGGACTAATAGTCTGATTAAACGTAAAACAATTTTCTATGTTCAATTCAATATGCCTCATAAAATAGTACTATCTTGGTATCCACTTCATAGAAATCTAAAATGTACTGAATATGTAGTCACTACAATATAAAATCACCCTTTTTGAGTAACTAAAATATCAGTGATGTGGATTTTGGAGAGCTTTCTAAAGCAAAACAAGTAACAAACAAACTATCAATGGATACCAGGTGCTATAAGTTATGTCTCAGAAGAAGGAACTGGAGAAGCCACCTCTGAGTATACCTTGTCTCAGAAAACACTATAAAATTCATGAAGAAACAATAAGTTTACAGATAACTTGAAGGCATACAGAGGCACACAAATCTGATAAAATATGCATTTCATTCTTTAATACTCTGAAGAGGGGTGTGTGTGTGCGTGTGTGTGTGTGTGTGGGTGAGAGAGAGAGTCCTGAAAAATGCACTGGGTAAGGACATGGGTGCTAATGTTATAGAATCTGAATAGAATGCAAACAAAAACATATTCTTGTTTTCTTTTCAACATCCAAAAATATTATTGCCCTTATTAAAGATCTCTAGATCTAACTAGATCATTTATAGTTTTAGATAAAATTTATACTAGATCTATATCTAACTCGATCTAGTATAAATTTTATCCAAGACTATAAATGAATGTTCATAACACTAGAGAAGCTGATAAGTTATTCAAATTTACAGTGCTAATATTTGAGAAAATTGAAAAAAATCATTTCTAACAATATCTCTTTCTTGCCTTCCTGTTCTCACTGGAGGAAGAAAGGAGTTTCATCTATGCCAGAAACTGGATGAGCAGGGGCTCTTACCACTGGTGAGTAACCAAGCCAATTTGTGGAACACTACTTATTTTCATTTCTGGAAATAATACAGAATACTCTCTCACAGGCTTCTTTTTGAAGTGAAATTCTGTCTTGCATCATAGTTTACAAAATATTCCACTGAACTCCGAAACTTCCAAGTCAGCCTATTTTGAATTGTGTTGAAATAAAGAAAATAGGACAAGGCAAAGAGAATATACTTTAGAGGTTCATCAAAGCGAACTGTTGCAGCACAATGGAAGACAATGTTGACTTCAGACAGGAGCTCTGCAGTGTCCTCAGGAGTGATGGCCAAGTTTGGATGGGTAAGTTCAGCATTAATTGGTTTAATCTTCTCATGAAAGTTGGGCCACTCTTCACGGACTCTGTCAAACAACTGGAACACAAAACACAATCCTTAGGTAAACAAAGAGGATACCTGAAAAAGGGAATTGTCAGGTTACTAAATATTAATCCCAACTTGAAACAATCTTATTTTTATACCCATTTTTACTATTTTACTTACACTACACTATAACATGAAGCAAAGCACAGCCCTCCTGATGTTGTTTGATTGCAATTCCCACCAGATTTAGGCCCATTTCGCACGCAGTTTCTGTAGCACGAGGGCTCCTCGCAATGGGAGCGTCAGTCCGTACGATGCACTCCCGTTCACGCGACGCTCACGAACCTAAAGCGGGACGCGCACGCATTTTCTTATTTTCGGCTCTAAGCTGAAAATGCTGCCTGGTCGCGCAATGCTCCCAGGGCCCTCGCGCACTTACCTGAGTGCGGTGCGTCGAACGAGCTGGGCCGGTCGCGCTTCCTTCCCCAGTGCAGGCTACAGCTCCCAGACTGTGCTGCGGAAGGAAGGGGCAGGGCGTTCGTGCGACGCTCACATGACCGGCAAACAGGTGCGGGAAGCAGAAGGGCTGCCATGAGTGGTTCGTGCAAACGGCTGCTCACGCGACCACCGCCCCCCACCGCTGCAATGAAGGTAAGGTGCGAAAAGGGCCTCAATCAACTTAATACATCTAGTGGTGAGGACTGCAGGAAGTTGTCGCTCAGAATCATTTCTGGAGAGCAGAAGTTGTATAAACACCACGAAAAAGTGCTACAAAGTTCACAGCTAACAAATTAAGTGTCTATTTTGATTGAAAACTACAAGAATGGAGGAGGGGAGTGTTACCATACAACTATAAATGGCTAAAGTACAATATTCTAACAAATAACAATTGGAGCACATAGACAACAGCAAATCTACAGTGTAACAAATATGGAAACTATGATACTTAAAATGCAAAATAAAAGAAGTGTAGCTGGCAAAGACCAGGATTCTCTTAAAAGCATATTTCAAGAGTCTTCTTTGGAATGAATAATACAATTGGATCCCATAAGCTACAAGATCCCCATATAAGATTAAATATCCATATTTACTTACTCGTTGTACATAAATTAAAAATAGTGTATGGCACTTAACCAAATCCAGTAACATGATCAAAGGGAAGTAGCTAACCACTTCTGATAATTCACAAGCCCTTGAGAGTCTAGACCTGAAGACATTTCTGGAAAGTTTGTTATACTTCTCCAGACTAAAGAATCATTAAATTTATCCAAATGATGTAACTACTGAATATCACACAAACAAGCCTTTCAGTTTTCAATTATAAATCAGAACCAAATGTATCTGGAGAAACAAACATTCCAAATGTCACTGCCAGGGGCAACAGATTACAGTGGCTCTTCCACTTTCATGAGGGTTTGGGGCACAGAACCCTCATAGAATCATAGAATCATAGAAATGTAGAGTTGGAAGAGACCACAAGGGCCATCCAGTCCAACCCCCGCCATGCAGGAAAACCTCAAAGCACTCCCGACAAGTGGCCATCCAGCCTCCTCTTAAAAACCTCCAAAGAAGGAGGCTCCACCACGCTCCGTGGCAGCACATTCCACTGCCGGACAGCCCTGACCGTCAGGAAATTCTTCCTGAGGATCAGGCAGAATCTCCCCTCCTGCAGCTTGCATCCATTGCTCCTTGTCCTGGTCTCAAGAGCAGGAGAAAACAAGCCCACTCCCTCCTCGACATGACATCCCTTCAAATATTTAAACATGGCTATCATGTCCCCTCTCAACCTTCTCTTCTGCAGACTAAACATACCCAGCTCTCTAAGTCTGTCCTCATAGGGCATGGCTTCCAGGCCTATCACCATTTTGGTTGCCCTCCTCTGGACCTGCTCCAGCTTATCCATATCCTTCTTGAATTGGGGTGCCCAGAATTGGATGCAGTATTCAAGATGAGGTCTAACCAAAGCAGAATAAAGTGGTACCAATACCTCCCTCGATCTAGACACCATACTCCTATTGATGCAGCCGAGAATTGCATTGGCTTTCTTGGCTGCCGCATCACACTGCTGACTCATGTTCAGCTTGTAGTCTATTAAGACTCCTAGGTCCCTTTCACACGTACTGCTATCCAGCCACGTGTCCCCCATCCTATATTTCTGCATACCATTTTTTCTGCCTAAGTGTAGGACCTTACATTTCTCTCTGTTGAAATTCATTTTGTTAGCCTTGGCCCAGCTCTCCAATCTGTCCAGGTCCTTTTGAATTTTGATCCTGTCATCAGGCGTATTAGCAACCCCTCCCAATTTGGTGTCATCTGCAAATTTGATCAGCGTGCCCTCTATTCCTTCATCCAAGTCATTAATGAAGATATTGAACAGCACCGGGCCCAGGACAGAACCCTGTGGCACCCCACTAGTCATTTCTCTCCAGGATGAGAATCTGTCATTGGTGACCACCCTTTGGGTATGGTCAGTCAACCAGTTATAAATCCACCTGACAGTAACCCTGTCCAGTCCACATCTTACTAGCTTCTTTGCAAGAATGTTATGGGGAACTTTGTCAAAGGCCTTACTGAAATCAAGCTATACTATGTCCACGGCATTCCCTTCATCTATCAAGCAAGTAACTCTATCATAAAAAGAGATAAGATTAGTCTGGCATGACTTATTTTTGAGAAATCCATGTTGACTTTTCGTAATTACGGCATTGTTTGCTAAGTGATTAGAAACTGACTGTTTGATGATCTGCTCTAGGATCTTTCCAGGTACTGATGTCAGGCTGACTGGGCGATAATTATTTGGGTCCTCTTTTTTCCCCTTCTTGAAGATGGGGACAACATTTGCCCTCTTCCAGTCTGCCGGAACTTCTCCGGTCCGCCAAGAGTTTTCAAAGATTATAGCAAGAGGTTCTGCAATGACCTCTGCTAGTTCTTTTAAAATCCTAGGATGCAATTCATCTGGCCCTGGAGACTTGAATTCATCCAGCGTGGCCAGGTATTCCTGTACTACCTCTCCACCTATTCTGTGCTGCATTTCCCCCACTTCCTCACCTGCTCCCCAACCGCCAGGTTGAGTGTTTTTATCCTTTTGGGAAAAAACTGAGGCGAAGAAGGTGTTGAGGAGTTCTGCCTTTTCTCTTCCTCCTGTTATTAATTCACCATCTTCCCTGCGCAGTGATCCTATCGTCTCCTTCTTTTTCCTTTTGCTGCGGACGTATTTATAAAAGCCCTTTTTATTGTTTTTAATGTCTCTGGCCAGCCTAAGTTCGTTCTGTGCTTTAGCCTTTCTGACCTTCTCCCTACATCTCCTGGCTACTTGCTTATAATCTTCTTTGGTGATTTTCCCCTTCTTCTATTTCCTGTACATGTTTTTCTTAACACTTAGCTCAGCTGAGAGTTCTTTAGTAAACCATTCCGGTTTCTTCAGATGCTTTCCATTTTTCCTCCTTAATGGCACAGTTTTAGCCTGTGCCTTCAGTATCTTCCTTTTAAAGAACTCCCATGCATCCTGAACTCCTTTCTCATTGACTATTCTTGACCACGGGATTTCAGCCAGCAGCTCCTTCAGTTTACAGAAGTTTGCTTTTTTAAAATCTAAGATGAGTGCCTCATGAAAGTGAACAAACCATGAATAACACTCCCTTGCACTCCCCCTCCCATTCTCTTCCAGGGGTTCTTCCCTCCCATTCCCTTGCCTTTTGGCCTGGTGTACACGCCTTCCTTCTCCATGCCCAGGCAAAAGGCAAACAAATGCGAGAAGGCATGTGTGCACCTTCCTTCTGCGTGCATGGTGCTCCCCCTTCCATTCTTTTGCATTTTGCCCCAGCACATATTCTCAATGCATGGGCAAAAGGCAAGAGAATGAGAGGAAAGGTACATGTATGCATTCAATTCCTTTGTCCTTTGCCTTGGCAGGTTTTTGGTCCCCTAGACGCCCTCAGAACATCCCTTTGATTTTTTAAAAATGCCCCCCACGATCCGTAGTGTTCACAGGGGCAATTTTGCCACTCTCCCCTGCACTCCCACCATTTTAGGCACCAGAATACCTCTGTGGTAGGAAAAAAAATGACAAAATTTCCCCCCACACCATGAAATTCTACTTCATGGCTTTAAGAACCAGCCCAGTGCCCCTCCCATGGCAAAACTGTTTCCCATATTGCATAATTTTAAAATAGGAGTCTTAGCAGGATTTGTTATAAAAAGTAGAATCAGGCCATTATGATGAAAACGAATTTTATCTTTCTAATGACTTGTAAAACTGAGCCTATGACATATATGACAGCAGTGTGACCTATGTAAAGAAGTACTTCTTTTTTCTGTACTGAATTTATTGTTGATCCATTTCACTAGGAGAGCCAAATCCCTAATAAAGAGAAAGAAAAGGCACTCTATTTACTTTCTCTACACCATGAATGATTTTATACACCTGCACTGTACATAGTATTTTATACATCTGTACTGCAATTTACCTTTTCCCCTAAACTATAAAGCTCCCAAAATTTCAACTTTTACCTATAAAAGATATTGTTCTGGTCTCCTGATTTTCTAAATTACTCTTCTTCATGTTTTCTAGATCTTTCTGGAATACATCAAGCACTTTCTTCATAAAAATAACTAATTTAATTTAATCATATGCAGTCCATTTGAGTTTTTTTAAAAAAATAGTCTGAACTATAAGAAATTTAGTTCTGTATGCAACCAATACACATTGTACACCAATAAAATCTGGTTACACAGTCTTTGCAAACTTGGCATGCTGTCCATATTAACATTTTGTATAAACTGTTCTATTTCTGGTGTGTACAGCTATGCATAATTTATTCTAGTTTTGCTGGTCACTGAGCAGGACAACTAATCATCCTGAAGCCATGACCCTTGGAGAGATTATTCAACCACTTCTCTATGTACTGACATTTCAAAAGGCATTAGCTGCAGTTTCAGCCTGATTTTCACAGCCATAAGGGCTCAAAATTGGGCTTCTTTCAAAATGAACATTTAATGCTATGCATTCCTGCATTTCTTCAATGAATTCCACCAATACAGTATGCAGAAGCAACAGCAATTTTTGGTAGTCCATCTGAGAAAAATAATCTTCACAACTCTTATCCAAGCAGCTTTGCTAGATCCTCTTTTGTTTTTTCTTCAAATTGTTTCTGACTTACGGTGACCCTAAAGCAAATCTATCATAGAATTTTCTTGGGAAGACTTGTCCAGGGGAAGGGTTGCCTTGGTTTTCCTCTGAGGCTGAGAGAGTGTGACTTGGTGGAATTCAAACAATAGATTTCCACAGATGAGCAGGCAATTGAATCCTGGTCTCCAAAGTCATAATCCAAGACTCAAACAACTACATCACATTGACTCTCAAGATCTGCTCTGCCCTCTCACATTTTTGGTTCCACTTCTTCACTTGAGATTTATTTCTAAGCATCACACACAGGCACTACCCTCCCTGCCCCACGTGTCCAAACAAAGCATACATTTATTTTTCCCACTCAGAAAGAACTCATCAGGGTTCTTCAGCACTTAAGAACAGCAGCACTGAACTAGATTTCCTCTCAGAGCATACTGTCTTTAAAAGTTGAAAATCCTACTTTTATGTTCAACTCCCAATAACCAAGGAGCTGGTTATTCTTAGGCAGAAAGAACAACAACACAGAAAGGTAATGACAAAATTTCAGAGTTCCTAGGGTCAGCAGCAAAGGTTATCCTACACATAACAGCTACTTATATTCTGCTTCTAAAGGGATAAAATTTTGCTGAGGTCTAAGAACTTCAGCTGCCGCCAGTGCTAAGATAACTAAGCTGTAGAGTTCGGCATTAGAAAAGCATACCATTCCCATGTTAAACACTGCTAAGACTCTTCTAAGTATTGATGTTGAAAAGTAGATATTAAAATTTATGGTCCCAGTAAAATCTCCTGTAGTAGCGTGGTTTTTACAATACAACACTCTAATACTTCTCTTTCCAGATGAGCAAATTTGCAGCTCTGCACAATAAAAATGTATTCAGAGGTGGCTGCTAAGCAAACCCAATGACTTTTTTGGGGGGAGGAGGGGGTTCTACTGTTCCCCCCGATGGAAACTGCAATGTGACAAAATCGTTTTATGTTTATGCTAGGTGTACATTTCTCAGATATTCAAGCAATAGTGGCAGCCTGAAGGGTGTATTCTAGAGTCATAGAACTATAGAAATGGAAGAGACCACAAGGGCCATCAGGTTTAATCCATAACATACAAATATACACAATCAAAGCATTCCCAACAGATGGTCATCTAGCCTGTCTTTAAAAATTTCCAAGCATAGAATCACAGAGTTGGAAAAGACCACAGGGGCCATCCAGTCCAACCCCCTGCCATGCAGGAACACACATCAAAGCATTCCCAACAGATGGCCATTCAGCCTCTGCTTAAAAACCTCCAACAAAGGAAGGAGACTCCACCACATTCTGAGGCAGAATATTCCACTGTCAAACTGCTCTTACTATCAAGATGTTCTTCCTAATTTTTTGATGGAATCTTTGAAGCCATTGCTCCATGTTTTAGTCTCTGAAGCAACAGAAAACAGTCTTGCTCCATCCTCCATCCAACACACCTTCAAACATTTAAACACAGAGATCATGCCCCCTCTTAACCTTCTTTTCTCCAGACCAAACATACCCAGGTCCCTACGTCGCTCCTCATATGGCATGGTTTCCAGGCCTTTTACCATTTTGGTCACCCTCCTCTGGACACATTCCAGCTTGTCAGATATCCTTCCTGAACTGTGGTGCCCAGAACTGTTCAAAGTATTCAAAGTGGTATATGACCAAAGTCGAATAGAGTGATACTATAATTTCCCTTGATCTACTCACCATACTCTTCTGTAACCAAAGCAGAATACAGTGGTATTATTCCTTCCCTTGATCTAGACACTATACTCCTATTGATGCGGTTCTAGAATTGCATTGGCTTTTTCAGTTGCCACATCACACTGCTGACTCATGTTCAGCTTGAGGTCTACAAAGAATCCTAGCTCCTTTTACCATGTGTTTGGTGAACTCACGTGTCAGTGGGCAGTAATTTTTTGGGTGCTTTTTTTTCCCCTTTTTGATGAAAGGAACAATATTTGCCTTCCTCCAGTCTGCTGGGATTTCTCCTGTTCTCCAAGAATTCTCAAAGATTATTGCCAGGGGTTCTGAAATTATTTCTGCCAGTTCTTTTAATACCCTTAGGTGTTGTTCATTTGGCACTGGAGACCTGAATTCATTTAGAGTAGCCAGGCAGCTCTGTACTACCTCTTTCCTTATGCTGTGCTGCATTTTTCCTAGCACATTACCTGCTCCATTTTTCCCTGGTAGAACACTGTTTTCCTTTTGCAAGCAGACTGAGGCAAAGAAGCTGTTGAGTGGTTCTGCCTTTTCTCTGTCTCCTGTTAGCATTTCAGCATCTTCTCCACGCAGAGGCCCTACCATTTTCATGTTCTACTTTTGCTAGACATACTCAAAAAAGCTAGAGATGTTTTTAACATCTCTAGCAAGCCTGACCTCGTTCTATGCTTTAGGTTTGCTTACTTTCTCCCTACACTTGCTGGCTATTTGTGTGGTGATTTCCCCTCATTTCCTATTTTTTGTACATGTTCCTTTTAAATCTTAGCTCCACTGAAAGTTCTTTAGACATCCATCCTGGATTCTTTCGACACCTCACATCTTACCACCTCACTGGAATTGTTTGAAACTGTGCCCTCAACATCTAATTTTTAAGAAACTCCCATCCATCATGAACTCCATTCTCTTTCAGTATCCCTCACCATAGGATCACTCCCAGTATTTCTCTAAGTTTACTGAAATCAGCTTTCTTCAAGTCTAGAAAGTGTGTCTGACTATGCTTGACTTCCTCTGTATAATAAATGTATAATAAACTCCAGGAGAACATGATCACTTCCACCTGAGAACCCTGCCATCACCACCCTATTAACCAGGTCATCATCAATGGTTAGGATCAGATCTAAAATACCTGCCCCCCTTGTTCCCTCTTCAATCTTCTGGACTATGAAATTGTTTGCAAGACAAGTGAGAAATTTGTTGGACCTGATACTCTTGGCAGAGCTTTACTTCCAACAAATATCAGTTTAGTTGAAATCTCCCATTAGTACTATATCTCACCTTTCTGAATGGTTGGTCATCTGTTCCAGGAAGGGATCAACCACATCCTCAGTGTGGCTTGGGGATCTGTAATAGGCCCCCAAAATGACATCACTATTGTTTCTCTCCCCCTTAATTTTTACCCAGATGTCTCAACCTGGCTGGCAGGATTTAAGCCATGGATCTCTTCAGAGATGTAAATGTCTCTGACATATAGTGCTACTCCTCCTGTCCTGTTTGGTCTATTTCTCCGAAATAGGTTATATCCCTCTATTGCTACATTCCAATCATGAGACTCATCCCACCAGGTTTCAGTGATGTCTATCATAACATATTTACTTTGCTCTGCTACAAATTCAAATTCATCCTGTTTACTTTCCATGCTCTGTGCATTAGTTGTAGAGTTATCTAAGAGCACGGATCACTCCTTCTAGCTGCTCATTTAAGTTTCTTTCCCTCCCACTGTTGAGTTCCTGAACTGTTTGCCCAATTCTTTCTCTAAGATTCAGACTATTATCTCCAGCACTTAATAAATTCCTGCTCCTGAGGTCGAGGATGGAGAAAACATCTCCTCCTTCCTTTGATACCAGAAAGTATTGGGAGGAAAAACTGTACTTTAGAGCAGAGAAGGGAATTGATTCTACGGCTCTTTTACCTAGGAGGACATCTATCTCCTTGTTGAGGGGGAATAATGGCCGGGTGATGCATATTTGGACCATAGGAGATAGTCTGCGAAACTCTATCGTGTACCCTATGGCAACAATGTCGAGCACCCAAATGTCATTGGTGATTGACATCTAGGTAGCAAAATGTTTCTTGAGCTTGTTTCTGAACAACGGGCCTGGAATGGTTGGTGTCACCATGGAGGTGGAGATAGAAGAATGAGATGTGAAAGTGCCTGAATTGATGTCAACACTGGAAGCAGGTGATGAATCTAAAGAAGTGTCAGAGATGGAGGAGTCACCCTCAAAAGAGTCAAATTCAATGTTTAGATGAGTCTGATTTTTTCTTATACTGTGTCTTTTGAGGATGTGCCAGTAGTCTTCTAGAGGTCTGATGTGAAAAAGATGAGAGGGCGCAGTGTGAAGTCATCAGTCTGTAGGTTCTGCTTAAGAGCAGGCAGTATCAATGGTAGCTATACTGACAGGATGGGTGCTGAGGCTGGATGCCATACTTTTTCATGTTAGACCTCACCTTATAAGTGTTTGAGCTGGTCATCACTGGAAGTGTTGAAGAGACTGTACTGCTGAAGTGGAGATCTTCAACCATAAATCTGGCTGATTGAGAGAGACCCGAGGATATTAACCAAGGGTGTCAGCAGAGTGACACAGCAGAAGTGAATGCTTTAGAACAGAGCTTTCCAAACTTTTCCAAACAAACCCGGTGCTGTTCAATATCTTCATTAATGACTTGGATGAAGGAATAGAGGGCACGCTGATCAAATCTGCAGATGACACCAAATTGGGAGGGGTTGCTAATACGCCTGATGACAGGATCAAAATTCAAAAGGACCTGGACAGATTGGAGAGCTGGGTCAAGGCTAACAAAATGAATTTCAACAGAGAGAAATGTAAGGTCCTACACTTAGGCAGAAAAAATGGTATGCAGAAATATAGGATGGGGGACACAAGGCTGGCTAACAGTACGTGTGAAAGGGATCTAGGAGTCTTCATAGACCACAAGCTGAACATGAGTCAGCAGTGTGATGCGGCAGCCAAGAAGGCCAACGCAATTCTTGGTTGCATCAATAGGAGTATGGTGTCTAGATCGAGGGAGGTATTGGTACCACTCTATTCTGCATTGGTTAGACCTCATCTTGAATACTGTGTCCAGTTCTGGGCACCCCGATTCAAGAAGGATATGGATAAGCTGGAGCAGGTCCAGAAGAGGGCAACCAAAATGGTGAGGGGCCTGGAAGCCATGCCCTATGAGGACAGACTTAGAGAGCTGGGTATGTTTAGTCTGCAGAAGAGAAGGTTGAGAGGGGACATGATAGCCATGTTTAAATATTTGAAGGGGTGTCATGTTGAGGAGGGAGTGGGCTTGTTTTCTCCTGCTCTTGAGACCAGGACAAGGAGCAATGGATGCAAGCTGCAGGAGGGGAGATTCCGCCTGAACCTCAGGAGGAATTTCCTGACAGTCAGGGCTGTCCGACAGTGGAATGTGCTGCCACAGAGTGTGGTGGAGTCTCCTTCTTTGGAGGTTTTTAAGAGAAGGCTGGATGGCCACTTGTCGGGAGTGCTTTGAGGGTTTTCCTGCGTGGTAGGAGGTTGGACTGGATGGCCCTTGTGGTCTCTTCCAACTCTACATTTCTATGATTCTATGATTCATGTTGGTGACACACTTTTTAGACATGCATATTTTTGTGACACCCTGGGCTGAGGAAGACCCTGGCAAAGGCAGCGGCTGGCCAGGCCTGAGTGGAGGCCTGGCCTGCCGCTGGCCAGGCCTGAGTGGAGGCCTGGTCTGCCACTGCCCTCACCAGGGTCTTCCTCAGCCCAGGGTGGTGGCAGTGGCAGAGGCAGCCTCTTCACCTGGGCCTGGCCCAACGCAGTGGTAGGAGAGGCAATCCTTCCACCCATTATGTTCACACGACACACCTACACACTGCAGGTGACACACTAACATGTCGTGGAACACAGTTTGGAAAGCTCTGCTTTAGACGCACAGTCTGTGATGTGACAGGCCATAGTGATCTGTTGGGTCGTCTGGCGTCAGGTCTCCAAAAGGAGAAACCAAGGCCATCATCTTTTTGTCTTCAGTGAGTCTGTCAATGAAGACTTTAATATTATGCCAGAGGAACTGATCGTAAGCACTGTAATTGGGAATCTTGAAAAGAAGGGCAGCGTTAGAATAATTTTTATGGCCTAGGGTATCCAGTTACTTTCCTTCTCTGTCTGGAGTCACAGAATGAAGGGCCTAAGAAGACTTAGGCCAGTGGTTCTCAACCTGTGGGTCCCCAGATGTTTTTGGACTTCAGCTCCCAGAAGCCCTGAGCATTGAGCATTGACCATTGGGGCTTCTGGGAGCTGAAGTCCACAAACATCTGGGGACCCACAGGTTGAGAATCACTGACTTAGACTGTGCCACATCAACTATGATAGAATTTAGTTTAGGATGTTGAAGCCACTCCGCCAGAGTTCATGATCCTGTATAGGGAATCGAGCTTCCAAGTGGTGGCTGAAACAGAAGCAGGAGAAGACCAGGATTTCTTGAACACATGGAGAAGATAAGAAAGGAACAGAATGGAAGCTGGTGTCAGTGCCTGTTCTGTGAGTTGATGGTAAATGGGATTCTCCATGGATTCCCTGTGGTGCTCAGTCCTGAGGTTGAAAGATTTGGCTACGCGAAGATTGAGGTTAGAGAATGCCCGGACATCATCAGTCAGAGAGATGGGCTTGCTCTGCAACACAGAAGGGTCAGGAGGTTCTTTGTAGAGGCCGCTTGTTGACCTGTTTGTTGTTGAAGCGGGCAACGGTGAGGTTGATGAAGAATGTCAGGAAAAGACTTTGGGGATATACATTCTAGTAGACTGCTGAGGAGTGGATCTTTGAGAGGCCTGCGTTTGTACCTCGGAAGCCTCGGCAGAAGTGGAAAGAGGAGATCGAGTGCACTCACTACAAGCAGTTGCCTCTGTATGTCTTTTTTTAGCAGGTGGAGTGGGGAAAGAGACTCCAACCCCTCGGTTGGAGGAACATAACTTCTTCATAGACATGTCCATGTCCCTTACAATGTTGATGAGGGATACAGTACTACTCAGATGAATAGTCATATTCCAAGCTGAATGGGGAATAGTACATATAGGTTCTGCATCTATGGAAGCGAGAGCGTACCCTGCAGCTGGATTGGGAATTCAGCATCGATGACGAGAACTGTGCGAAGAACCACTGCCTCAGAGGATATCAGAGGTTTTTTTGATTTCTTCCTCCTCTTGCATCTACAGCTCCTTCTCAGGAAGCAGCCAGGTGTGTCTGGTACTGCCTGAGGCAAGTGGGCTCTCAAGGCTGATGTCAATGAAGGAGTTGAGGCAGCAGTTTGTCTCTGCAATGAGGGGTGTCAGTCCCTCACTGTGGCAGATGTCAAGGGAGGTTGCTCGCGAGCGGCTTCCTTCGAGGAGGGTTGTTGGAATCTCCTCTTGGATGTTGCCTCCATCCTAGGGGTTTTCTTGACTGAAGGTCTGGAAACTAAAGTCAAAGGCCAATCTGTGGGTGAACTCCTGGGGAAATTCAAAGGTTGAAGCGCTTTCTCCCAGAGAATAGACATGAACCTGGTTGGCCTCTTGTTGCACCAGGTCTCGGGTGTGAAAGCCTGGCAGTGCCTACAGGTGGAGACATTATGAGTCTCCCCCAAGCAGGTTAAACACTTCAAGTGCCTGTCATGGTTGGGGATTTTGGTGTTGCAAGAACAACAGCATTTGAAGAAGCTGTTGAGGCCATAAAACAATAAGCAAAGCTGAGTCAAAGAACTAGCAGTCAAAGTCAGGAAAAGTCCAGAACTGAACGTAAGAAAGTGAAGCTGAAAAACAAAAGCAAAAGTCCATAATACTTGCTCGATAGAAGGCTCCCTTGGACACAGCTAATGCGGCAGAAGAAAAGGAAATGGGGACAATGGCGGGATAGGGCCTTACTTAGCCTCAAGGGAGTGGGCAGGGTTCCCATGAAAATGCTAGGCCTAGAGCTCTAGACGGTTCTGAATGGGCTACTGTGTAGGTGTGTTTATGTGATTCACAGAGATTATGAAGAAGAAAAAGGTACTGAGCCGGTCCCTGGCCAGCAGGTGCTCACTTCTTCTTGGAGTATTGTCCTACCCTCCCTCCCTCTCTTACTGTGCTTGGATTGTTGTAGTTTGTTTCTCTGTCACAGCTTTTCGGCCGGCTGGCATGGGTCATGGGATGCTGTTTCTGGTGTTCTCGGGCAAGGGAATTTTTGGTATCCCTCCCCCCTTTTTTTTATCAAGGGGGAGTTCAGGTGTGGTATTGGGCATGTACAACACTGGGAAGTACACGTGACCCCTGAATTCACAATGACCAGTGGGTTTTCCATTAGTCACGACTCACTTTCCAGCTCGGGGTTGGTTGGTTGGACTCACTCATTCTACATACAGGTTGGCTGATGCCCAGCTCCAGACCCATGCTCATGCCAACCCTGTTAATAGCTGTAACCAAATAAAACTGTGGCCTTTTATCTTCCAATTGCTGTGCGTGTGTTGTGGTTTTTTTCAATCATCATTTCTCACCCTTGAGCTTGCAAAACGGGCACATTTTTGATAGATTAGAAGCCAAGAAGAGTGCATTATTGGGAGATTTTGCAATATGTTACTGGTTTAAATTAGCCTCCAAAAGCGCTCCAACATTAGGGGGCTTTATCCCCACATAAATTTCAAATATTAAAAAAAAAAAAATCAAATTTCAGAAATGGTATACAGCTACACTTGGCCCTCCACATTCGCTAGGATTAGGGACACAGAACTCTCGCAAAAGTGAAAAATTTGCAATTAACAAAATTTCTATGTCTGTGGAAAAGGGGCTGAAGCATGGGTGAGGAAAGTGAACATCCAGGTTCTAAACCAGGTCAGGGAAAGGAGATGATTCGCATGGTGGTCCTGTACTTCCTCTCTCTTGCCCATCTACTTCCTTGGGTGTATGTAGGGCATGGGTACAGGGTTTATGGTGCTAAGCAATTGGGCAGAGAGCCATCCTTAGCTGGCCAAGCAAAGACTGGTAGAGGAAGAGGAGGACCAGAGGTGGTTTTTAAAGGACTATGTGGACTGATTGGAGCCACCAAGAGGGAAGGTTCCCCCCAAAAAAAACATCTGAGGTGGGAGGGCAGGCGTTGGAGAAACTCAGAAATAATCAAATCCGTGAATGTCAAACCCGCAAATGTGGAGGGCTGATTGCAGTTTAAAACAGACATTCTCAAACGGACCAAGATCAAACCTTCCTGGCTAGGCTGAACTGCAGCAATCAAAATGAATGCATTACCAAAAGTGAATTTCTTATTACAAGTACTCCCTATTATTTTGGCAGATACTAACCTTACTAACTGGCAAGCAATTTTCAATAAGCTTATGCTTGAAAGGAAAAAGAAGTAAAAGTAAAACTAACTTAATATATAGAAAATCTTTGGGACTCCAGTTGTAATGTCAGCACAGGTAACACCCTGAGCTAATTCTGTCCCAGGCTGTAGCTGAATCTGAGCATTAATTCCAAAAACTGAACCCTGAAATTGGGGGCAGCAGATCCCCCTGGTAAAGGGGGTTCAGAGTTGACTCACAGAGTCAACAATCAACCCAGCAGCAGCAGCAAGAAAGGAAAGGAGAAGGGCCAACATGGATGGAACTGTGTTGATGGAGCTAGATACCATCAGGCTCAAGCTCAGACATTCCCCTATCAAGCACTGGCTACAACCTTGCTTTTAAAAAATCACAGAATCATAGAAATGTAGAGTTGGAAGAGACCACACGGGCCATCCAGTCCAACCCCCTGCCATGCAGGAACATCCTCAAAGCACTCCCAACAGATGGCCATCTAGCCTCTGCTTAAAAACCGCCAAGGAAGGAGACTCCACTACACCCCGAGGCAGCAGATTCCACTGCCGGACAGCCCTGACTGTCAGGAAGTTCTTCCTGAGATTCAGGTGGAATCTCCTTTCCTGCAGCTTGAATCCCTTGTTCCTTGTCCTGGTCTCTGGAGTAGCAGAAAACAAGCCCTCTCCTTCCTCTACATGGCACCCCTTCAAATATTTAAACATGGTTACCATATCCCCTCTTAACCTTCTCTTCTGCAGACTAAACATACCCAGCTCTCTAAGTCTATCCTCATAGGGCATGGCTTCCAGCCTCTCACCATTCTGGTCACCCTCTTCTGGACTTGCTCCAGCTTGACCATGTCCTTCTTGAATTGGGGTGCCCAGAACTGGACACAGTATTCAAGATGAGGTCTAACCAAAGCAGAGTAGAGTGGTAACAGTACCTTTATGGATCTAAACACCAGACTCCTATTGATGCAACCAAGAATTGCATTGGCTGTCTTGGCTGCCGCATCACACTGCCGACTCATGTACAGCTCATGGTCTATGAAGACTCCCTTTCACATGTACTGCTATCCAGCCACGTGTCCCCATCTTATATTTCTGTATTCCATTTTTTCTACCTAAGTGTAGGACCTTACACTTCTCTCTGTTGAATTTCATTTTGTTAGCCTTGGCCCAGCTCTCCAATCTATCCAGGTCATTTTGAATTTTGATCCTGTCCTCTGGCGTATTAGCAACCCCTCCCAATTTGGTGTCATCTGCAAATTTGATCAGCGTGCCCTCTATTCCTTCATCCAAGTCATGATTTTTGTCTTGAGACATAAAAGACATCAAGAAAGTCAAGATCCCACCTTAAATTATGTCAAATCACCACTCCATTTAATTAATATTAAAAGAAATGAGAAAACAGGTTAATTGGCGATTTAACGATAATTTGTTCAAGGATGAAGAAATAGTAAAAAGAGCCAAAGAAACCTTGAGACTCTTTTTTCAGGAGAACATGAAGGAAGATACAAGCCAATAAGGTGTTCCCATTCTTTAAAAAATTAATGATCTTTCTCTGATCAAACAAGTCAATTTGTCCAGTTCTGCTAAACCTGTCAATACCAAAATCGCTGTTCCACAGTAGATAATTCTGACATCTTCCATTCATACACATATAAAAGTCTTGCTGCCATGGCCATACGCTGAAATAATATTCTGTGGGACTTCTCCAATTGTACATTAAGAGTCCCAAAAGAAGTATTTCTGGTTTAAGTTGAATCTTAATCTTTAAAAACTTCTGTATCAATATGTGGATTTGAATCCACAGGCGGAGGGCTTTTCATATGTCCAGCATATATGATAAAATGTACCTTCACGTTGCTCACATTTCCAGCCTAAATTAGGAACATTCTAATCAATTTATTTGGCATCATACACCACCTATGCATCACCCTATAAAATTCTTCTTTAAGAGTATAAAAATGTAAATTTCAATCCCTTTGATCACATAGGTTCCCATGGACCTATTTGTCCATTATACCCAAAATTCTTAGCCCATTTTATCACACATTCTTTAGCTGTTCTTCCTCCATTCCAAATTTCATCAAAACTTTATATATCTTGGAAATTACATGTTCACAATTGTAATTCAAATTCTAACTTCTCTTGTTTGGCCATGTAGCTTTAATTGTATATGTAGGTTCCTTTAATATCAGAGACCTACCAAGTATCTAAACCAACTATATGTGTGTGTGTGTCTATGTATATGTGTGTATACACGTATGTGTATAAATTTGTGTTATCTATCAGTAAATATGATCTGAGGTTTACAGAAAGAATAAAATACCAAATTGGAATATTCGGTTATTGGTTTTAACATTTATAACTAGTATGACTATAGATCTCCACTTATGCCTTACACATCAGAAATTGCTCTTTCAGGTGTTTTGGTTGCCACAAGATCAATTCAAGAAAGCAAACTGTTGGAGATGTAATACTGCTAATACTTTCTTAATGCACATGTTTTGAAGCTGTCCCATAGTAGCTACATTTTGGGACGAAGTAACCACATGAGTGCACAAGTTTGTTTTGGAAAGATCCTTGATATTCAGCCATATGCACTTATTTCAATTATCTGCTCATTTCTTGGAAATTAACAAATGGCCTGTGTAACTAGAGTTTTCATGCCTTTTCAACTGCCGAAAGACTGATACTTCTCTATTGGAAAGATATTTTTTTTTCTTGACCTTTGATGTAATAGAAAGAACATCTAACAACACTTGCAACATTTGAAAGAATGATGGATAGACAAGATTTACAACAGACCTTATATTGGACATTTGGTCAGTTTTTATAGAAACTTATGACTATCATGGTTACTTTTCCTCCTTTTGTGTTTGTATTTTTCTGCTTTTTTATACTGGAACATTATTGTGTGTAACTGAAATCCCCTTGGAACGTAATTAAAATATTTTTAAAAAGAAGTGATTCTAAAGAAGTCATGTCTAGATACATTATGTTTTGATTCTATTATTCATATTTGTATTATATTCATTATATTTGTATTATATTGATGTTGCTAGTAATTCATTTTAGAAGGATTTGTATCCTGGAATGCATCTTTGATTCTAAAATCAAGCAATCTATGTTTAGCTACTAAAATGCATTGTTAAGTGGAGTTTTCAAAGAAGTTAGCTGTGTTTCTTGCAGTATGAAAAGGAGAAAGGAAGGGGGAAGGGCAAAAGGAATGTAGCAGCACCTTTAAAACTACCTTTTATTTTAGTGTGAGCTTTCAAAAACTAAATAAGCAACAACAAATAATAAATCTAAGATTCTATGGACTCAATTTGCCCGTTATAGAAATGTAAAAAGCACCAACAAGGCAACAATATTTATTAACTGATTATTTGTTGCAAATATTTTTAGAATATCAAGTGTTACTTTCAGTGGACAAAAATAAGACAACAAAAATTGACAAAAGCTTCATAATAAAACTAGTGGGGAGAACCTAAAACAATAAAGCAGACTAACCGATATATCCGAATTTTAACCACCGGGAGTTATACAGATTTGTGAACAGGCTTTCTCTGTTGCTGCACCCTAATTGTGTAACATCCTCCCAAGGAAAGTCTGGCTGGTTCCAACACTTCAGTTCCCATCAGTTGGCTACAGTCAATCTTCTTTCACCTGGAGTTCAGTCATTAAAATTAGGAGTGGCTATTCTGTTTTAACTCATTTTTGTTTTAAATTAATTCTAAAGTTTTAACAGAAAACAAAAGAGGGCCTTCCTGGTGGCTACTTCCAGGTTGTGTAACTCACTTCCTACAGAAGCTATACTGATGCCCTCTTTCCTATCCCATTTTTTAGGCAGATGAAGACCTATTTGTTTCAGCAGGACTTTGAGGGCTGACTGCACAGGGGGAAAAAGGGCCTTTACATTTGTTGTTATGTTTCAGTGGTTATGCCTTCAATTGCTTTTAATTTTATTGCATCTGTTTTAACTTTTGTAAGCCATCTTGAGTTACAGTCTCAGAAAAAAGTGAGATGATGATCATCATCAACAATAACAGCAAGTTAGCAATGGGAAAATGTGAAGTAGTGCTTTTAGTGCCAACTTATCCATGGAAACCCATGGGGTGACCTTGGGCAAACCACAGATTTGGAAGGGGGATCATGGGTCATTGGGTCCAAACTCCTGCTCAGTACAGGATTTCCAGCTAAAGCATTCCCCGGAGGTAACTGTCAGCCTCTTTGAAGGTGTCCAAAAGAGATCTCACCACCTCTCTAGGCAATTGGTTCTATTACTGAACCACTCTTAATGTCAAGCAGCTCTTTCTAATGTTAAATTGAAATACACTCTCCTGTAACTTCAATCTATTAGACCTGGTCCTACTCTCTGGGGTAGCAGAGAACACACCTTTCCCCTCCTCTCTCTGATAGCCATTCAGATATTAAAAAAAAGCAATCATGTCACCTCTCAGTCTATCACACTTCTTCAACCTCAGGGGAATAATAACAATAATAGTAGTTACAATAGTAACAATACATTTTATTTGTTACCCACCTCTCCCCAAGGCTTGAGGAGGGGTACAGAATAGATACATGGTTAAAATACACTAAAGCACAAACCAGTTAAAATACGAATATACCATAATTAAAATATATAATAATTAAAAGTTCAGTTGAAAGTACAAGTACAGTTAAACATACAATTAAAAGTATAATTAAAAATAGGCTGCAGAAGGCAATGGGAAACCTCCTCTAAATATATCTTGCCAAGAAATCTCTATGACAGTTGCCATAAATCAGATTCAACTTGAAGATGCATAAAACAGTTAGCAGTAAAAATTAAAGACTTTTTGTCTGTTTTTAAAACTTTTTATTCACATATTGCATTTATTAGCGTATTTTATAAACATATTGCACTTTACATGAACCAGCATAGTGTACTGGTTTGAGTGTTGGACTATGACTCTGGAGACCAGGGTTAGATTCCCCACTCAGCCATGGACACGCACAGTTTTATTTTCAACTAATTAAGATCTAGCCACTATTATTCCTTTTGATGCACAGAATGCTTTTGATATAGTATGACAGATTTTTATGTGTTTTGATTAAATATGGATTTCACAAAAAGCTTTTTTTATTAGCTTGCTGTACACACACACATGCGTGCGTCATATGTGTGTGACCAATAATGGAGCCCTGTCACCCTTAAGTCACTTGTATCATACACATCAGGAGTGTTTCGTACTTTCTTACTTACTTTTCACTATCAAGTCTTAGTGTTCCTTGTTCCCACTCTTTGAAACTCTGAGATATCAGAATAATTTTATATGCAGATGATATTGAATATTTTATTGATAATGCTCTCATTCATACCTATGTTGGACTGTTCTGTAAATAGGAATCAATCAGACTATCACACAGGCCAAAATGAGATAATTTGTCCAGGATCCTTACCATTTAACTGACATTGCAGGCTTTCCCCAAATACCTGAATAAGATTAGTATAAAAACATGGATCATTACTAAGCAAGGACTCATGGTTATTTTTGTGACTGACACCAAACAGTAAGTTTGCAATGTAAGGCCACTGAATACATCATCACTCTTATCTACCAACTGTTTATCTAGTGCATTGTTATCTAGCATCACCTATTGCCATAGATAGTTTTCTACATAAAGTTAAATACCCTACCTTGCATTTCACCATATCTTCAACTCTATTTTGCATCTGCTGACCAGCTTTGGGCCGCACAAGAATATAAATTGCTTTCACATCCGGGCTGGAGTGCAGAAGCTTTTCCACAAGTACTTTGCCCATGAAACCTGTGGCTCCCGTAACAAGTACTGACTTCCCACTGTAGTAAGCCGCAACTGAAGACATTTTGCTTTGGGATTCCAGCTTGTTTCTGGAGATGTCTAACAGAAAGATGAAAGTATTCAAGGCATTAGTTGTCAGAAAATTATGTGTATGATGCACATCTGTATTGTAAAATCCTAAATACTTTATGTTTTCCACATTTTACTACAATAATCAGAATTAATCTTTTAACACATGGTTTCTTGTTAATAGGAATAGCTGGGTGAGGTGATACAAGTCTTTCAGATCTTTACAGTGGTCATGTGACTTCTTGTTGGGAAGATGCTAATGGTGGAGATATGATTATGGTATTCCAGTAATTGGTGCAAACAGACCCCAACTGTGATGGCAAAGTGGGCTGGAGGGTTTGCCCAGCAGATTTTTTTTCAGTGCCTAGGACACAGGGGTGCCTGTAGCTGCTACGATTTTGCTGAGGATTTGACCTAGCAATCCAGCCACCCAAAGCTGCAGATGATCGTGGAGTAGACAGCATGGAGAACAGTTGGCAGCTGTCATTTAGTGAGTGAAGGGAGAAAGGCTTCTTTTCAATTGGCTGTAATCTTAGCTACCTTACTTCTTGAAACATTAGGCACCTAAGTGATTTTTTTTCAACATCAAGAAGCCTACTCCATCTGCATTTGAATTGCCCTCAATTAGAGTGTGAGAGAAAACAGTCTATCTTCTTTCACTTTTGTTCTAAAACTGACAGTTTGAGCTTCTCCAGAAAGAACTAGCAAAGGGAAATTGTATAGCTGGCATAAAAAAGAGGAGGGATCATGCATATTTGCATTTGATTATTCACTCATTTATTTTTCATTTTTCTGTTGTTTTTTTGTAAATCTGGCTGTTTGTAAATAATTATTGCAATTATAGTTTGCACACACACTCCATTCTTCTGTAGTATACTTTTGTACTTACTCATTCTTTTTTTTTTTTTCTGGAAGAAAGGCTGCCTAAGGTAAATGGTCCTTTTGCTGATTGATAAAAAGGAACTCAGTGTAGCAGAAATAAGTCTCCTGGATTAAACATAAGCATAAATGAAAGATTTTTTTCTTTTTTCCTCTTCCTTTTCTCTCCCTTCATCCCCAATCTCTTCTCTTTTTTAACCTTCCCTTATAGGTAACATCCATTTATAAGAGGCTCTGTGTTTATTTTTCTATTTAAAACTTTTTTGCCTATTCTCACCACCCCTTATTTATTTATTTATTTTACTTTCGTATCTCTTTCACTTTTTATATATATTTTTTTCACTCTCTGGTTTTTCATAAAGGAAGACTGGAAGAACTGCCAAGAGTTATTTTTTGAAGGACTTGACACTGAAAATGCATATGTAAGGTTTCTCTCCTACGCATTTTCGACTCATACATTCATCCATGTGAAATCTATTTTCTGTGAAATCTTTGTATCCCTCAGCTGCTGGAACACAGACATAGTTTGATGTTTTCACAAAATAAATGAGACATTTTGCTTGTGAAGAAAAATGTATAAAGTATAGTCACTTGGCTGGTATATATTAGTGCCTAATGCAAGGAGCTCATTCCCACCTCTGTCCTGCCTTGCAATTCACAGACAACATACTTTGTAACAAATGAAAATCAGGGACAAAAGAATAATATTTCCTCTTTATCTGCATAGTCTTGCTTGCTGTTTGCTTCTTGGTCATACTGAAGGAGGACAGAATTATGGAATTTAGCATTTCAAATTTCAGGGCCCCATGTAAAAAATTTTTCTGCATAAATGCAAGGCTAAAATGGGGAGGGAACATAGATACACACATAAACTCCCCGCTACCAGGTCTATGTGTTCCCTCCATACTGTATATTTTCTTGGGTATGGTGTGAACAGTTGCAAAAAGTCTTTAAAACAAGTGTAGCTGAACTTGTTCCTCAGAGCTCCAGTAATCAGAAGTCTTTGTAAGGCAGGTTCATCTGAATGTGTGCAGACATTACTAGGCATACAGATGTAATAAAAAGCAAAACAATGGTTTGCCTACACATGGGCAGGACTGAAGTTCAGCAGTGATGTTAGGGGTGGATAAGCTCCATTCCTCAACACTTTCATGCATCTGGATATGTAAGAGGAAGGAAATAATAATTTTAGAGCCATCACTGTTTTCGAAGGAGAGGTACTGGGAGTAAGGCCATGTTCTCTAGCTGTTAAATATGCAGATCTTAGCTATACAGTAGTTACTGCGTAGAGAGAGAAAGATATTCTGCATATGATCAGAACCCTGTCAGCTTTTTAACACACAGAAGATATAAACTAGGGATGGGACAAATCCAGAATTTTCCAAATCCCTGGAAGGTTCTGGAAATCCACAAATCTCATGAATCTCAAATCTTTCAAATCCTTTTTTTAAAAAAGGGTTTAAAAAGCAAGGGAAAGAAGAATAATCTTGGGCAACACACACTCTCTCAGCCTTAGCAAAAGCATAGGCAAAGGCAAACCTCCCTCTGAAGAAATCTGACCAAGACAACTGTCATAGTTTTGCCTCAGGATCTCCCCAGGCTGAAAATGACATGAAGGCCCTTTCTACACAGGCAAGAAAATGTGGATTAATCCCTCATTTTCCTGCCTGTGTTAACAGGCCCACATACTACAGTAGAGAGATAATCCAGGTCAAAACTGGCTTTTCTTTGCATAGCTCCTTCTGGCATCCTGGGGTTTGTAGTTTGATGATGCACCAGTACACTTTGGCAGAGAAGGCTGCGACAGCTTATAAAACTCCAAACCTCAGAATTGTGTCTGAAAGAGGTTTGCAAGGGAGCTATGCAAAGGAATGTTTCAGCTGACCTTGAAATCTCAAGCCTGTCTGTGGCCAAAAATTTACCACGTGGATTGAGAAATTTACAAAAACTGTAAAGCCCAAATCATAATTAATGGAGAGAAAACAAACCCCATTGAAGTCAAAAAGGGCACTAGACAAGGTTGTCCACTCTCACCGCTTCTATTTATAATGGTATTAGAGGTCCTCCTAAGAGCAATCAGATTAGAAACAGAAATTAAAGGTACAAGGATAAATGATCAAGAATACAAATTAAGAGCCTATGCAGATAATCTGGTAATCTTTCTAGAAGACCCTAAACAGTGTGGAAAAACTAATGGAAACATGTAAAAAGTCTGGAGAGACAGCAGGATTTAAAATCAACAAGAATAAAAAAAAAAGATTCTAAGTTAAAATATGAGAAAGGAAGAGATGGAAGAATTGTTACTTTTAACTTTTTTAAGACAGATAAGAATTTAAGCCAGATAAGAAGATAAAATATCTGGGTATTGCAATCACAAAGCAAAACAATGAATTGTTCGAAAACAATTATAAAAGAATGTGGAAGGAGATGAAAAGAGAAACTCAGAATTGGATGAAATTGAAACTATCCTTAATGGGAAGAATGGCAGCAATAAAGATGAATATCCCCCCCAAGATAAATTTTCTTTTTCAGAATTCACCGATAACCATAAATGATAAATGCTTTTAAGAGTGGCAGAAAGACTTATCTAAATTCATTGGGGGAGGAAAGAAACCAAGAATAAAATGGAAGATCCTGACAGATAGGAAGGAAAGAGGTGGTTGCGGACTCCCAGACCTGAAACTTTATTACTTCACTAATGGGCTAACACGGTTAAAAGAGTGGATTATGCTAAAAAATGACAGAATATTGAAGTTAGAAGTTTCAGATTTGCGATTCGGATGGCACAGGTATTTATGGTATAATAAAGCAAAAACTGATAAAGATTTCGAGAATCATTACCTAAGACGTTCACTGTTGGAAATTTGGAGGAAATTTAAATGTAAGACGTACAGTAGAATCCCATTATGGTTATCACCACGCGAGGCATTATTTGGAAGCTGGAAAGATCCTAAAGAAAGACGGTTTACATACAAAGATATAATAATGGAAGAAGGGAAAGCTGACTTAAGAATAAAATCAAGACAGGAGCTAGAGAAGGAGGGATGGTATTGTCAATGGTTTCTGCACCTCCAATTGAAAGAAAGATTAAAAATGGACTTAAAGCTTGAAGAGTTTGAAATAAACACACAACTGAATGGATTCGAGAAGATTATTTTTGAAAAATCGGAACATTTAACATCCCAAATCTACAGAATTCTACTAGACCGTGAACTAGAAACAGAAGTGATCTAAGACTCCATGATTCAATGGGCACGCAACATAGGACATGAAATTAAATTGGAACATTGGGAAGAGCTGGAAAAATACCCAAAAATTTACATTAGCACAAAATCTAAAAGAAAACCATCTTAAGATGATGTATAGATGGTACATGGATCCGGTAAAGATTAGCAAAATGTACAAAACACAAAAAAAAATGTTGAAAATGCAATGAAGAAGATGGAACTTTCTTCCATATGTGGTGGTTGTGCCCCAAAGCAAAAAAAAATTGGAAAAACGTTCATATAAGAATAAGTGAAATTTTACAGATAAAGATTCCATTATCTCCTGAGATTTTTTTTACTAAACATGTTGCATGAAATTGACAAGGCGTCAATGAAACACTGGAGAGTAAATTGCATTTGCCAGATACTGGAAAAATAATGCTACTCCAGAAATAGACGAATGGTTGCTTAAATTAATGGAATTCATAACTTTAGATGACTTAGGCCCTTTCCGCACTGGGCTATTAAAACGGTGCAGAGCAACCTCCGACGGAGGTCTTCTGCACCATAGAGTGGACTGGGCGGACTACTTTTTCTAGCTCTGCACCTCAGTCCGGTTCAGAGCGACTGGAACTGGTCACACAGCATGCTTTTTAAAAACATCTTTTTAGAGGTTTTTAAAAAGCACGGGGTGCGCAACTCGGTGTCACTCCGTCCCAGTGCTCCGGTGCAGATTTGCAGGCATGCACAAGTGCATGCCTGCAGATCTGCCGGGGGCGGGCTTTAGGCTGGTGAGCTTCTCTGGTTCGTGGAGAGCCTCCACCAATTGGAAGCCGCCATTTTGGATGCTAGAGCAGTGCGGAGCAATGAGCTCGCACTGCTCCTTGTCCCGACGGACTCATCTGGACGCTGACAAAGTCCGGCGAGTAGCGTTTTTTCGTGGTTCCTTTCCCACGTACGGAAAGGGCCTTAACTTTTGCAATGAGGGGTGAGATGCAGGGGAAGAATGAAAGAGAAATAGTGCCAATTAAAAAGCACATTAAACAAAGTTAGGCATTACAAAATTAAATATGGGAAGAATATGAAAGAGACACTATAAGAAATGAGAATGGGTAAAAATTAAGCAAGAAGCATGAAAAATAGACAATGTTGGAATGCATCATGTTGCTGGCAAGCAATCATAGTTATACAGTGTACAGTTACAGAGGAAGCATTTAAAAGTACTATAATAAACCAAACAAGAGGATGTACGAAGTGATTAATTTGTATGTGAATGCAGATAAGGATAACTTAAATTTAATTATAAAGATTATAAGGATAACAGATAGAATCTTTGTTAAGCTAAATTTCGGATTCTTTGAAGAGAAAAAGAGAATACTCTTACCGTAACCACATTGACAAATGTAAATCAAAGATGAAAGAAGAATTGTATTTTATGCAGTTGAAAATCAAATATGACTTTTAGATTGAGTACTGATGTATATTGAAGGATTTTAATAAAAATAAATTAAAAAAGAAAAAAGAAATCTCAAGCCTGTAGCTTTCCGTCAGTTACTGAACTTAAATATGAAATGTTCAATTTCAATATCTTAAAATACAAGCCCAGCTGTAATTTGTGAAATTGTTAGCAAAGGCCATTATTACTCCAAGGGAAAACATCACCTACTTACTATCTTCCCTTGTATGTATAGTCTCCCAGGTTTTCAGGCATCCTGGTCTCCCAGGTTTTTGGGCTTCCCGGTCGCCTTGGTTTTCAGGCGTCCCGGTCTCCAACTATCTATTTAGTTGGCAGATTCGAAAGGTTCAGCTTGCCTATTTTGGCACAGGGATTCGGATTTGGGAATCTCAAATCCTTACCCAGGATTCAAAGATTCAGTTGGCCCATCCCTAATATAAATCATTTTTAAAAGCTTTTTGTTTGGCATCTTCAACAAACTGTTACTTTGGGCACATAGAAAGCTAACAAGTATATATACTGGTTGAGCTATAGAATTCAGTCACTTAAGAACCTTACATTTCACGATGAGGGATTGTTTTTTGTTTTGTTTTTTTAAAAGAAAGTTTCTTTCTCCTTCAGTATTCAGACTGCAATCTACAACAATGAATCAGTCCAGTTAATTGAGTAAATGTGGAAGATCACTTATGATAAATGAGTATCCTTACTAACTGTCCCCCTGCAGCCTTTATCCTTCTGTTTCATTTTCTGGGCCTCAGGTAATAGTGACTTACGTGACCCAGTACCAGCTGATTTTTGGGTATTTCTAGACAGTGGCAGCTGTTGGCTGTAGTGAGGATAGCTGTTTGAATGTTTGTTGTATGCTTGCTTGCTTCTTCTATGTTGGAAAGCAATTTGAGGGAATAAAACTTACCTTTTATTAAACCATAGGCTGTGGGAGGAGTTGCAAAGTTGCAAAGGAAATCTGTTTACTTCAGACTACGTTCAAGCGCTGCAACTCTCACAGTGGTGACCTCTTATCTTTTCATCTGGTGAGTTGTAAACAATGCCTCTTTGCCACAGTTCTGTCCTACTTGAATCTTTCTACAACTTCCCAAATATTTCTTTTATGTAGGGATACAGAGCCAGCTCCATGCCTTCTCCTATACATCCTAGTGATATTTTTAAAGTCTTCTGGGTTTTTTTGGAATGTGCATTTTGATTGAGGAATATGACTTGAAAAATAACTCACAATTTTACTGTAGATGTTAAGTAACCAAGTTTAATTCAAGTCATTCTTCTGGAGTGTTTCTTATTTCTGCTGTAGATGAATTGTGAAATTAAGAAAGCTCGGCTTTGTGCAACTGTGGGACTTCAGCAGCAGTGAGATGCAGCGGTGTCCTACTCTCTTTTTCCCCTGCACTTCTAGAGACCCTAAAAGAATTTCCTAGGTGCCAGACTGAGTCTTGCAAGACACAGTGAAAATCTCACTTACCTGAGTAAGCTTTTGCCAGTTTTAAAACTGACAAACGGGCTTTGGTCATGCACTTATTAAATAAGCTACATTTTACTTTAACTTAAACCGTAAACCGCTTTGGGTCTCATATTGAGAGAAATGTAGGCTATCACATAGGTAAGTAAGTAAGTAAGTAAATAAATAAATAAAATCCCCTGACTGATTATACTACAACTTATGTTACTATTAATGCCACTTCATTTCTTCTCATAATGCCATTTCAAAAATATGTTATGTAATTCCCATTACTTGAGTTCAGGTTTATAAGTTCCAATTCCTGTTTTACAGTTTCTGAGTCATGCTTCCCACATTCCATCTTTCTATTATATGTGTTGTGTGCCTTTGGACATTCTCTTCACATCGGAACATTTCAGCAGTTGAACATTCTTTTGGTTTCAGTCCAGTTGCATCATTAGATAATGATCTACCCATACATATCCTCTGCTTGTCCTCAGTAGTTGTTTGAGTACCTTCTGACCCCTACAGTTGATTGAATGCATTCCATTTCAACTTCTGTCATTATCTCTGTCTTCATTTTGTGTTGTTTCAAGGTAAAAGGCAGTACGGTCATCTGTCCACATTTGTGTGTTTTACTTTTGCAGATCTGATCATTCACGGATTATCTCCTGCCATCTCCACTATTGCCCTCTGTCATTTCTAACAAGGACTTAGAAGTCTTGCCTTCCTGCAAGCCTTTCAAGAGAGACTGTGAGAGACTGTGAACACAAGTTGAGACTTGTAAGCTCCTATTAAAAATTATGTAGGCCAACAATTGAGGCAGCAGCAGCAAATACTGTGCAGCTGCCATGCACCCCACCATGGATTCAAATGTGTTGTGCATTGTGCATTTGAAACTGAAGTGAGTTGAATCTGTGGATCATACTTTCGTGCGCAAAATACGGTTTAAAAGGACTAGTGTTATTCATGCTTTTTCCACTTTCTTGCGAGTCCTGTGCCCCTAACCCCCCAAATATGGAAGGATTGTACTAATAAGAGTTAACTAGAGTGCCACTACCACTGTCTATGAGAGATCTTCTACTAGTTTCACCTCACCCTACTGCTGCTGCTCAGTAGCTTCCTTCCCTATATTAAAGTGTTTGGCACATTAGTCTGGTTCCTCAGCAAAATCTGTTTTGGATAGCTTACCAGCAGAAATACAACTGTGAGCATAGCATCCTGCCTCACAGGACCATGTAATACTACCACAAAGAACAGCATTCCCATGGTTGTGTGGGCAAAGATGATAACTGAGTTTGCTATTCAAATGTTCAATCGTGAATTCCATCATAGTTGTACTGTCAGCTGGAAAACCTGGTTGGAAGACTTCATAGATTCCAGTACAGAGCACAGTTAACATGATCATGAGCTGTTTTGCCCAACTCATTGTTACTGGAAGCACCCTTTGTCTTCCTTGTGCAGGCACAATCTGTTCTTTACTGGAATCCTCACCAAACTACCTACACTCTTGTACCACAAATACCATTCATATCTTTCATACCACAAACATAACATTTTTACTTTGTATTCTTACTTCATATAAGGCTCTATCATATATAAGAGACAGTCAGTCCTCTTTATCTATGGATTCTGTATCCGCAGATTCAACCAACCATGGCTTGAAAATATTCCAAAAACAAAATCCAAAAACCAAATTTTGATTTTACAATTTTATATAAGGGATGTCATTTTATTACACCATTGTACCTAACGGGACTTGAGTATCCACAAATTTTGGTATCCTCAGGGGTCCTGAAACTAAAGCCTAGCGGACAGAAAGGACCCACTTATATTGTAGCATATATATCTATCATTCTACCTTTATAACATTTTCCTCCAGGATTGTACATGGATACAGACTGCCAAAAGGCTTAGGCTATAGCAGCACCATAGCTTAAGAATGTGAATCATAAAGCCTACACAGAAAACTACCAGCTATCCCTGAGCAAGAAGGTGTCAGCATAAACAGAACACCACTCACAGGACAAAAAAGAAATAGTAATTATGTTCTTTGCTGAGCCTGGCGAAGTTTCTACAAAAGTTTTTTATTATGCCAGCTGCGCATCCCAATTGTTAGATAAATAGTACAGAGACTCCATGTTTCACTAATTTACAGCTTTGAGTTAGGAATCAAAAAGTAAGACTGAGGATAGGTCTTTGATTGAACTGATCAGTCTAATGAAAAGACAGACAAGAAGCTGGAGCATGTTACTGCCAAATACTACCCCAAAATGGTTTAGTGCTGTGGATGTACAGTATACTAATATACAAAGGCTAGTCCTCAGAAGGGGACCCACCCATTCATCTTAATTAGCAAAGTACATAGAGATCAAGGCTGCAACTCTTGTCAGAAGCAGGGGAAGCCAAAAAGATTAGGTGAAATCATTGCCTTGCAACCAGGGAGCACTTTCTGTGTTGAAAGCAGTTTCAGCTGTCTGCAATGGGAAGAGTTTGAGATCATCAGGAAGAACAGAAGACAACGCTGAAGAAGAACAGGCAGCAGAAGATGAGTAGGTAATAAGTGAAAGACTTAGCCAAGTCCTACAAAAGTGACAGGCTTTTTCACCTGTGCAGCACAGTTTTACTTCATCCCCTTTCAATGCTATTTTTGAAAGTAGTAAGCTGTGCCTCCTGCTTGTTACTGCAGCTTCTAGGCTGCCTTGGCGATAGCATAAAGATATCATTTTGATACCAATAATTCGGCTTTCTTCCACCACCCCTCTCCACATGTCTGTGAGGCCCCCAGACAAGCACGAAACTAGGCTCGGCGGCTGATTGCTGCAATATTCCTAAACAACACAGGCAAGCCAGAAATAGCCAGATCGCCGCGTCAGGAGACCTCCCGGCAAACACCATATTATGTATGCGCACCACCTACAAAGGACTCCCTGCCCCGAGCAGGTAACTTGACTAGCTGAACCAGCAACTGTCAAGCATCGCGCATTTGCATACTGTCTGCTCCTTTGTCAATTCGGACCTAACTCAATCATGTTAAATTTTGACCTTTCTAAGGCTTTGTCTCGCACCCGAAATCCCTTGTTCTCACCAAGTATGGCATAGCCTGCAGTCACACTTCACCCTATAAAAACCCCTGATTCCGAGACCCTCCTCAGATCGCTCCCAGTTCCTAACCACCTTGCTGCCGCTTTGTTTGGCGAGCCTCCCCTCAGCTCCACGTGCTGAGCCACATCTAACCCCAGCATCGCTCTCTACTTTTTCGGACTTCAGGACAGGTTTTGTATCACCCAATTCAACTATCCCTCTGAAAAATCCCTCTATCCCACTCCCACCTTTATTTTCTATAGTTATCTGAGTGAGTGAGTTGCATACACTGTTTGGCTGTATTTTAATAAAGATCTCATTTATTCTTTCAAAACGGTTTGCTTCTTGACTGGTCTGACCCCGCAGACATAGGGTTCAAGATCCTGCTAAGTTACCCTGCCTCTCATAATGCTAAAGCAGTGCTCTGAGCTAATTTTCCCCACCTATAGTTGAGCACATTTCGGTGTCCCTCACAGGACTCCCAGTAAACAGGGTAACATACTGCTCTTGTTATCATCCACTCCAGGAAACTGAGGTGTATTGGGGCAGAAGGGGCGGCCAGCTTTATTATCTATGAATAATCTACCACACTCCTGTACTAGAAGCTACTTGGGGAGTGGGGGAGGGTGTTTCCTTGTATTTTGTAATGAGTATGGATGTCAGTGGATGTAAACATCAACTTTCCCTCAGAAAGTAGTTGGTCCCATAGCACTGGATGAGGAAGAAGAAGAAGAAACATCTTTCTGCAGCCATCAAAATGGGAGAATTAGGGATTGCAAATCCCTGGGGGATATCCCATTTAACAATAGGCCAACTGTAACTGTAACATATGCAAATTGCTTCCTCCCACCTGGAGACTACACAAGTATATATACTCTGTCTCACTTCCATGCCACCAGATCCTCTGAAGATACCAGCCACAGATGCAGGCGAAACGTCAGGAGCAAATACTAACAGAACATGGTCTCAATGCCCAGAAAACCCACAACAACCTATGGATTCCAGCCATGAAAGCCTTCGACTTTACATCGGATTGCAAATTGTTTGTCAGGAGCACTGAAACCATTTAAAGTTAGCCCTCCACATTTTCAGGTTTGACTTTCATGGATTCAATTATTTGTGAGTTTCTTCAACCCCTGCCGCTCAACCTCAGGAGCACCTTTTCTGGGGGAACTTTCACTCTCAACGGCTCCAATCAATCCATAAAGCCTTTTAACCCTCCTCCCGCTTTGGTCCTCTTCATCCTCCATCAGTGCCTGGCCAGCTAAGGAGGTCTCTCAGCCCAGTTTCTCAACACGATAAACCCCACATACCCAAGGAAGGAGATTGGTGAGAAAGAAGTAGTACAGGGCTACCATGACAACTCCTTGCCTCGCCTTGTCTCTTCTTTCCCTGACTTGGTTTGGACCCTGGCTGCCTGTTCTTCCCACCATGCTTCAGCCCCCTTCCCACAGACATACACACATATTTTGATATTTCTGATTTTTCAACTTTTGCAAGGGTCCAGTGACCTTAAACCTGGTGAATGGGGAGGGCAAACTATAGCACGATACCTGTTTATTATAGGGTGCCTTCTTCATTCAAGTTGACAAGCTACTAGCAAATGAGAGACACTTGAAAACAGAATATACAGTACAATCCTCTATATTTCTACTCAGAATGTTGTTGTATTGACTTCAATAGAAGTTAATTCAAGGTAAATATATATGGTATTCCTGGCTAAGAAAGAAGGTAAGATGAAAAAAAGAATGCATGGGGGGAAGGAGGAGATAAAATTATTGCAGAAATACAGAGAAGTAGAGCAGTTGCTGTAGGACATTTAATCACGTTTGAAGGCTATAAAATGTAAGGTAATAAGATTGGTGCCCTTAAGTGCTTTTCTTTCCATTGTGCATAGCTGGACTCAATTCAAACCAAATAAACACCCAAACACTACATTGATCCAGCCACATTTTACGTGATAGTGTACCTTCATTATAGTTTTTGGTTTCTACAAGACAAATGGTGTTAACAGCTAAGTTTTAGTATTTAACATCAGGATAACAACTAAATTTTATTGCCATAGCAAGATATGTTTATTTAAAATAATGAAACTTTTTTTAAAGAGTCCTGCCATTTGAAGTAAAGTAATGAATCATAACATCTTGATGTGGGGAATGAGCATCAAATCCACTGTCCAAAAATGCCCGACTATACCTGTTCACTTTCTCAGAGCATATTTCACTGTGCAGACAGAACTGCATGCCAATCTCTACATGAAAGCTTTATTATGGCACCATGCACCCCCCACAACTGGTTTAATCGGCAAATATTATTTAACTGGCACTGTTAATTGACACTGATATAAATAATACCTGAGGTGACTGCGAGGTTATGCTGGAAGAAGCATATTACTGACTGTAAACATGATATTGCAAGACAGGTCAGCCACAACTACCTCTTAGGCAGGAACCAAGTCATTATCAGACTAAGAGTGTGGACCCCCTCGAGATGATAGGTTTAAAAGATCCTAAGCTGGACTTCTCAGAGCTGAAAGGGGAAATTCCTACCAAATTGTGATTGTCTTAACTCTGACCCCAAACACCTGGATGTTTCCCTACTGTTTCTCCACTTCTCCACCATACAGGGCTATTACAATAGCCATTATCCTTTTGTTGCCTAAACACTAAGACCATTAGCTCTGCTCGGACTTCACTGCCCACTTGGCCACTTGGTTGGGACAGCAATTCACACCCATTCCCACAAAATATTTTTTAGTATAAGAACCCCTGATTTCAAGCTGTCCAGTGCAGTCTCTCACCTTTCTGAATGCCACACTGTCCATTTTATTCCAGAATGAGAACTGTCCTTAAGTGCCTAACTAACCCACATTGCTGTTTTCCTCACTGCTCTCCAGGTTGGTAATTACTGCCTCATCCCTGAAAGTCCTCTATCACCACTTTCCTCCCTTTGCCTTCAGCTAATCCTTGAATGCTTGTGTAAGTGCTTGGGTGTTTGTGAGCATGTGTGAATTTTTTCCAATAAAACATATTTTTCATTTATAATTAAATTCTCTGGTTGGTTCTTTCTTGCAAGAACCTTGTAAACATAGGTGGCATATCTCACCAACTTTACCCCCCTCTTGACTTTGAGCTAATTATTCCCCACTTTTGAATGGAGGTACTGACATCACTGGTAGGCTCTTGTGGAACTCACATTTTAGGGTAACAGCTTTGTTAGCACTCTGGGCTATTGTCACTGGTGAGGCTCTTGGCAAGAGGCAAGGCAGGAAAATTTGCCGTTGGCATATCCAATGGGGCACCAAATACCTACTTCCAAGCAGGAACAGATATCTTACAAAATGATTTTGTTAGCAAGAAGGAGTGTGGGTTTGTGACTGAACTTGGAGCAAGGTTGTATGGTTCAGTGGTTTTGTGTAAATGTGTCTAATGCATTCTGAGGTACATCTTTGGGTTGCATGATTTGTAGGAGCTGGTAGTGCTGCATGAAACAGCAAGGTAAACAAATGTGAATCACGAGTGGTACCTTATTTAGCATATAGAAGCAAAAGAATTTTGTGGCAACTTAAACATTTACAAATGTATGGTACTCAAGCTTTCATAGACTAGGGTATACTGTTCAAAAGGTAATCTTTAAAAGCACTGCTTTTTGATCATTTCTGAGGACTTCCAGTGAGGTGACAGGCTGGTCACTGAGCTGGTGAAGGATCAACCACTCAACAAGGCTGGAAGCCTGTGATAACTTCTAATCTGCAGGACAAATTGCCCCTTGGTTAGAGGGGGTTTAGAAGGGCTTGTTGGGGACCCAATGCCAGCAGCCAGTGCCCTGGAGAGAAAACCCCTGGTCACAGATGGCACTGAAGGGGTTGAGAAGCTGCCATTACCTTATAGCAGTGCTGAACTGGCTGCACCTTGGCACCACTTTTTAAACTAACCTCTGTAGCATTTTAGTAAGATTTTGTAAATCAGTCTCATCAGATTGATTCTAACAATCTCTACTATGATTTCAGTTAATAAGTAAGCAATTTTAGTTACTGTAATCTTCTGGACTTTTGAAATTGCCACTTGATCATGAGGACTTGCTATCGCAACCTGAGGAGAGCTGAACAAAGCTAAGAAGATTACCTTAAGAGAAATGTCAAAGCTAACATTGTTACAGACTGTTTCTTTTTCTTAATTTTGATCCAAGACAATAGAGACAAGTAAACAGCTTTAGTAACTTTATTTCATTTTTTAAGTGCATCAAAGCCTTGCTTTTGTTGAGAGAGGGAGTGGAGTGGAGTAATGTGGTTAATTGTGGAGGAGCTCCTAAATACTGATACTGTTCAAAAATACTTCTTTTAACTTTAGATTTAAATAAGTAAGGCATATTTTTAATTACTCTGCTTATCTGAACGCATGTGGATTTTAAGAACCATTGAGATCTGCACTTGCTGCAAAAAACAAATAGGAAACAAAGGCTTTGTGAATGAGCTGTCAATTATTAACATTACTGATCCCCCCACCTTTGGTATCAGCTTTTTTGAAAACATCCAGTCTGATTTCATATTACAGAATATAACTTGGAAGGGAGGGACAAAGATCAGGGCAAAACAAGAGGTGCAAGAAAAAAAATGGTTTCGAAGAGATGGCGATTTTATCACCGTTTGCTAGCCCGACTTTGGAAGATACTAGATATCATTTTTCATATCACAATTCGGCCCCATTATGCCACCATCGGTCAAGTCTTCGCGAGGCCTCCGGATAAGCACAGAACTAGGCATGGCCGTAGATTGCTGAACATTCCTTTCTCCACCCAGGCAGGCCAGATTCAGCCAGATCATAGTTTTAGGAGACCTCCCTAGACAAACACCTCATTAAAGATGTACACTAATACAAAGAATTCCCTGCCCCGAGCAGGCAATTTGACAAGCAAGACGCTTAACTGACAAGTACACTGCATCTGCATACTGGCCATTCCATTGTCGATTTGGAACTAACTCAATCATGCTAAATTTTGACCTTTCGGAGACATTGTCTCACGCCCAAACCTCATTGTTCTTCCTCAAGTACAGACTAGCCTACGGTCATATTTTCCCTATAAAAAACCTGATTCCGAGACCTTCCTTGGATCGCTCTGAACTTCCAGCCTTGCTGCCGCTTCATCCGCCGAGCTTTCCCTTCAGTCTCAGTCCGAGACTGCGCACCTACGGACCTCCGCAGTGATCTACCCTGGGCTTCGGACAGGTGTAGTATCACCCAATTCAACAATCCCTCTTAAAAATCCTCTATACCGCTACCACCTTTATTTTCTATAGTTACTTGCGTAAGTGTGTTGCATACACTGTTCACTTGTATTTAATAAAATCACAGTTATTATTTCATATTTGGTGTGCTTCTTGGCTTGGCCTGACCCCGAAGACATTGGGTTTAAAGATTCCTCTGCGTTGCCCTGCCTCTTGTTTTGCTAACTTGTGCTCTGAGCTAATTTTCCCCACTAATAGTTGAGCACGTTTGGAGTCTCTCACGGGACCGCCAGTAAACAGGATAACAACGAAGTGATCATATGTTGGAGACATATGGAAAGAACAATACGAACTGAATGATAGTGATTTCCTAATAACCACTTAACAATGAAAGACATTCGGTTATACTGCACACATTGTGTGGTTTGTGTGTGTGTGTGTAGATTAGGGATGGGCCAACTGAATCCTCAAATCCTCGGCAAGGATTCAAAATTCGTGAATCCAAATCCCTGTGCAAAAGAGGCAAATCCAATCTTTCAAATCCACCAACCAAATAATTTGTTGGAGACCAGGATACTTCAAAACCTTGGAGACCGAGACACCTGAAAACCTGGGAGACCAGACACACAAGGAGAGATGGCAAGTAGGTGAGTTTTTCCCTTGGAGTAATAATGGCCTTCACTAACAATTTCAGAAATTACACCTGGGGTTGTATGCTAATATATTTAAATTGAACATATAATATTTAAGTTCAGCACTATTTTCTGTGCTGAAAATTAATGGCATGTATCAATGCTGGAGTCAGTAGGTCTGACGCCTATCAGAAGTAGTGGGGCAGAGGTCAAGGTCACAGAATCTCATCCAGTGATTGCCACATTTAGGCCAGTGTAACTCCTTCCACAAGACCAGTGCCTGGTTGTAAACCTATAGCAAGAACAGGACGAGAAGTGAAATGTCTGTCATGGTTTCTTATGAGCCACATAACACGTAGCAGAAAAACTGTTTTTTAAAATTGGCACCTCTGGGGCCCGCCAAAGGCCTGATTGGCCAGCGGTCCCCTGGGCATGTGAAAATCGCGGCATAAAGCTGTGCACATGTGTTTAAAGCTGCCTGTGTCTGGGGCTGCTGCCTGTGCCCACTCAGGCTGCCTCCCTCTTACTTGAGACTGAAGGGTAGGAATTGCGAACTACTGAGACTGGATTTGACTTCAAAGTCTGTTGTAGAACTTTAGATTGGACTTGAGGGTAGAAAATTGAGACTGGAGTAGAGGCTGGTGTTTTCTTTTGTTTTTTAAAGTGCCTTCCTTGTTGCAGAACTTGACGTTTGACTTGAAATGGCAGGGTGCAGTGCAGGAGGAGGGAAAAGGAGTGCTTGATGTAAAACTCAAAGCAGCAGCAAAGGTTCAGACAAGGGATAGTAAGCAGATTAGTCTGACCAGCTGTATTCATGTCGTGCCAACATATATTTATGATCTCTCATATAAGAAACAGTAACGTTATGTTACACACTTATTAGTACTTATTGTAAAGCGGGCTTTGGGGTCTGTCAAAGCTGTGGGAACACCCGCCTTTAAAGTCTGTAAAGCAATGCACGTGTATAAAGACGCAACCGCAAGATGGACAGACAGTCATGCTGGAAAATCTGTATTTGGCCTGAGATTCAGATCTAGCTGGGATACTGGCTAATAACCTAACTTTGGTTCACTTATATTCCTGCCATACCTGCAAAAGAAATATACCCTTGCTATACTGTATTTTATTGTAACAGTATAAGGGATATACTTGCATACCATTGCATCAAAAACATGGTATGAACAACAATGGAAAGAACACTTATGCTCACTAGTGCTATTTATAACTTTTTTTCCCTTTTTGAAATTGGTTATATATAAAAAACTTCTCTAACTGTATAGCTTGACAGAGGAGTATCTTTTGTTATTTCAAAATAGTGTATCTATACTCTAGTCAATCACATGCTGATGAAACAGTTGTTCCAAGAGACAGCTAACAGAGGAGTAAATATCCCAGAAATGCAGAAAAGCTTTATTCTGCTGGAAAGCCTCACTAAGGACTGGGACTATTTGATGTACAGCCTGCAGGGTGTGCGTGAGGAAGAGCTGACTGTAGACTTGGTAGCTGGGAGAATTTTGGAGGAAGTCCAAAGGAAGTAGTTCGACTCCAGATTGCAGACAGAGAGGAAGACAGGCAGCCAGGAGGGAGAGGTAACTCGAGAGGAGGCATCTGACCTGGAGGAAGGAGTGTGCAGCTTTGCCAGATGCTGCTACAGATGCAAGAGAGTGGGCCATCTCCAGAGAGACTGCAGAAGTCAGCACCTAACAGAGGGAAGCCAGCCCAGAAGCGGAGGGGTGTGTAGTCACAGAATGAAGGCCATGTGTTTGCAGCTAAAGAACAGTCTGAAAGTGGTGTGTGATTGCTAGACAGTGGTGCAACTCACCACATGGTGAACAATATAAAGCTGCTAAAGGATGTTACAAGTGCAAACATAACAGCAACTTCCCTTGCAGATGGGGCACCAAGCAAGGTGAAGAAGACGGGTACTGCATATGTGCCATGTTTTGGGAAATTGTTTAAAAATGTATTGTGCGTGACAAATTTGCAGAACTGTATTTTGGGTGTCTCCCAACTGGCCAGTGATGGTTACAAGGTGGTGTTTGAGGGGGAGAAATGTATTGTAACTGCAAATGGTGTATTTTGTGCAAAAGGGGTGAAAAAGCAGGGACTGTATCACATGTAGCCCGCATCTCCCGGGGAGGATGGTCTTGCAGAAAGAAGAATTGGGCTGTTAAAACAAATGAAGGACTGTATGATGGAGGATGCCCAAACCCCAGCAGGACTTTGGGGAGAAGCAATTGTATCAGCAAACTACCACTTAAATAGGATGTGGTGTAAAGCAGACCCCATACTATCTATTGTATGGTAGAGCACCAAACTTGAAGCATCTATGCGTTTGGGGTCAGTTTGCAAGTGTGTATGTTCCCCCAAGCTTCAGAAAGGCTGGAGAGTTAAGCTTTGTGGGATATGAGGGTAACAAATATAGATTTCTACACCATGCTAACAGAACTGTGTATTCTAGGAGTGCAAAGTTTGAAACCTGTTCAGGATGGGATAGGCTGCACTGTAACCAAGAGGTGTTGAGTCCCCTGGGTAAAAGTGTGAAAAGTCTGCACCGTAACCAAGAGGTTTTGGTTCCCCTGGGTAAAAGTGACAAAGGTGTTCCTGAGAATGGAGGGGCAGTGATGTCTGATGAGGAAAAGGACAGTGTCCTGGACACACTTGAAAGCTCTGAAGATGGAGGGACGTTGATGTCTGACGATGAAGAGGAAAGTACTGAAGAAAGTACTGAGGAGGAGAAGTCAAAAGTCTCACACAACATCACACCAAGAAGCTCAACACCGCCACCTAACCTTAAATCTGCATTTACAGTCAAGAGAGAGCCTCGCCCTGAGATCAGCAGTAGTTCCAGCAATGGTTCCAGTGAAAGTGGGTCAGGAAGTACTGGAAGTACTCAACTTGTTGAGTCAGGAAGTAAAGTTATGCGTATCCCTAAAAGGTCAGGAGGAGGGTATTTTGTTGTCCCATGTGACTGAGGCAGAAAATTTAAGTGTAGGACTAGATACATTGGGGTACAGTACCAAAATGTGAAGCAAATGATCCAGAATGGGATTTTGTATTTGCGGTATTGTCACATTTCCAGTAGTAAGCCATGAGAAGTTGGCAGGTAAACTGGGCCTTGCCACCAGAGTGTAAGGTGGAAGATGAATTGTACCCTTGAATGTATATACTGTGTGTATTATGTAACATATATTGTACGACATGTATGGATTGTGAAAATGTTCTACACAGTGGCCTGACCATTTTGGAGGGGATTGTCAGGGATTCCAGGCAGGGAACCCTGGGAAAATGATCAGCCCACTGCTAAGATGTTGCATCATGCCCCAGCTGTGGGTAATTGCAAGGTTGCGTAAGAGACTGGGGTCGTGTGCTGATGGTAGAGGGAGGTGTGCAAACCCTTACCTAGTTGGTTGTAGATATGTATATAAGAAAGCAATCCCCTGTCTGTATTGTCTGTTGATCAAACCCGGTGCCTGGCGCAAGCCTCTGTTCGTCTGTTGTATGTTTTGTACATAACGGAACTTTGCTGCAAGATAAAGTGCCTCCTGTTTTGGAAGATAACTCCTCTGTGTGTGAGTATCCTTACTGGGGAACAAGGTTGCTGCCGTTGGCTAGCTGTGCTCTGGCTTTTCTGCTGCATTTCTGTGGGGCTGAAACTCCTATCATCCCCCAACAGTCTGACCCTGTAAATTGCTTGACCCTGTAAATTGCTCAGTTAATGACTGAAAACATAAGTGACAAAAAGCTTTGAAAGAACACTGCCAAAGTACAAAGTGTCACAAGCAGTCTATCCAAAGAGGATTTGCTTCTGAAACAGAAGTACTATTCTAGAAGAAAACCTCAGACAATTCCTTGAGACATCTCTGTTGCTTCAGTTACTGCCTGTTATTTTCCAACAGATAACATCACTGCTTCACATTCCACTACAGAAGCCTCTTTTCACTGGGACTAATAAAGTATCTCCTACAGCCAGGGCTATAATGTCAAGATAAAAGGGGGAAAGATCATTCTCTGACAAGGGAGGTTATAGAACATTAAGTAGTCTCAGAGGCCTCTTGGATTCATGGCAATTCATTTTCCCTGTGACAAGAGACCACTCCAGTTCTTGTTCTTTAGGGCATTCAGAGTTCACATCAATCCCAGATCCATTTATTTGATAATCTTTTTTCATGTGCACCTCAGCGCAGACCTTTGGTCCAGACACAGGACCAGCTTAATGCAGGCAAGGCTATTCATTCCTTTACAGGGTGAATCACAGAAGAACATATCAAGAAATCAGGACTGCCTCCAAGATCCAATTTCACATCAATTCTTTAGCATTATTAGCTCTGTTAAGGTCTTTTGAGTGGAGAATGGCAATGTCCAACACAGACTATATATAAACAAGGAAGAATTAAGTTCTCTCATTATCTCTCTTTCTTTCTATGGCATTGATACAGCAGGCATCAGATCTACTTGATGGTCATTCACTTAGCAGGCAATGAGAAAGCGCTTGTGGATTCATTTTGGCATATACAGCCTGGGAGTGACAAATTAATACTACATTCATACCTTTTGGACAGAGTGCTTGTTACTGCAGCTTAGGCCTATTTAGCGATAGCACCCGATATCATTTTGATATCATAATTCGGCCTTCCCATACCACCCTTCTCCACGTTTGTGAGGACTCCGGACAAGCACGAAACTAGGCTTGGCACTTAACTGCTGAAATATTCTCAAACAATACAGGCACGCCAGAAATAGCCAGATTGCAGCTTCAGGGACCTTCCCGGCAAACACCACATTATGTATGTGCTACCTACAAAAGGCTCCCTGCCCTGAGTAGACAACTTGACAAAGGCTGAACCATTCACTGCCAAGTGTTGCACATTTACATACTGGCTACACCATTGTTAATTCGGCTCTGATTCCATCATGCTAAATTGTGACCTTTTGGAGACATTGTCTCGCACCCAAGACCCATTGTTGTCCCCGAGTAAGGCAAAGCCTGCAGTCACACTTCTCCCTATAAAAACCCCCAAGACCTTCCTCGGATTGCTCCTGAGTTCCTAACCGCCTTGCTGCCGCTTTGCTTGGCGAGCTTCCCCTCAGCTCCACGTGCTGAGACACACCGAACCCCAGCATCGCTCTCTACCTTCTTCCGGGCTTCAGGGAAAGGTTTCGTATCACCCGAATCAACTATCCCCCTGAAAATCCCACTATCTCACTCACACCTTTATTTTCCTTAGTTATCTGTGTGTGCGTTGCTTACATTGTGTGCCTGTATTTAATAAAGATCATTCATTATTTTCAAACTGGTCTGCTCCTTGACTTGGCCTGACCTCGTAAACACTGGGTTACACGATCCCGCTAAGTTACCCTGCCTCTCGTAATGCTAAAGCAGTGCTCTGAGCTAATTTTCCCCACCTATAGTTGAGTACATTTAGGTGTCCCTCACGGGACCCCCAGTAAACAGGGTAACATGCTTCCCCTGTGTGTTACTCCAGAAGTCAACCTCTTTACCTAACAAGAGACCAGGTAATCGTGAAGATATTGCAGTGAGGGCTATGCAATAGAAATTCATTGAAAGAAGCATTTCTCTACAACTGCGAAATTAGTGGCAGTGATCCATTGAGTCAACATCAATTGCATTCTCATTGCTATTTGGTAGCTGATTTAAAGCTGGTTTCTACATTTAATCTGCTGCTTCAAACAAAAATTTTAGTGTTTTCTGATATGGAACAACACTATCTCTAAAGAGAGAATGTTAGGTCTCAAACTGACAGCATGGTGAATCTAGTCAGAAAGAAAGTCTTGCAGAGAGTTCTGATATTTACAAAAGTATCTATAAAAACTGCTTGAGATTCCTAAGTCTTCCAAGTGATATATCTTATGTGCTTACATGGCAGACGATGACTATGACCCACTCTGTCCTCTAATCTTTTCTTTCACTTTATAGACCCCACTTTAGTGTTCTTGGCCATTAATGTTGATCTAGTGACCATTTCAGTATATCCTTGATAACGCATAATATATAATAATGAATTATTTTAGATAGAATTGTATTAAATAGTTGAAACGGCATCCCTGACAGGTGGCAGTAGGAGAGCCACCATAGCAGGGAGTGGCGTACCTGTGGCGGAAGTCGAAGTCGCAGCCCCTGGTCGTCCCTGAGTGGGTTGAAAGCTCTGACGAACCAGTGTTGGAGCGGGAGCACGTGAAGTCTTGAGAAGTGACGGTCGTGGGGGAAGCCACGTACCCAAGGAGCTGCTGGATCATAGAATCATAGAAATGTAGAGTTGGAAGAGACCACAAGGGCCATCCAGTCCAACCCCCTGCCATGCAGGAAAACCCTCAAAGCACTCCCGTCAAGTGGTCATCCAGCCTCCGCTTAAAAACCTCCAAAGAAGGAGACTCCACCACACTCTGTGGCAGCACATTCCACTGTCGGACAGCCCTGACTGTCAGGAAATTCCTCCTGAGGTTCAGGCGGAATCTCCCCTCCTGCAGCTTGCATCCATTGCTCCTTGTCCTGGTCTCAAGAGCAGGAGAAAACAAGCCCACTCCCTCCTCGACATGACATCCCTTCAAATATTTAAACATGGCTATCATGTCCCCTCTCAACCTTCTCTTCTGCAGACTAAACATACCCAGCTCTCTAAGTCTGTCCTCATAGGGCATGGCTTCCAGGCCCCTCACCATTTTGGTTGCCCTCCTCTGGACCTGCTCCAGCTTATCCATATCCTTCTTGAATTGGGGTGCCCAGAACTGGACACAGTATTCCAGATGAGGTCTAACCAATACAGAATAGAGTGGTACCAATACCTCCCTCGATCTAGACACCATACTCCTATTGATGCAACCAAGAATTGCGTTGGCCTTCTTGGCTGCCGCATCACACTGCTGACTCATGTTCAGCTTGTGGTCTATGAAGACTCCTAGATCCCTTTCACACGTACTGTTAGCCAGCCACGTGTCCCCCATCCTATATTTCTGCATACCATTTTTTCTGCCTAAGTGTAGGACCTTACATTTCTCTCTGTTGAAGTTCATTTTGTTAGCCTTGGCACAGCTCTCCAATCTGTCCAGGTCCTTTTGAATTTTGATCCTGTCATCAGGCGTATTAGCAACCCCTCCCAATTTGGTGTCATCTGCAAATTTGATCAGCGTGCTCTCTATTCCTTCATCCAAGTCATTAATGAAGATATTGAACAGCACCGGGCCCAGGACAGAACCCTGTGGCACCCCGCTAGTCACTTCTCTCCAGGATGAGAATCTGCCATTGGTGACCACCCTTTGGGTACGGTCAGTCAACCAGTTACAAATCCACCTGACAGTAGCCCTGTCCAGCCCACATCTTACTAGCTTCTTTGCAAGAATGTCATGGGGAACTTTGTCAAAGGCCTTACTGAAAGCAAGATATACTATGTCCACAGCATTCCCTTCTTCTATCAAGCAAGTAACTCTATCATAAAAAGAGATAAGATTAGTCTGGCATGACCTATTTTTGAGAAATCCATGTTGACTTTTCGTAATTACGGCATTGTTTTCTAAGTAATTAGAAATTGACTGTTTGATGATCCGCTCCAGGATCTTTCCAGGTACTGATGTCAGGCTGACTGGGCGATAATTATTTGGGTCCTCTTTTTTCCCTTCTTGAAGATGGGGACAACATTTGCCCTCCTCCAGTCTGCCGGAACTTCTCCGGTCCGCCAAGAGTTTTCAAAGATTATAGCAAGAGGTTCCGCAATGACCTCTGCTAGTTCTTTTAAAATCCTAGGATGCAATTCATCTGGCCCTGGAGACTTGAATTCATCCAGTGTGGCCAGGTATTCCTGTACTACCTCTCCACCTATTCTGTGCTGCATTTCCCCCACTTCCTCACCTGCTCCCCAATCGCCAGGTTGAGTGTTTTTATCCTTTTGGGAAAAAACTGAGGCGAAGAAGGTGTTGAGGAGTTCTGCCTTTTTTCTTCCTCCTGTTATTAATTCACCATCTTCCTTGCGCAGTGACCCTATCGTCTCCTTCTTTTTCCTTTTGCTGCGGACGTATTTAAAAAAGCCCTTTTTATTGTTTTAATGTCTCTGGCCAGCCTAAGTTCGTTCTGTGCTTTAGCCTTTCTGACCTTCTCCCTACATCTCCTGGCTACTTGCTTATAATCTTCTTTGGTGATTTCCCCCTTCTTCCATTTCCTGTACATGTTTTTCTTAATACTTAGCTCAGCTGAGAGCTCTTTAGTCAACCATTCCGGTTTGTTCAGATGCCTTCCATTTTTCCTCCTTAATGGCACAGTTTCAGCCTGTGCCTTCAGTACCTCCCTTTTAAAGAACTCCCATGCATCCTGAACTCCTTTCTCATTGACTATTCTTGACCACGGGATTTCAGCCAGCAGCTCCTTCAGTTTACAGAAGTCTGCTTTTTTAAAATCTAAGACGAATGCCTGGCTACACTTGCCTTCTCTTCCCCACTGAATACAAAATTCTAATAGGGCATGGTCACTCTCTCCTAAAGATCCAACCAGTTCTACGCCGATATCATCGGGGTGTCGAAGGTAGTAGATGCGGCCCAGCGGAGGGTACGGGTTCGCTCCAGGGGCAGGTAGGCCTTGGCAGAGACCGAGTCCAGGGTCGCTCTGATGAAGTCGAGCGCTCTCGGTGGCTCGAGATGGGACTTCTTTGGGTTGACCCGAAGACCCAGACGGGTCAGGAGGGACAAAGTCCGGTGAATGTCCAGGTACAGCTTGCTTTTGCAGGACGCGACCAACAGCCAATCGTTGAGGTACAGGAAGACAGATATGCTCTTTGTCCGCAGATGGGAGACCACTGGGGCCATGCACTTCGTGAAGACCTTTGGCGCAGTGGACAGGCTGAACAGCAGCACCCTGTATTGATAGCAGGTGCCGTCAATCACACACCGGAGGTATCTCCTGTGCTGATGTCAGATGGAGATATGAAAATAGGCAGCCCACAGGTCGATGGATGCGAACCAGTCTCCTCGGTGAAGGAAGGGGCAGACTGTCGACAGTGTGACCATCTTGAACCTCCTGGGGCGGATGTACTCATTCACCCCTCTGAGGTCCAGAAAAGGTCGCAAGGTCCCGTCCGACTTTGGTATGGTAAAGTACCGGGAGAAGAAGCCGGTGGTAGTAGCCTAGGGCGGGACCTCCTCGATTGCTCCCTTTTGCAGGAGGGACTGGATCTCTTCCAGCAGCGCCAGGCTGGCCAGGCTGTAGTAGAAAACACCTCACGGTGGAATACTAGAGAACTCGATGGAGTAACCAAGACGGACGATGGTGAGAACCCAAGAGTCTATGGTGATTGAACACCATTCGGCGAGGTGTTTGGCCAGGCTGGGACGATCTTTCAGGGCTGCTGGCAGATGGAAGGTTAGCTGCGGAGGTGTCCTGCACGACACATCAAAAGCGGAACTTGGTCCCAGACGACGACTTCTTGGACGAAGTCTGGTGGCTTCAAGTGGGTCATCATGAGGAGGACGCAGTGGAGGTTTGCAACAGTGGTGACCGAGGCGAGCACGGTTGGAAGCTTGACGATGATGACCATTGCCAAGCAGGTCGAGAACCAAAGCCGCGGCAGGACTGTTGAGGCTGATAGATCCCCATCTTCTTGGCCGTTAGCCGGGTCTTGACGATGTGGTCCATGACCTCATCAGTCAACGCGCTGAAGAGTCCTTTGCCATCAAACGGGAGGTCTTCAATCCGTTTACGGGTATCCTCTTGGAGGCCCGATAAGCGTAGCCAAGAGTATCGACGCAAGGCTACGGAGCCCACAATGACTCAGACGGCGACCTCGACGGAGTGCCTGGAGGAGAGGATTTGCTGGTTGCGAGTGCCACTGCCTCGGTGTAAAACTGGTTGGCACTCGCCCTGTTCTCCTATGGAACAAAGGACAAGAGAGGGAAAAACCTGTCCAGCAGGCTCCGGCGATACGCCACCAGGCAGGCCTGGGTATTCGACACCTTGGCTATCAGGGAGGAGGCTGAATAGAATCTCTTCCCGAAGGTGTCGAGGTGGCGTCCTTCTCTGTCTGGCCGAGTCATGTGGGCCCTGGTCCCTCCCTTGGTCTGAGCAGACTCAACAACCACAGAGTTGGGCAGAGGATGGTTGAACAGGAAGTTGGCGTCCTCCCTCTGGGTCCTGTAGAGATGTTCGAGCCGGTGAGGTATCGGCTGAGCGGAGGTCGGCTGGGCCTATGGATGTTTCAGGGCCTCCATCAGGGTGGGCAAGAACGGAAGTGCAGCTGTCGATGGCGGACGGGTGTCCACGTAGTGGAAAACTGGATCCTGCACCGCAGGGGCTGGTTCCGCCACCTTTAGACCCAGAGCTGCTGACATCTGGAGGAGGATGTCCGAGAACTGTTTGAAATCCTCCTGTGCCGACTCTGGTGCCGGGTCCCTGAACGCCAGGGGCAGGGACTCATGTGACTCCGGCGTCGACTCCTTAGAATCCCAGTCGGACTCGTAGTCCTGGGAGGATGCTGTGTAGGATCTGTCTGGCAATCTGTCCGGTGATCTCTCAGCCAACACGTGTCGGGACGGTACCGACAGGGTGACCGTCGGAGAGGCGGTGGTGGTATGCCTGGCCAGCAGAGGCATCGTGTCGGTCTCCGAGCTGGAGCGGCCCTCGTCGGAGGAATCACCATAGGCACTGGGCATTGAATTGCCTGGGTGACTGTGGCGGCAGCAGTCGTAGTATGCGGTGAGACAGACTCCGAAGTCGGGCGGGACACTGTAGAGGTGACCCGTGGAAGTGGAGAGGCCACTCGGTAGTGAGGTGTGCGCTCACGAGATCGATGGTGATATGGCGATCTTTGAGATGAATGCGAAGGTGAGCGCTCCTGCCGCGAGTGGTAATCCCCACGTAATGGTGAGTGGGAGCGGCGATACGGGGACCACTGCCTCACGTCGGGATGGTACCGGTACCGGTATAAAGGCGAGTAGGACCGGTATGAGGCCAGGTACTCCCTCCAGGTCTGCTCCTGCTCGTACCTCATGGTGTGAGAGGCGGAGGAATAGTGTGAGTCTCGGGAGATTGCCGACCATCCTAGATAGGCTTCCCGATGGCATGGGAAGGCTGTCTGACCCTGCGCTCTAGATAGGCTTCACCCCGTTCCGGATAGGGTTCCCTTCGTTCCGGGTAGACCTCCTGATGGTGTGCGGAAGGCTGCCTGATCCTCCATTCTGGTATCGGGGAGTCACTTCTACCCTCGGAACCTTAGTGGTGGTGCAAGGCCTGGGGAGCTACCGGAACAGCCTCCGGGCGGGCCGCCATTTGAGGGCGTCCCGGCGGAGGTACCGTGCCTGTAAGGACAGGCGGATTGGGGTGTGCCGCCGAGCCAGCGGTCTCTTCAGTATCGGAAACCTCCAGGACCTCCTGAGGCTCTGAGTCTTCTCCAGGGTCTTCGAGGAGTTGAGTCGGAGGGGGAGGGGGAGGAGCCGGTCTAGCCAGAGAGCCGTGC